>JAUBNY010000862.1:2361345-2469044 GCA_032275445.1 Crypturellus soui | reverse complement strand
AAGGTTCTTCCTTAAGTTCCCGTGGAACTTTTTATGCTTTAATTTGTGGCCATTTCCTCTGGTTCTGTCAGTATATTATATTATATTATATTATATTATATTATACTATACTATACTATAATTTCTGAAAATAGGTGCCAATCCTGACACTTGCTCCTCTCCCGCAGTGCCCACATCACTTCGGTGGGGTGATGCTGTCTGTGGGGCAGGCAGCCCGTACCCCCTTGCCACCTGCTCGTGTAGTTCCTGCTAAGGCCCTTTCCCCAAAACAGGAATTCCTCAGAGACAAGGCAAGGATTTACCAGGGAAAGAGGCCGAAAGCACAAACTGCACTTGACGTATTAGCACTGCCCGGCACATCTGCTTCATCTGCTTCATCACCAGGCATTGCACAACGCTTCTCCAGTCAGGGCTGCGTCCGCCTGCACGAGGTTAGTGCCAGTCCCTGGGCACATGGGGGCCTTTGGGTATTACTGTTAGGAGCGTGAGGCTCCCTTGTGCTACTTGCTCTACAGATGTTTGTGGAAATGGATCTCCTGCCCCAACTGCTCCATAATTTAACTTAAGACACAAGCAGATGAAGTTAAAGGCTGGAGAGAGGAAGTAGGCTGAGCCAAAAGGCAAGAAAGCTGAGATCCTGAAGTTCCACAGATGTCCCCTACAAAGCACGTCCCCCAAATTATTAGAAAAATAATATATTATTAGATCAATTTGGTTAGCCATCCTCAATCTCTGACATTACTGGGAAATGGATTTCTTACTGATTGTTTTTAAAAATTGGGTGGTTGTGGACTTATTTATCCATTCTCAGAGACAATGTCTAAAGAAAGGAATAGGAGGACGAGACTCCTGAAACAGCTGTAGAAACACTGTTATCTGCGGTTCCAGAGGCGCTGGCAGAGCTGCTGCCTGGACTCCCATGCAGAGACAAGAGGAAGAAGTGAAGCTGTCAGAGGACAGCACGATATATACCCCGAGGTAGGTTTGCAAATTTAATGAAGTGTGCACACATCCTATCTGTGCCCACAGAAGGTTAAGTAAGGAGGACATGCAGGATATACACATACATATGTTATATGTAAATACACATATGCTCATGGCCACTGAGTGGCCCCGTGTTTCTCAAGGAGATGGTGATTTTCAAAGACATCAGCTCTGGATATTTTTCCAATATACATGTCAGGTATATGACCTGCTTATAAAAATGCCCTTTATAGAATATAAGGATAATGAACTGATTGGTGCTAAGGAATTTTTTTTATATCTCGAGAAGCCTTGGGCAGGTAGCAGTTGACAAAGGGCTATTCTGGATTTACACCAGGGTAGCTGTGACCTGAATCTGCTCCCCCTTTTTAAAATTTATTTGGGAGCAAAATGGACAGGGGCTTGGGAGATTTTATTTTTAGCTTATAATAAACTACAGCTGAGACACTCACCTATCACACAGAATGGTTTCCTTGCAAAGCGCAGTCTTCCTTGCCATCCTCGGTAGCGACAACAGCATCCAGCAGACCAGATACGAATAATAAATTCCAAACCAAAGACAACAATCATGACAAACTCCTAGAAAGGCAAAAAAGAAAAATTCCTGTTATAGATAACCAACATCCAAGCACCAAGAAACACTTGGTAACTGTGTGCCTCGCAGCCTGTGCGGAGCTGCCATTCTCCAGTATGGTTGTGTGTCCTCCTGGAAAAAGCAGATCCCACAGTTTCCCAGTGAAGGGCCGAGTTAACAATATCAAATATCTGCTCAAATCAGCTACTTAATGGGAAAGACCAATGGCGGAATCCTATACAAGCAATATCAAAGCAAAATACTCAGTGACTTTGGATACAAAGGATCAGACCACAGGTCAGACCGGTGGTTTAGAAAGCTATCAGGAAGTTATGAATCTACAGCTGTAAAGTTAATTTTTATTCTAAAGGCTGAGTGTTTTTATAGATATATTGCATTTTACTCCACAGTATAACGTACAATGTATAAGTAAAGTGACTTATGACAAAGCAGAAGCAGCAGTTAGGAAATAGTTTATTTCCCACAATAGGTTAGGCGGCATGCAATTGTTGCTATATTCAATTGTATGTTAATTGTTTCTAAGACAAATGAATGTTCAAACTAGGTTCAACATTCCCTGAACAACTGTACAAATGAAAAACACCTTTTTTCAACTTTTCTTACTTTCACACTCGAACCTTTTTTGAGGCTGTTCATTTCGAAACTGTCAATTTGTATTTATGGCATTTTTATTGGAGCAAATTCTGTTTTCAGCACAACAGTGAGGTCAGCTGAGTTCCAGCAACAGAGTTTGGAGAAAAATTCAGCTTCCCCATATCTTAAGGAAGTCATAATCCCTATAATATGTCTTGAAATAGCACACACATACTGGTATGGAGCTATAAACTTAACTTAGATATTCTGGAATGCCTTCGTAATGTTAAATTGCGGAATGCTAAAACAAAAAATTGTGTGTTAACTAAAAGAAGGAGAAAAGCATTTGAAGGAGCTTATTAAGCGACTCATCAAAAAGAAGAGGATGAAAGTTGTATTTTATTTGGCAGCTGAATGCATTTCTATGTCCAGGAGAAAGCTGTTCCTTGTCAGCCAAATAATTTGTTATTCCTACAGGATAGGGACTAGTGCAGTGCTGGTAAAAGGCATTGCAAGTAAATGGAGAAATATTTGCAATTTGTTCCAAATAAATAATTTGCATGCTTCTAGTCTGTAAGAGACTATAAATCTGGAAGTCAATAAATGTGACTAATAAATATGTAAATATGACATATGTCAACTCAGGCATTAATTTACCTCAACTAAAGGTATTATTAATATTGTGTCATATAATGATGGCTTACTAGCTTATGATTAATGGCTGTACACTGAAACACAGTGAATTTAATTTGTTTTTCCTCTAACAGAGCAATTTGAAAACATACCATTCTGTCCTAAAACATGTCAGCTTGTTATAACTACATCACACTGACAGTGTTTTTGGAAACTTCTTCATATCTTCATTTCCAATTTTGTAAATTCTATACTGAATTCATAAATCACAAAAGCAAGATGTGATGTCATTGCTACAATGCACCTAAATAAAATGTTGATTGTGGTTTTTTTTGTTGGAAAAAAGACACACGGAAAAACAACTGCGATATTCCTTAATTTTTTTTTTATTCATTTTTGTTCAAAGCAAACTTTGACTTAATTCCATGCAATTTTAGAATGGATTATGTGCAAAATAGAAAATGCTCTGCATTTCCTACAAGGAATGCTTGGCATTTCCTTGTAGGAGATTTTCTGTAGGTCAAGAATAAAATGGACTTTTCTGTAGGTCAAGAATAAAATGGACAAGAAGCCAACCAAAAAAAAAAAAAACGAATGAACATTCTCATCATTTACCCATAACTTTTAGAGCGTGAATTGCTAAATCTGTTTTACATATGGTTAGGTGATGTCTCTGAAATTACAGGGGTTCGTGGCAGGCATCCAGGCCATGTGATATCTGATTCTCTCAAAGAAATTATCTCTTTAGGGCAGAAGTATGAGAGATGGGATGAAATACAAAACATTTTATTGTTGCCAGTAAAACCTTTTCAGTGCAAAAACCTCTTCATGTTTCATTTGTCTCCACGCCGCTATCCTCCCCAAAAACGTACAGTGTGTGCAGGTGCGTGAGGGCCACCTCCTGCATGGCAAGTGCTCTGGAACTGTGACCAGTGCCTCTCCTGCCTCACGTCCTCCACCACACTGCAGAGCCCCCAGGGCCACCGCTCATGTGGAGCAGGCCAGAGCATAAAGTATTTAATGGTTATGGGAGGACCATTTTACAGCCTCACTCCAGTTAGATTAATGCCACAAAACTGCTGACACAAGTTGAAAGGTGTTAATTTTTTGGTAGTTTAATGTTCTGGTTCCTATTAGTGCTACACGGTTTGGTATTCATTAGCTACACTGCCATTAGTGAGTGCTTTTTTCTACTCTGGCTCAGTTATACAAAGTTGGAAAAGGCAGGGTGTGCCCCAAAAGCCTAATTTTGAAAACCTCTTGCAGTATATGGCCAGGCAGAAATTCTCCCTCTGACTTGTCCAACATACATGTACATGTACTCCAATGAAAATTCATGGAGATATCCATGATGCTGAGGGAGAAAAAGAACAAAATTACATTCTATCTTTTTTGAGGGGTAGGAGGGAAGAATATTGAATTTTTCTAGGAGAAACAATATGAAATATCTTTGCTCATTCTTTGAGAAAAATAGTTACTATTCCTAGCATCTTTTTTTTTTAACTATTTGTGCATAGATATGCATGAAAAATACGCACAATGATAGTCTCTCAGAAGACACTGATATTTCAACTAATTAAGTAAAATTAAAAATAACTATTGTACGCTTGCTATAGTTATACTAGTTGAAACCAAAGAGACACCTCAAATCCTCCCGCACTGTGAAATAAGTAATGTTATAGTAATCAGGGCATTTAGTCACAAAGCAACATCAAATCTCTCTCAAGGTTAGCTGAGGCCAGGGAATGAGATTATATTTTCCTATGGCAGTTGCAGAGTCACAAGTTCCTAGCCACATTTTCTTGGTTTTCCATGGAGAAAATTGGAAAGGGATCATCCTGAAGATCAGGATTAAAAAAAAAATAGATTAATTTGGAATGGCTTATTAAAAAAGTAAACAGAAATCTAAACCTTTAAATACCTTGTTTTTAAATCCTTAGCAAGTGAACCAGAAAAGGAAAACAACTGAAAATACATGCAAGAGAATAAATTATTAGACTTCTTCATAGGATTTTTAGGTGTGCTGTAGAAGTGATGTATTCCAAGTATCTTTGTCCTACCTTTAATTAGACGGAACCGCATGAATGTTTGATTATTCATGAGGTATAGAATGACAACATTTACATCAGAATGGGAAAATCCGCCACTGTTGACATATCCACCCTCCTTTAAAAATTCATCAGGGCATGTTGAGCTAATAATAAGCGCGTTTAGATTTACTGGAAGCCTAACCCTTCCCTTCCCATGAACGCCACCAGGTGCAGCCCTGGGATGCCCTGGCCTTTGCCTCTTCTTGCTTCTTCCCCTCTCCTGTCAGCCCCTTCCAGGCAGAGCTGCATCTGGCTCTGCACCCCAATTCACACATGGTCACCACGATCTGTAACATCTGGGGGGACTTAAACTCACAGATAGCTGATATGATGCATCTGTTGTTCCTTCAGAAAGGGAAAGTCCTTCCCCCTTCTAAAGCTCCATCCACGCAGCCCGGTCTCACCCTGAAACATTCCTGCATTCACAGCTCCTGCTAGCACTGGGAGCTATGCATACACAAGTTAAGCAAGCTGAAACCCATGGGTTTAAAGATTCAATCGCTTTTGACACAAGGAAAGCAGATGCCAGTGCGTTCCTCAGCTCTTTCTGCATCGGCATGTGCCCTGGTTGCTCTGTCACTGGAGCAGTCCGGGTTATATAAATGGCAAGAAAGGAAAATTAGAGGTCATCCAGATCAAGGTTTGTATCAGCAAAAGGTCCTGGAGGACTCTGATGAACAGAGTTGATAGTTAATTAAATAAAATACTTTCTACAATCCAGCTGCTGTGAGCACTTTTTATTTCTTGCCTATCTAATTAGGATAAAAATCACAAGTGGTTGAGATTGTCTACATTAGAATGCTTCTCAGGTAGTTCTCAATGATAAGGTTTGCCTCAGGCAAACACTAAAGCAGCTAAAACTGTACTTATCATATCATATTCCTCATTACTTAATATAATTGCTTATTAAAACATAAAATAACCCATGGATAATTTGCTGCATTTCTCCTGATAAAATCGAATTCTCTGGTCCTTGGCCATCACTTCATGGAATTAGTGCTATTTTAGTGATAAGAAAAAGATCAGAAACTAAGCACTCTTTACTGTCCTTTGCCTGGTTAATACATAATGCCTATATTAGCCTAGGGTTGTACATAAGAAACCTGCCTTCAAGCAAATAGCTCTGTTGTTATTTTATTTGCATGTCTTGTAGGGATAATATATTGTTATTTACTCTGAAGATGAGTAAAATAGGACAACAAGCTTCACACTGATGTAAGCAGCTGCCCATCTTGTGCTCACAGCAGAACTGGGTATATACATGGCATTTTCAGGAGCCCAGAAAATGGCCTAGAACACATCAAGTGAGTCCTCTGAAATAGGCTCGAATAAACCCACAAATGCTTCCATACTGAAGGCAGCGTCTGTAGCTGCCCTGCAGACACTCCTCTGGTGTAAATCAGGATAGATTCCCTACAAGAGAACAACAGGAGGAACAGAAGGAACAATGTTATTTGATACCACCTCTTCCTAAAAACTCATAAACAGGAGTGACTATTGTTTCCACATCAGCTCAAAAGAGGGAGAATAAACATTTTTTTTTATCTTGTTAATTTATGGATGACTCATTTAAGAATGTCACCATGTTAACATGATTAATAGCTGATATAATTAAGTAGTAACGATTTGTTATTCAGAGTAAAAGAAGACGAGAGTGTTTTCTCATTCAATTAAAACAAGAACATAACACCTCAGCTTCTGTATCCTTCTCTCAAGCAAAAACTCTGCTGTTGATTACAAACTACTGAGCACCAGAGTTGGCTCTACCCTTCGAACAGGTTTCAGCGGGATGCACATTAACTAAGGGGAAGTGTAACACTACTCTGCCTTGGAGAAACCTGAGGAAGGGTTGAGCTTTAAATAGTTGTGGGACAGAAGCTGATGAAGGACTAGGGACACTTCTGTTCATTGCACCGTTGCCCGGTTCCAGACTAAAATCAGCAGACATACTTTGCTGTTCAAAATAACATATTTGCAATATTCTTGCTCTAACATTATACGTTAAGATTTTTGAAGAAAGCAGCTAACAAGTGTTACTGTGGGCATTTACACGCTTTAAGAACTAATGCTCTAATTCTTTCCAACTACAGTTTAACAGTGGGAGAGGCAGTCATAAATCTGAAAATATAACCTAGAATAGACCCTATTAGTGGTATATAAATCACAACTAGAGATTTCAGTTCAGCTCCCAGAGCAATATCCAATAAGCACGAAATGAAATTTATGCACATTTTTGTCATTTATCAGTTTTATGATGAATGTGATAGTTTTACAGCACTTGCTTTTTAAAATTATGAGTACGCTAATAGAGGATTGTTGAGAGATCAATTTTGTGCCTTTTAATCTAATACAGAGCTACAAGTGTATTGATATAATATTAAAAATCCCAATGACATGCTTGGTTTGAATGAGTCACACATGTTATATGGGACTTCTGCTATCCATTCTCCCTCAGCTTTTTGTGTTCATTACCTGAAATGGCTCTTATCAAGTCATGCGTCTTCATTCACTTACTGAAAGAAAGCCCAGAATTTTTTTAGCAAGTAACAACAGTTTTGAACCAGAGAGTAAGAAGATGCAGCAGTTAGGCACCTGCCTAACTGTTTAATTATGCTTCCCATCATCTCTTATGAACACAAATATTTACCATATAAGAATAAACCCCTGATCCCTAGCACTGACACTGAGCTTTCCTTCCTCAGCAGTCATGAAGGAGGACAGAAACGCTCTGGGCTCCACAGAGCAAGTCACAACACGGGAGCGCCCCCACCACACACAGCTCCCACGGTCTGGCAGGGGGCACCTGTGATGCCAAGGACACAAGGGCCACGTAACCACCTGGATCAGCCCTTGGAAGCGCCTCCCTGCCTGCACGCACGCCCGTAGCCCAACCACAGCGCTTGCCAGCGGGAGGCCTCTCAAGGCAGGAACGCCCAAGGTGTGCCTCAGTCCCGCTCACGGCTTCTGTAGGGACACGCCGGTCATCACTCAACACTCACACTGCAAAAATGGCAATCAGAAATGCTGATTTCTCCAACCATTTCTTCTATCCTGCTCCTTTTCATATACAGCATCATCCTTAAATACAGTGCTTTCCAGCTCATCCAACTTAGATGCACTGCTCTGCTCCAGATCATTTGCTAACATAGCAAGGGCAACTGTTCTTTTGAGAGAATTCCTAAAATAAGATGAAATCACTAAAATCAAACTGTACAATAACTTTCTTCTTTCCAGACACATCCTTGTATCCTGCTTTGTGTTTGTTCACGTTTTCTTTTCCTCTACTGAGATATCACTCATGAATGGTCTCATTCTGGTTTTAAGATGTTATGTATATGGCAAACAAAGAAGCGCTGCCCAGCTGTATTCAAGCCCTTGCATTTCCTTTGTGATTTGTTCACGCATGTTTTCTGCTCTAGTCAAATTTCTGATGTCACATGTTACGGGCAGAGGATCAAGCACATGTTTCTGTTGCAACACGATTCTGAAATCTTCCTCCTGAAGTGCTTGTGAAGAATTTGATATCTCTTGCTGCGTCTAAAAGAAATGCAGAATGGGTGCCAGAACCAGTGCAGGCTTTGAATCCTTCTTTCATATAGCAACTATACTAATTTTGTATCTATGCCAGGAGTTTAGGCTAATTGTTATAGTTGAACACATGCAGGTGAGTTAATCAGCAACACTCAACATCATGTAAAGAGGAGGGGGACAAGATACATAAATATTTTAATTCTTTGTTAGCATGTTTAGAGTTGTTTTATTCTACAGACTTCAAACCTATTTTCCTCCAGGTCTGTTCCTCCCCTGATGTTTTGTCTCATGTTTCATGTGTTTTGAAGATGATACTTTCTTTCCTCATTTTTAAAGTTAATTCTGATTGCAGTTTCCCTGTTTACAAAGCTTAACAGGGCTTCCCTAGGAAAATAGCGATGTACATTTTGACTACGGGGAGACCCACAGGCATCTGAGATGAGAAATACTGAAATGTTTCCAGTACCAAACACATTTAGAAAGCAATTTCAAGATAGAACTATCTGCCAGTTGGTAAATTTTGACAAATTAGACTTAGAATATACTTTATCCAATCTGTCAAAATTTTGCTTAGGTAACTATTTCTTTAAGAAATTCTCTCAGCAAACATTTCGGCTACTTGTACAATGACCATTTATGACATTTTTATTCACTTTCTTGGGTTCAATGAAAAACTTGACATGGTCTCCTCTTTTCATTGTAACAACTACACTGTGAAACCCAGTCAACCAAGTCTTGTGTTTCATCTGCACTTGAAACTCTGGAATTTTCTTTTTATCATGCCAATAGGCATTTGTGCCCTTTATCCATCAGATATTTCTGATATTTGTTTCTGCTATTTTGTTACTTCTCTGCTTGACTTTGCAGCTTTTTAAGTGAGTCTTCTCTGAGTTACTTAGATGGTGGGCATTTTCTGGCCCAGATAACTGGGCTTCCAGACAACTTTTGTATCACTGATGTTTTGCATTTTCAGCATTCTTTTCCTTTTGTAATTTAATATCTTGCAGACTTTTCCCTTGCATATTATTTATAACTATGTACTTTGGATTTCCTCTAGAGACACATTCTGCATTTCCATTTGGCATATCAATATTGCCTTTACAAGGGTCAGGTCTGAATTTCTGATAAAAAGTTTAATATCTATCCTTTTTTACTACTGTAATCTAAACTGTTTGTTGGCTGCTCTAATAAGGTAGTCCTTGTTATCTCTGTTACAAGTTCGGATCTTTATCAGACTTTGGCATAAAGCCAGTAAAATTTACTGTAGCTGCATCTAGTATAACTGATTATAAATCTACATCTGTGGAAAATGTTACACTTATGATTTGGAAGCAATTTCCCATGCTACCTTGTTATCACTTAAACTGACAAGAGATGAAGGAAGATATGTCATTGGAGAACACTTGTGTGAGAAATGTTGCTCTCTTGTCCTTAAAGAAGGTCAAGGACAGCTGGCTTGCTTCTTTAGCACAGTGTTGATTAGTCTAAAAGGAGACATGTTCTTCCCTCCTCAAAGAATTATTTCTGTACTAATCTGGATCCTGACATCGTGTCACAACCATCTATTCCTCCCCATTTTCCACTCTTAACCTCCAAATCTTCAAGTCATGAGTATCCTCCCAGACAAAACGGCCTCTAGAATGGCTAAAAGGCTCTTGTCTGAATAAGGCAGAGTCCTCTCCCTCTTAGGAATATGTTCTTTGCCTCCGAAGAAACTCTACTCCTTCCTGTGCTGAGAGAAAGGAATCAGGACGTGACCCTTAACAGAACTAATACCTCCTCTGCGAACTTCATGCACAGCCACAAAACGTCACGGACAAGATAAGCTAAGTGAGATCTCTTATAAAGAAATAGATAACAAACACAACAAACTATAATGTGCCTGCTAAAAAGTTGTGCTATGCTGGTACATACACCACTGCTTGCGGATTTCTTGTTTTCATCTATCTTTTTTTTTTCATTCTACAGTTTCATCCTTTTTCTATATAAACACTCTGTTCATTCAGACAGAATAGGAAAAAAATTCATGGACGGTATTTCACCCAAAAGTCAATGAATTGTGACAACTCCAGTGATCTTAACATTACACAATGAATGGAGATTTCCCGCTGAAGGATAACTCGCTGGTAGTTCTGTCAGAGCTGGAAAACGCTCTGACAGTAGCTCTGAAATTCCATCTTGCCTCCTCCTGCATTTGCTGCTGAAGGCAGTGGCACCGGAGGTGGCTCCTCACAGTTATCCTACCTTCAGTAAGTGATTCAAGATTTTTCTTTGCACTGACTGCAGAACACGTATGTTAATGCTGTGTAGCTCTCTGTAGCCATCAAACATATTTAAATTTTACCAGTAGATCTATAATGGCCATGCATATATATATATATGCATATTTTTAATTGCAACAGAAAAAGTGATTCAAATGTGTGATTTTTCCTTCTAACAAAATTTATTTCTGATTCACACAGAAAAATAGAAGAAAAGAAAGGACAGAACTTTTGGACAATATAATCAAGCCCAGACCCACATCAGTAAGTCTTGTGCCAGCATTGAGACTTCTTTTGTTTTCCAATATATTTTAAGTGCATTTTATCATTCTCAACACCATTGATAATACATTTTTCATAGCCACCTCCACAGTTCTGTATGTTGTGCCATGTTCCTTTGTTATGGAAACATTTTCACTGCTACTTTCATCTCTCTCCCTAACTATGATGTGTGCCTTTTTTTTCAGAAGTTGGTTGGTTCACTTGGACCTCTTCCTAATAATTTTTAATTTTAGGGAAGCACACTCAGAACCTTCATTTTAAGTGAAAGTTTTCTGCTTGGACACAACTATTCCCATGCAGTTGTAATGAGACTCGATAAAAAATTCTGAAACAATGGCCAACTGATGTGAGGAAATCGAAACTCATAATAGGAACGCATCAGTTTCATCAGTAGACACATTACAAACATTAATTTTGGCAAGGCAAAAGTATTTTCTTTCAATGCTAACAAGTAGTTTATTACAGTATGGCTGAATTGGTTCACGCTCATGTTATCACCTCATTAGTACTAGTGTACACGAATCTAAAAAAGATTGGAAACATGAAGACTTTGACTTCAGTAAAATTAAATTCCCCTCTGTTAGCTTAACTTTGATAGCATCAGTTTCACAAACTGACTGATGTAATTTTTCAGAGATTTCCATGTGGAAATTCTGAAATTTCAGATCCTTGTTTTGATTTGGGATGAAATAAGGTATTTTCCCAAGAAACATGGATTTTGAGTTTTGGTAAGTTCTAGCAAACTCAAAAATCACTGTTTTTTTTTGCTCAGGGATCATTTCTTTTGTTTCTTCCAAAAGAAGTGCTGCAATAATATGTGGCCTATAAGGTATACTATTTTATTTGCTAGAAATATATCTATATTTGAAATCTTCCAAGATCATTCTGTTTGTTTTACCTTACATGCACTACTAGCATGTCCTACAGATCCATTCATCCATTTCTCTGATCAGGTCTGGTGGTCTTTTATCTATGTGTCAATAAATGATTTAAGTTCTATGGACAATACATTCAAACTAAAAAATATTACTTTTATGAATACAGCACTAAACATCTTCCTTTCTTTATCCACATTTTTCAGCCTTAAAATGCTGTAGCTGGAATTTATAGGATTATATATCTGTGGATGGATGAAGACAATTGCATATTCACTACTGTAGAGCAAATACAACTGAATATGTGCTTACCTGCTACCGGGTACCTATACCTTACGGTGCTCATCCCTTTTCTGTGTCTCTTTTATGGGAAAATATTAGAAAAGATGAACTGAGGAAGAACTTAATTACTAGATGCACTTACTACTTTCCTTTGGGAATCATGTAACTGACCACAATACACGTACAAGCTACTTTCACCTACAGCACACCATCCACTTGGGAGCTATTTCTGCCTGAAGAATGTGTTCCTAGAATACATTTTGAGAGGCCCTTATCCTACAGAACTGGGCAAAGTTTTCTATCCCAGCTTTCTTGAAGAAAAACACAAAACAGATTTGACAAAACCAGTTCTGCAGAAATTCACAGAAGTTTTGTAAACCCTTCAACTTGATTAAAAATGAAACTTACGAAAAAATGAAATGCTCTGTCTCTTCAAATAAAAATGTTTCTTTTTTTCTCTATTTTACTTCTAAGCCAAAGTTTCTAAAATGTTGAAATGCACAAAGAATATCTTATACCAGGTCAAATGAAATACTTCATCTGATCCAAGACTTTTTTGGGAATTTTTCATTTGCCAACTTTGTGGGTGAACCCAACATTATTTTATTTCTTTTCTTGACCTGCCCGCAAACAAAATGAAATGGACTAGTTATTCACACAGCTCTAGTTGCAAGTGTTCTTAAAATATAGAGAGTTTGGTCATGAGAGTGAATGACCTCCCATTCCAGATATACTCCTTCTTGGCTGTCTTCCCCAAAAGATTTGATTTTTGCCTTCCCACCCTAAGTTTTACTTCCCTTGTGTTTATTATTTGATAAAGTGCCAGTGAATGTACTTGCAGGAGATCAGCAATACACCAAAGATTATTTTCTTGCTGTGTTAGTTGGATTCTTAAGCTGCTTGTGGCTTTTTTGATGTTGAAGTAGATTTTATTCTACTGCCTGTTCTGGGATATATCACTGTTACAGCTCGAGTTCCAGAAGCTGTGTGCGCAGGCAAGGCTAAAGGATAATTATAATTGGTAGGTATAAGGAGTTATCTGATGCTCTCCCTCTTACTGGACTTATTATTTCTGGAAAAAATTCTAACAAAGTTCATTGCTGATACAACTATAGCCAGCATACACTTACTGTGTCTGTGGAACTTCTGTTTGCAGGGTGAAACACAAATATTGAGTTCCTTTCCCTTGCCAGGCCCCTGACGAGAAGGTGACTAGGAATATGGGAGTACTTGTTCTGATTACAAGACTCGGGCTGCGTGGAAGAAAACGAAGTGTGGCAGAGCTGCACTGGTGCTGGGAGCAGCTCTCAGGAGTTTCTGCCATCCAGATGTGTCCATTAACCCATGCTGACACTCAAACCAGTGCTGCTTTCCCTAACCAATTATTTGCATTGAGTTACTGCACAGGGTTGTACCTTTCTGAAAGAGTATCTCGGATGTGGTGCTTAGGAGACATTTTTCCTGCTCCCTTGTACGGTGAGGCTCAGGGAGATAAATGGGATTGACTGATTGCAGGAGAATAATTCCAGCTCCTCTGGCCTTCTTGAGTAGTGGGGGAAAGGTTTACTTACCTCATTTACACTTTCCTCTTTAACCTTGCTGTGTAATTGTGAATAGCTGCAATATGTCAAAAGCCACCGGTGCCAGTGCAGGCAGCAGCTCAGGTATTAGGCTGACGGAGCACTACATTAGCTTTTTAGCTAATTAGCATGGCTCTAGGGGGGCAGCATCTGGAATAAATCTCTGAAGCAAACATTCACAGGAACCCGGCAGGCAGCTCCAGAGATTGCTGCGTTTCTACCGCACTTTTTTAGAAAATAAACATAGAGCTTCCATCTCCAGCACGAAGCAAAGCAGTGCTGAGGCAGATACAACTCTCCCTACTAAGTGACACATCTGCAAGAACTGTGTGAATCACTGCAAGGAAAAGGTTGTGGAAACTTTAGTGATGGGAATTATGTGTCGGCACAGGCAAAATAACCATTCCTGAGTTAATGCAAAGCTGTAGTGTTTTACTAGTATGTATTTGCAATAGCCTGCTTCGATAACATTGTTAATATCAGCTAATGGTTCGGTACGCGGAGAAGAGAGTAAATCATGCATTGGCAAACTGGAATAAACCAGTCAGTTTTAGCCTGCTTCTGCCACTACATACTTTGCTCTGTTTATGTTTTTCTCCATTAGAGACCCACAGCAGGAGCAGTAAAATTTGTCATCACCAGATCTATTCCTGCCAAGGGCTTGCTGGGCGCACTAGGACATAGCATAGAAATGTCGGGCCAAGCTCCTAAAGCTGGTGCGGATGCTTCGAGGATTAACTATGCACCTTCTTCCTCCGTGGGGTCATTCCCGTATTCAAAAGCAAGACGGAGGACAAAGAAGGAGGACAAAGTCACCGAGCAGCAACTCAACTCCCAGCAGCAGGAAGAGTTGCGGGTTCCCAGGGCCCTTCTCCTCCTGGGGACGGGCTTGGGGCTCTCAGCGGGGCCGGATGAGCCGGGATGGGGAGCCCCAAGGCTCCTGCAGAGCTCCCAGCAAGCCCCGGCGCACCGCGGGGAATGTGTCTATCAACCATCCGAGAAGTCAGCAGCGAGCCAGCAAACACAGCCAGCAAACATGCGGCTCGTGGGAAATCCGGATTTCATGTGGGGACAAATGGCTTATCTGCAAGAAATCTGCATAAGCGCAGAGGCAAACCGATTACTTGTCACAAGGCACCTTCTGTTGTATGTAAGGTATTTGAGGGCTAATCAAATTTTCATGTTTTATATGCCAGAAAATCTTAGCAATTAGTATAATAATTACAATAATATAATTAGTTATGGAACATTCAGATAAACTTCCATTTGCAAAGCACTGCTCAAATATGTTAATAATATACAATATTACGGCTCCAGGATTAAATCTGACAGCTCTTAGTCGATTTAACACCACTTGGCCTTTTCTGGAAGAGGATAGAGGAAACAGAATACTGTATTTTGTATGCTTCTCCCAGTATTAAATGAGCCCTGCTAAGAAACAGCACCACACTTCTGCACCGAACCCTCTCGGGACATTTAGGTCTGGTACCTCTCTGCAGGACCATGCTGAGCTACAGAGATGCACCGGGCGCTGCCGTTGTTGCACTGTCGTCCTGCTCACTTCACTAACTGGGACTCGTCCCGATGAGCGGGGCTTTTGGATATACGCGGTGACGACAATGAAAACGCTGGCATTTGTGAGCAGTTCCTACAGCACCACCTGGCCAGCCACAGTCCCTTGTATACCTGGCGCTGAAATAGCCATGGTAACTCTGGGTGTCTAGTGTTATTTTAATGACCACTGCTTATCCTCGGGCCATCACTCGCCAGACTAAATGACACACCGAGCAGCAGATGAATAAACCAGCATTTATACAATGCATGAAAAATGTTAAGCTCTTTTACAGATTAAAGCCATTTATAACTAGCTCAGAAGGGGAAAACAAAAACAAACAAACAAACAACAACAACAGCAACAAAAACACAAAAAAGGAGAAACATTTTACAAAATCATGTATTATGAGGAAAGAATGAAACTACCACATCCTATTGCAGCAACTGCCACTAAAAAGTCAGTATCTACCAATAGCTAGCACAAATTGATATCTAAGATACTAAAATTATTTCCTGTTTTAAGTACAAATGTCTCTTACTACATACTGACTTTATAAAAGGCAGCAGCAGTATCAAAGGTCCCTCATGCTCAGTCACTGCCAAACTGCAGTACAAAAATTATTAGTAACAAAACCCAGCAATTCTCAAGCAAATTCTCAAGCAAAAAACAAGATGCAATTCAGTGTTTTATTAATGCTTTCATACAATCTCAGACTTATTTTTAAAGAAAAGTATGGTAGAATCCTCTATTTTAATATCCCCAATATAATTATGAAAAGTTATGTTTTTTAAAGTATTCAGTAATTACACTTTTCTCTTCACAGTGATAAAGAGAGTTTGTGCATATACTAACATTTTTGTAAAACTGCTTTTAGAAATTTCACTTACCAAAATGAAGAGACAACCAGAGGCAAGTTTTGTGTGTTCAGGAATAGTAGAAAACACGGACAAAATCAAGCAACCAAACACAAGGAGAAAACTGAAAAAGAAAGAATATGAAAAATCATTAATATCTTTTTCAGAACACTGACTCAAAATATATATTGATCCTGCTTCACCAACTGTCTTCATTAATAAAAGGGAATTCAATCACTATTTAGTTCATTAAGGACATTAGAATAGCCTATTCATAAACTAACTACGTCTGAGCAGCACTGGTACAACCTCTGGTAGACCTAACGAAAGCTAAAACACAAGAACCAATATTTTTTTTCATGAAATGACCCCGTATACACAGTTATTTTTGTATGTTTATCCAATCCAGCCACTCCTAGTGGTTCTAAGAAAAGATCATCAAAAGGAGAGCTCTCTCCTCAGTCAGAAAAATAATTCCTGTCTGAACAACAGACGTCATGTCCAAACGAGCTGAGATTCAAAGGTAGCTGAGTTACAGCATCACTGTCCTCACTGACCAAGTTCTCCACTTTGGGAGATGTAAATGTAAAATCATGCAATCAGCTGAGGAAATTAAAACACGGGAGTAAAGCTGGATGATCTTACACAAGTCACGAGACCCCTGTTGGGAAAGAACTGCCTGCAATTTCGGCTGTGCAGACGCGCTCGCCTGTTCTATGGGACTGAGGGACACATGCAGGTAAAGCAATGCACGGACACGTAGCTCAAAGAATTTGCAAGGAAGATGCAAAGAGCTGGTATCACTGCAGAAATTCTCACATATCCCATGCCTTGCCCTTCCTGCACACAGCACATACACAGTATTTACAGCTGTGAGCCTGAAGGGCTGCTATTGCCCTGAGGCCTATGCCAAGGATGACAGGGAAATTTCTTTGCTTTTGTACTACTTTGCCACTATGCTGGTAAAAACACATTGTTTCTGAAACACCTCAGAACAGAAGTTCATTTCACCAATGATACCATGCCCTGGCTAGTCAAACAGCATACCGAATATCATCTAAACTCTAAGACAGTGCATATTTTTATTGCAGGGCTTGTATTAGTTTTTGTAAGTGGTAAGAGTTGATTCTATCTTCTTTTTCTTTTGGCTATTTCCTTCTCCAAACACTTGTCAGCCATGCTGGCAATCAATCAGCCACAAAAGACCAGGCCTTCAGATCCTGCCTGAATTGCTGGCAACTTGAATTGCTGAACTGATTGTAAATGTTCTAACTCCACACAAATATCCATTGCAATTAAAGCAGAAATATACCTGTAGCAAAGTATAAATGACTCCTTCATGATAAGAAAAGGGTTGAAATATCTTCTAGGGGCAAAGGGAAAAAGTGTATAAATCACTGTTCTACACAGATGCATTCACAGAGACATTCTTCAGTCTATCATCTGATGAGTTTTCATTAGCAAACAAACACAATCATTGCTCTGAAGACAAAGCAAGCAGCTTTCCAGAAAAGTGCTCTGGGGTCCTGGTGGATGAGTTGAGCATCAGTCCCTTGTAGCAATGAAATCTTACCATGTAGCAAGCTGTATTAGCAAGAATCTTGTCATGGGATTGAGATCGAGAGACAATGTCTGGAGTGTTGGGTCCAGTTTTGGGGGCCCCAAATAAAGAGACTAAGTGATATGAGCCCAGTGGAGGGCAACCAACATGGACAGGGGCCAGAGTTCATGATGGACAGGGGGAGTTGAGTTTGCTTATTCTGGACAAGAGGAGATCAAAATATGTGATTTTTGTCTTCAGCTACCTAATTTTGGCTATAATAAGAGAGACAAGGCACAAATCGCAGGAAGGAAAATCATGACCAGCTATAAGAAAAAAAAAATCACAGTGAAGGGGTCTCAGCCCTGGAACAAATTGCCCAAAGAGAAGCTGTAAATCTATGTCCTTGGAGACTTGCAGAACTCATCTGGAAAAGGCTCTGACATAACTTTGGAGTTAGCTCTGCTCTGAGTGGAAAGTTGGACTAGATAACCTAGAGATCCCGTCCAACCTAGATTCTTCTCTAACTTTAACTACTAGAAACAAACTTCAGTATCATATAATTGCATCAGCCCCCATTTTCACTTCAGGAACTAAATACGATCTTCTCCTTATAAGATACAGACTTTTTAATGAGATGATAGTGTCTTAGTGTAACATATCCACCGCATTAATGAAAATGTAAATTCATTCCTTCTGAATTTTTATTACAAAAGCTGATGTGCACCACAGTAAGATACTGGAAGCATATTTGGTCGCATACCAGTTTACCACTGGAAAGAAGTTCCTGCCTGAAAACCAAGTCTGATAGGAACTTGCATATAAACTCTATTAAAAACTAGGGATTGATAAAGACAAAGCCGCAGTGGTTTCATAGTGCCCAAGAGGGTAGAGCAGTGTCTTTTATGTGCCATTGGCAAGTCTTTCTTCGAGACCACAGAAAGATAAAGATGAGCAGATATATGCTTAAAGTTTTCATAGCAGATATATGCTTAAAGTTTTCATAGAAGCCTCGTTCAAGGGACAACGATCCAACTTGTGACCTATCTCATTCTTCCCGCTTCCCCCTTTTTAACTCTGGGAAAATTTCCCAGAAGGTTACTGGTAGTTTCAGCTGCTCAAGGTCTTCAGATATGAACCCTCTATAACTGAATCCTGCCAGTACAGGCAAAAATGTGGTTTCTCCCAGTTAAGACTTGCATGGAGGGCAAAATAAAATAAAGAAGTGACTTAGTATCTACAGTAAAAGGATGCCATTTTCTTTGCCAATTTTTTTTAGTCCTGCATCAGTTAAAATAATATTTTCTTGCTTCCTTTGTGTTTAGGAACTAAAAATTGCTCTTGTTTAGCTGTATTCCAATAATACCAATCAAAACTGAGGCCCAGTTGTACTGGATCTTGTCCAAGCACACACTGCAAGTTTTCACTTGGAAGAGATCTCTTATAGTACAGTTATAGAAAATAGACACTGTAGAAAAAAAGAAGCAGGTTTGTGATTCCCATATAGCTGGTCTCCATAGCTGGAGATCACTGCACAGAAAAGGTAATTCAGTAGCCTAAGGCTACCCATTTTGGCAGAATGGTGGAGTAAATGGAAACCTTTTTGTATCCTAGCCCAATCCCACCATCACAAAACCGTCCTCCCTTGTAAGCACTGAAGATGAATTGCCACATTGCCTCAGGACTGTGATTTAGAAGATCAGTGTGGGCAAAGGCTTGTTAAATTGGAAAAGTGAGTCAAGAGAGAAAACCAGAACAGTGCGGCAGCGCATTAATCAAAATAAAGTAAATGTCTGGGAAAGCCAGGTGCACAGTTTAGATTAGCAGCTGGGTAGGCATAGTTCTGCAGATTATCCATGAGAAAGAGAAACAATCCTCACAGTAATACCTAAGAATAGTCTTGGAAAGATATTTTTCCAAACCTCTATAACCTTTTGTTCTCATTTTTTATTAGGAGCTTTACAAGAAATGAGGAAAATGAGGAGTTGTTATTAATTTATTATTAAAGAACAAAAGAAAAATGCTTGCATTTGTCTACCCAAATCTTGACCCTCTATACCTTATTCCTCCCTCCACCAGTGAGCATTTTTTTTTCTCCTGCTATTCAGCACATTATATCTAAAATTAGTCCCCTTGGAGGAGGGGAGAAGCTCAGTCCTTCTATTAGCCTTGCAAAGCCAAAGCACAATTCGGGGTGCTGTGCAACACATTAGCAACAAAAGTAAAAGATTTAGCTGTTCTGGGACATTTTCTGTTTACCACTAAAGCATGTTCCTTCAAAATGAACTAATAGCCAGCATTCACCTCTACCCATTTTTTTTTCTTTTTTTTTTCCTTTTTCTTCTTTTTAAAAAATTAACCTGCTCCTTAGTCAACAAAGTGGAAGTGACCCCCCATTGCAGGGAGGTTGCCTGAAGTGCTTGACCCATAGCCAGGATCTCAGCAGACAGCTGGGTCCCACAGAAGCAAAATCATCAGATTCAGGTTCAAACACTGCAATGGTCCAAGCCTACCAAAACTTGTTCCTTGCTCTCCTGGACTAATTCGGTGTGGATGGATGAAAAGTAGAGGATTTTATTATTAGACCCTGCGTAACCACCTGATGTTCCCTAAAAGAGGAGGAGGTATTTTCAAATGCCAGCTATGATGCATGCGATACAAGAGGATGCTGCTGTAGGTACACAGTTGTACAAGGCAAAACACAATGCAATTATATTTGGCCTCCAGTGGTTCAATCCGGATCATAGATTTGTTCAGGCTGAAAAAAACAGATGGTCTTTTCTCATGTGTTCAGTATCAGACAGTAAAACATATGCCTTAGGCAGCAAGTTCCTATAAAATTATTCAAGCACTGCCATAGTCTTATATTTTATCAAAAGCAGCAACTTCCATTTTGTTTCAACACTAATCAATTCTGATGCAGCTCCTTTCATCTTATTTGCCTGCTTTTAAAAGCATACACTAATTGGAGAAAAGCCAATTTATGAAAGATAATATAACTCAGAAGCTTTGATATTTATTCAGTCTACCTCTCATAAACTTTTCTTCCTAGCTAATTAGGAAGTACCAATTCTTCATTTATTTAATTTTCAGAAGAGTTTTGCCACAGTTTATGATTTCAGGGATGGTCATATGGCAGAAACTGTTCCATTTAAAAAAAAATGTTAAAACATTAGTCAAGGAATGTCATCATAAACATATGTACCAGTGAAGATCTTTAAAAGCTGTTTTGCTCTATTATATAGGGCTGGAATTAAAAAAAAAAATTGGAAGTTAAACATCTGCAAACAGTTTTGTGACCTCTCCTGTAAATAATAAAAGTGTATCACTGTTAAAACGGCATAATTAACCAATTAGACCACCAGAGTTATGTTCCAGAGGCCTAATTTAATCCCCAATAAAAGCAAGGCTATTTAGGATTATGACCATAGCTGCAGGTAAACCGCTCACAGTGCCCTTGTCCTGGCATTTGTATGGAGGGGGAACAAGTGCTTGAAAGCTTTTGCGGTCCTCAACTATGCCCAGAAAGCAGCTTTTCCTTCTCCCATTGGTCAGAAGTAATGAGATGGCTGCAGACCTTCAGAAATCTGGTCACACTTGGGAGGTCTGAGTCTACAGCGAAGCCAGGGGGGTTCCTCTGATAGTCAGAAACCGGAGATGATTTCTTCACAGTGCTCAGGGTCTTTCTGGGTTGAATACCATGTACAACTTCTAAATTATTTTTAAATGTTAAATACATAAAATTCATGAGAGGCACTAGATAAAGAAAATAGGTGAAATTTATAGATGATGTCTGGCATCAGTAATATTAATCTGCTAGGGTACAAATGCAGTCCACCTCAGGAAGGTGGATGCACTCTCAAGTGAAAACAGGAGGAACTGGAAAGGAAGGAGGGGAGCAGGCGGTCTCCTTCAGTGGGACTACTGATTTGTGTGAAGACCTCTCACAAAAAGCAGTGACAGACTTGGGGTAAGAAGTGGGTTGCCCTACACAAGATCCCTGCTACACGCTACCCAGACCCTTGCCCCTCGTAGTCAGTGGGAAGGAAGGGACTTTATGGCTTTGGTGTGTTGTGAGGCTGATGGGGAGAGGGAAGAAGAAGATCTGCTACATTACAGGGGAGGAGGGATCCCCACTCTTCAGCTGCGAGCTGATGCACCACAGCACATCCCGAGCAAACCCGCATGGCTGAGACGGGAGCGCAGGCAGAAACCAAAGAGTTCCAGTGAAATTCTGTGTGCAAATTCCTAGAGGTGGGCGGAAATAACCTCTCCAAAACAATGGAGAAAGACAAATACTGAAGTATTTTCCCAGTTTCAGGAAGAACTGAAAGCGAAAACATCAGCTCATGCAGGCTAGAGGAGGAGATGTACGCAGGTCCTATGCTATCTCCCTTAAAAAGCAATCTTTTCAGCATTTCTATAAAACAGATAATGCACTGCTGACATGGTGGAAAAGAATCCAGCTTAACAGTTTTGATAGTGCAAGCCATGTGGATTAAATTTTCCATCATTTATAGTTTCAATGTGACTTGTTTATGCAAGAAAATGAGATATGACAAAGGTTATTACAATTTGTTAAAAATGTTTGACAAAAGCTGCATGGAGAATAAGCGCTCTTCCACAGAGGAAAGCTCATAAATTTCTCCTGTAGGCTTTCTTTAAAATGACTTGCTCTTCAACCTCCTCTCCAAGAGGAAGAACATAACACATTAGGGCTTGATACTGTGTTGCTTTCTACTCGGAAAACAATAAAAAAACATTGTTTACAGAGAAATGGAATAAGGTGACCTCCATGTCTCAAAAAGAGAAAATAGATCACGTAGGAAAATTTAGGAATAATTCAGCAACCAAAAACGTTTTTCTGTCTTTCAATTATTACCTTTTTCAGAAGTACATAAATTGGAGTTGAATTTCATAAAACTGATTTTATTTTTTTATGAACTGAGCTTGCTGCTGCCACAAGTGGTTTGGAAAAATGAGTTTGGTTAGGCTCTGCTGCATAAATTTTATTCAGACAATATTTTATTGTTCATTTCTATACTGGGTATTTATCCATTCTGAAAATTAGAATGTAAGCACTATACATCAAGTATAAAAGAGGTTAAATCTTCAATGTTGAAGAAGTGTTGTAGACCTAAATCGATCTTTTCCATTATATTTTTAAGGACTAAAGGAGCAGCCAGTGCCAGTTAAGTGATTGTCTTTGGCCTAGGCTGATATGTCAGTGAAATGGCTAAAACAGGAGATTTAATTAAAAAAATAATTAAAACCAGATGAAATATCTTAAATATGCAGAGGACACCAAGTAACACATCATTAAATGCATATTCAATAATCTGTTTCATCACAGAGAAAATATAAAGCATGAAGGTACATTTATTCAAGGATCAATGAAGCAGGTCTCACTCTTCTTTGAGCAAGTACAATTGCTTAAATAAGACAAAAAGAAAAAAAAAGGAAGTGCTTATTTTCACAGCTCAAAGATATTTTCTAAAAGGTAAATGTCTCTACTGGCTTCAACAGGACACTTTTTTTGAGTCCAAAAAAAAAGAGAATACTTTAGAATAATTTGAATCAAACCATATGGTTTCACTTGAAACTGCTGTCCCATTTGGCTACCATTTTCTGCAAGCATGTGCTCTTCCAGTTTTTAAATGTTTTTCGGACTAGGAAGCTGTGTTGCCATGTCCATTTTGCAGACTAGACTCCGTGTTTGCACTTATTTTGCCTTCTCAAATCTATAGAAAATGACAAAGTTGTCCTTTTTTCATACCCAAAGAGAAGGCTTTTCTGCAGTCCCATATTTTCAAATGGGAATGCCTAAAATCGGTGAGCAAAGACTGTATTTCCACAATTTTAACCTATGCATCAGGTAGCCATAACTCAGTGACAAGCTCAGTAGCTGACCAACCAACCTTTGTTATTCCACACATATTTCCCAAGAAAATATAGTTAAAATGTGAATAGAAAATAAACAGTATTCATTACTGAACACTCCTTTTAGCCTTTAGAGAGCTTTTAAAAACATATATATGTAAAAAATTATGCTAAAACCTATTAGAATGTAATGGAGGCAGTCTAATAAAATTAAGAGTATGAAGCTGGACAAATAGATAACATGGCACAATTCTTTTTGTAGAATCATTTCTTTCAGGAATAATCTATTTATTCTAATATTGCCCACAATCTAGGGCTATTGGAAATACTCAAAGAATCTTTCGGCATTAAAAAAAGTTTACTAACACACTCTAATCAGATTTCTTGCTGACCATAAAAAAAGATCCTAATATAAGAAATGTGTATAGATTGACAGAATAATCCACTTCAAATTCTGCTTTTCAAGTTTGCAGATTTTAAGGTAGAAATACTACCACTTCTACATGTTTAGTTTTTGAGGTAAGAGAGAAAAAGCAAAAGAACAGAAGAGTCAACTGCATTGCTGCAATGTATTTTGCATGCCACAAGTAGCTGCCACCTCTCTGCTCAATCCTCAGAGTGCAATCCTGGCCCAGGGATGATGCTACAGCACGTTTTGCTTGTAGTGGGGCCAGACATCACTCATCTCTATTATCTAATGGTCCAGCTACAGCCAAGAGTGCCACAACATTGGCATTGGGAACTAAGAGGAAACAACACTGAGCAGGAAATAAAAGCCTAAATGAGCCTTTGGAGTTAGTCTCACTCTGTGTGACTCAACGGGATCCCCGGAAACGGCACTGTTGCTCGTGATGGACATCCGATGAACACTAACCAGTGAGGACTGCTGCTGCCTAATGCTTGCCCAGCACGAGGCCTGGGAGTCAGCACAGATTTGGAGTCCTGTCAATAGGCTTTCTGCATGCGGCTACGGCTTCCAAAGAGTCTGGTGGTATGGATGGAGGCAGCAAGACTTTTTACAAGGGGCTGGATACTCCTGAATGTCAAATTACTGGGATAGAAAGTTATTACTACACTTAAGGCTTTACCCAAACACTATCGAAATAATGTGTTTAAAATATAAGCTGTAATGTTCTGATCAGCTAGAGTCTTTTTTCAGTAGTGAAAATATTTATTTTCATTAAAGACAAGGACAAAGAGGCCCGGTGTACTGAAAATTCAGTCACTGAAATTCTGGTGTCTGCTTGGCATATTTTAATTAAATGCTTGGTATTGAATTAATTGCAATGTTTGGGATTAAGAAAGGAGTTTTCCTCCAAATCATCTCAACAGGGACTATGGTAGGTCAATATCCTGTGAATAACCCAAAGATCAGCTGTGTATTTTCACCTAAACTATGCCATCCGATTGAAGAGATCTAGAATATAAACTACTTATTTTTCAGTGGTCTACAGCCAGTAATATAGAGAAGAACAGGAAAACTGCAGAGGAAATGACCCCTCAAATACAGTCATGCAAATGCACCACTACTATGCATAAAAGTCTTCTTCATTGCATTGCTCAACAAGGCTTCTTAGTAAACCTTTCTAACTTTATGATTTTTTAGTATTGCAGACATGTGAACAAAGCAGTACCCACAAATCTTCCAATACTACCTTTCGAGGAGGCAAAAACCCCCACAATTACTATGGCAGCAACTTTTACTTTCATGATATGGATGAAGACTCAGTGGGATACATGGCTTTGTATGGGGATTCCACTTTATTTGCTGTCACTAAATGGCATTAAATTGCATAGGGTGCCAAAAAAATGGATGGGACAATAAATCATGCATTTTTGTTAGAAAAAGCATATTTCTAATAGAAACACCAAAATTCCTGAATGTAACTGCCGTCTTTTGTACCACACTTCACTATATCCCAGTCAGCTAGGGCTGAGGGAGTAATGATACAAAATGATACATTGATCGGTGTTAGAATGACAAATACCAGTTAATATGCTCACTTGCTGATGCTTTCATTCCGTAGCTTCATTAAGAAAGGAATAATCAATCACCTATTTAATGTGTGGAAATACAGAATAATGTTTTTAAGCAAACTGTTCTGGAGAATGAAAGGAAGGAAGGGAAAAATTGTTATGACCAAAAGCATATATTGATGGTGGAGTTTCTAAAAAGGGTAGGCCTAACAGCCATACAGCCTTATAGCCCCAGCCACTCTCATGGCTACCACACACGCAAAGGTAACGAAGCAGCCACGGTATCTAATGAGCCACAGCAAGGGCTCATTAAACTTAGAACAAAGTCATACCGGCATCCAGAATAAATGCTTTTTGAAATTTTCTTTAATGTACAAAGATCTATATCTTCATTCTCTAATTTAATTTATCCCTATTAACTAACAATCGCATGTTGATCTTTACTGAAATCCTACAATTGACCTGAGTGGACATATGACCAATGTTGAGAATTAGGAGTTGACTCGGTATTGCCAGTGCAAAGAAAAACCTGTTAATTTCATAGATTTCTCTCCTGGTAGTAAACAAGGATATAAATGGAATGGAGAGTGATTTTCCAAGATAATGCATTGCTAATGTTAAACTTACTTCTAAAAATCAATCATTCCTCTTTAGCTCAAGGTTGTTCAGTTTTATACCACATCATTAGTCTTGTCTTCTTTAATCTAAATAGGTTCCTTGCTTCCTGGAATCTGACGTGCCCTTTCTTCTTGTTATGCAGGAGTACTAGCAGAACTGGACATGAAGGCAGATGCATTTCAGATCGCAAAGGAAGGACTCACAGAAAGATTTCCATCTTGAAGGATTCAATCAGCGACGTGACTTTTCTGGTTTTAACAATTATCTTCTCTTATCATGGAGCCCTATACTTAAATATATGATATTGACATGAAAGTAGCAAAAAATCTCAAATGTAGGGGGGTTTGTACCTATCGCATTGCATGCTTTAGTTTTATTGATGCCTAAAAGCAACCAGCAATATGCTCTTTGTTAAGCACTGGAGATTCCTGAGACTGGTGCAACAAGCACCTTGTGGTTTTATATCATCCACTCTTCTCTCAGAGCTCTCAGAGTGACCTAAGCAAGATGTAGCCAATACTTTTCAAAATTAATTTTTCTTCCTTTGTCAGATTATCCCCAGTCAAAGCCCAAAGATATGGTTCATTTTCCTTTATTTTTTCAGGGTCTTTCATCTCATAATCACTGCAGTTCCAGAGAGGGGCAAATAATTTATTCTGTGCATCAAACAGAATATTCTGAAGGCCCTGTGATGCCCAGCTGCACTGCAGGCAGTGAGACGGACCCGTAGCATCCTTGCTGCCCACAGCAGGGCCTGCCATGGGATGTTTGCAGGGAAGTCGGCTGCTGCTCACAGGTCTGGCTTGGGCACGTGCCAACGGTGTGCTTACACTTTCCTATGGCAACAATAATATTTCTGTTTCAGTATTGAGCTCTTGTATTAAATGCTGAGTTGTGCAGCAAATATAGGCTCTGAAACAACTATTATGCTTATATAGAACGCTGAATATAGAGTGATCACTTATTTTCCATATGGGGAAAAACTTGGCCTTTGAACTTCTTAGAAACATTGAAGGTGCTACTTGTCTTATTTGAAACACCACATGAAGGTGTTTTTACTTTCCAACATTTTACCGAGCAGTGGCTTGCACTCCTTGCCAAAATCACCACGCTCAGGCATTAGTGTGAAACAAGCTCTCAGTTTAAAGACATATTACAGACACAGAAATAATATCATATGGATTTTGCTTTAGCATATCAGTTTTGTGCCTTTCACAGAGGCTGATCCTGCCAGCGCTCACCAGCATAGTCTAATAGGAGGTGGCTGAATGTATGTCCTTTCAAGCACTGGTAGTGTGGTTCAAGGCTGGAGGAAATCCTTGGAAATCCCTTCATTAACTGCACAGGTAGAGGACACTGTGCCCTTGCAGAAAGGGCCTGGCACAGGGTACAGAACATGCAGCCACCTTTGGAAGGGCCATGTGCCCCCTCTGGAGAAGGCTCCGCCACCTCTCTGCGGTACCTCGATGACTCCCATCGCCAGTATCTCGCAGCTTCTATGTGCTTAATCCAGACCGTTCCCTCATGGGACACGGTACTGTTGTTTCCTCAGGTTAGCAATGGTGAAGAGAGGTGCATGGCCAGATCTGCTATTCAGAGCTCCTAAAGCCACATTAGAAATCAGTAAAAAATAGGCACTGGGAGGCTTTTGAAAATTCTCAATCTACCTATGTTTAAAACACCAACTGCCTTTAATAAGCTGGCATAAACCAGCTTTAAAAAGCTTTAAACCTTTAATAAGATGGCATAAACCTGTGAGAGCACGGGGTTGTTCCTGGGCGTTATGGCCCTTTCCCTGGCGAGGCGTGACTGGAGCTGTCTGTTGGACCCACAGCCAGGCTTCGCATTAGCAGATACACCAGCTGACTGCACCTCCTTGCAGGGAACAAGGTGTTTTTCTCCTTCCAGCAGAGATGTGTGTCTGCCTGTCTCCTAATTGCTCAGGAAACTTGGCAAGTGAACAAGTGGACCCAGTGTAAGTAAAAAATGTAGTATATTTATCTATAGGAAAAAGATCAGCTACCTGAACCTTTCTCTCTTCCTGTATTTCATTACCTATTGTGCACATTCATTTATGTAGAATAAATGCTGAACAGGCATCTTGACTCAACTAAAAAAAATCATATAACATTAACCATGAAGCAATGCAAGAGTACACAGATGAAAAGTATCCCAATTAACCAAAATATCAAAGTAATAGAAACCCCTTTCAGCTTACCAAGATCATTTAGCCAAGACTTCCTATAAAGCTACATGAAATAAATGCACACCCAAAACATCATCAAGCTCAGGCAATCAACAAAACAAATAACTGGTGTTATCTGCTAAAACCATCATATTAATCTCTAACAAAAACAGAATTACATTGGCCCCTTTTCCAAAGGAAATTCATAAAAAATCATGCAGGAAGGGGCCTCTGGAGGTTGTATAGTTCAACCTCTGCTGAAAGAGGTTCAATTACACCAGCTTGCAGGACCATCCAGTTGAGTTGTGAATATCTGCAAGGATGGAGATTCCACAGCCTCTCTGGGCAACCTGCTGAAGTGCCCAACTGCCCTCATGATTAGAATTTTTTTCCTAATATCACAAATTTCCACATAGGAAACATAGAGTATCGCATTTAGTTTGCTCCTGAACACACAACCTACTTTCAAATTTTCTAAGGTCATCAGACTGTGTCACACAATTTATTAGACTAAGACCGACTACGCTTGATGGTCTGGGATGACTAGTTTGTACCTTGGTTCTTTCTAGTGCTAACCTCTTATAGCTATCAACATCCTAATCATCTAGCTGAGTTTTATATCTGTTGGTTGAAGATCTATAATCCTTACACTGAAGCACTGAGGTCAGATGCCAAGGCCTGTCAACATAAAATCACCTCACTGTTCTCTATAGTACACTCATTATCTGTATTGTTATTCTTTGCTTTCATTTTTCCCATATTCTTTCTGCAATACATCAAGAACAAAGTGAAATGCTGTTTTTATTATAATAGACATGGTTTACTTAGACTAACTTGACTATTTGTTCCTATTCCTATTAATTTGTTGGAGAATTTTAAATTACATAAAATGCAAAAAGTGCCACCAAACCCAGATCACTGAGGTAACAATAGGATGTATGTTAACAGCAACTTGATTATAAAAAGATTAGCTCCTGCCCAGCATTGATATATTTTCCAAATATTAGCCGGTATTTCCAACACAGAAGGCCTGGGTAACAATTTTGAGAAGCACATGCAGTCAGATGTCCAAGTTTGCCTGTGAAGTATTTTGCAACACAGAAATGGCCAGGATACTCTAACGTACACGTATCCAGCAGCGATTCTAGTGCTTATGTGAGTGCCTAGGGAAGCAAAGACTTAGTGTTAAAAATGAATATTTATGCATTTCTGAGATCTTACGAAGGGAAGTGGCTTCTGAAGGGTGCAGCCACCGTGGGGCTTTGGGGCACGAGGCTGTCCTGTGCCTTGGTGACCTGCGAGAGCAAGGGCTGCGGCTGCAGGCGTCTGACCAGGCGACTGCAATGGGCAAACCCTGCCCCGGCTGCCAGCAAAGGCGGAAATCCCTTCCATGCCCTTGAAAATTTCATCTGCAGGAGGACTTTATTTTTCCTGACCTCCACATTGACCCATTTGATCCTCAGTATGCAACAAGAAATAGAAGGCAGGCATCTAAGAAAGCTTTTTTTGCACACATTTTTAGAGATCCAGTAACCTGTCCCTAGCTGTTGTCACAATCCTTTTTTTCAGAGGAAGGAGTGGGGAGCAGGCCAAATATATCTGCGCAGTTTTCCTTCATGGACAGAGTGAGAAAACTCCAAACCCTCCTAGTTGCTGCTTGAGTTTTGCTTCTAATTATCTAGTAAGGAAGTGACAGTATTATTAATGTTTCTTCTTAAAGATTCAGGTTCACAATAGCAGGAAAAAATAATACGAGAATTTCTTTGGATAGAAAAGCCTCAAGGGAAAGTGACAATTTTAATTTGTTCTCATGTTTTCAGTTTTGCTGTCATATTACAGCCTGTCTCCTGTTGCCCCCGGAAATCTTCGACTGACTGCATGTGCATCAGTATAGCTAACAGTTAAATGAAGCACCCCAAAGCTTCTTTAAACTTTTTTTTTTTTGAGATTTTCAAAGAAGTGCTAACTTTGTCATGAGAGTTATGGAAGTCTACCTCCCCACGGAACAAACTTTTACAAAAACTGCTTTACCATGCAGTGAAGGAACAATCACAGTGGAGCAGAGCAGAGCCCACCCAGCCTTCGCAGCAGCGGCAAGGGAAGCCCCTAAGGCCAAGGCAGGCACCTATTCCCTGCCAGACGGGGCTCGGCGGCTCCTCAGACGCGAGGGTGATGACCAGGTTGGTTAGTCTTTGCTGCTGTTAGAATTGTCTAATCACAATTCTCGGGCCCATTCACACTGTTAAAATAGACATGACTTGTCTTGCGAGGTTTTTTTTACTGTATGAAAATGTATATTTTTATTGGTCTGAGAGGACCACTTAAGACTGACACCGATGCTGCCCCTGTTTTGCGTTTTAAGAAGCAGTCCATCACCGCTTCTGCCCGTTGTCTCTGCGCCGGGCTTGATTTTACATATCCGTATTGTAGGCAGACACAGAACTCTCTCTTTCCCAGGATCGCAGGAAGGCACAGACGGAACGAGCTCAGATATCCACATTCTGCCCCGCTGGACGTGGCGCACGCGGGGCCGGGCGGCGCTGGCGGAGGCTGCAGCCGCCTCCTCCCCGGCCGGCCGGCGGCTGCGTGGGCTCCGCGGCGGCCCGTGCTGGTGCAGACAGCGTCAGCTCGCGCTGTGGGGCTGCGCTGGCCCAGCGCTTCCCCTGCACAGTGCTCAGTGTGTACCCTGCGCACCTCCAGGGGCAGCGCAGTCGACACTATAACATGAAGGGGCACTACTACTTCAAAACAAATTAGCAACCTGCACAGTAGGAGAATTTTGGTGGAGCAATACAATCGTATCTTAAATTCCCGTCTTTCTCCTTATTTTAACTGCTGGGTAAGCCTCAAACCAAATCTGTGGAGAAAAATAAGGGATAAAATGCAACCTTTACAAGTATGCTGTCAAATATCCAAGACTAAGAAAAAATTGTTACCCAGTTGGGTTATATATTGCATGCAGTGTATATTAATACACTATATTGAAACTCAGCCACAGTGCACAAAACAGCGATGCAGCGTGTGTCCTGTGCAACACAGAGCAATATGTCAGAAATCTCCAGCTCCTCACACCCTGGAAAATCAGACCATTCCCACCAGCTGCAGGGACTCTAAGGTTAGCACAAAACTCTCTTGCATTTGAGAAGACGGAAACTGGACCATAGGTAATTACTGTACAAATGCAAACAGTTTGCTTTTAAGAAATTCTTCTGTGCATGTTGAATGTATGTGATAGCTTTAAACAACATCATAAATGTAAACTGTACTTGAGAATACTGTAACTGCGCAGCTGGTAGAGTCCATAAAGATAAAAGAAATGTTTCCATAACATTTAATTTCAAGTTGACATTTATATAACAAAACCATGGTAAAGCTATGTTTAGTTAAAGTTGTTTGCATATTTTGCATCAGCATTACCAAAAGCCCTGTCCCTCATTTATACAGTTACCACATTTTGGTAACCACATTTGTATAGCAGAGGCAACAGCTACCGCAAAAGGAAAACTGAAAACCAGAGAATTTATAACATTTGGATAAACAAGGCATCAATTCTAGTATTGTAACTAATCAGCAACTGGATGCGTTCACTTTGAAGTAATTTCCATGTTTTCAGTAACTGGGACTTACAACATATACACAGAGTTCCTATCGAGTTTTTGAACATTTAACTGTGAAAATACCCTGATCAATATGATTTGTCAGCCAGAAACACTCTATCTTCCTTTCTTCTCTTTCATCTTTACAGTGGTATAGGAAATGGCCAAACTTTTAGGCAAACATTTCCTTATCAAGCAGGAGGTCACAGAACTGTTTTTGCAGTCTCACGGCTTTGCTAATATAAGGAAATCCACTCCTGAGTGCTGCTGTGGTATCGAGAGGAATCACGTGAAGTTTGCTTAGTTTCAGTGCACTTGCTAAGACACACACAAACACAAGTTACACGTTTGTATGGTGACATCCTCGTCCTATTGAAATGGATAAAGGCTTTGCTTTCAACATTATCAGGGAAAGATTTTCTAGAAGGTTTCTTTTTTCACCACATTTTTACCACAAATCTGATATTTGAGAAGTGCACTGCATTTGGTGAAGTAAGCTGTAGCAAGGATGCCCCTTCACTGGATCTTAAAGGTGTGAAGGCTGTAACATATGCTGGCATGCCAAGGCTAGCTTCAGACTAGCTAGCCTGAGTTCTGACAAAATACAGCCAAAGCAGCCCAGAGGTTAGTTCAGGCTAACTGTCCAATAATTTACCCTGCTTTCCAGACAGTCTGAGCAGTTCATACTTGAGCTGCAGCCCAGCACAATTATATATTCTCTCATTACCCAAGCTGACTGCACATAAGGTAGCTCACGTATGTCTGCAATGCTGCTCCCACCTTCATCAGAGATTTTGCAGGCAGAAGAAGAGAACTGACACAGAATCGGGAGGCATCAAAATCTGATACAGCACAATATCAAAAATGAAGTTCTCTAAGAACTCGTAACAGCACAGTATCAGGTTTATTTTCATTATGATACCCACAATGAAATTCTTTGAAAACCTAAGGAAATCAGTATCTTTTAAAAAAGATACCGATATACTCCCTTCCATTTTACAAATTTTCATTACAAGTGAGAAAAAGCATTGACATTTCACTGACATGTGAACTTGGGAGATGTTGCACATCACCACGAGTAAAGCTCTGGGTATATAGTGAAACCAGTGAGGTCCTGAGACAAGTTGAACAGCAAAATACAGAGCAGCTATTTCTCCCTCCTGTTGGTCCTCACAAAACTATACAGAAAACTGAATTCAAAAGAAAAATAAAATTATATGATGTACACCATGATGTTCAATGAATAAATGCCTTAAGCAGATGCTGAGACCAGCACATGCTCAGAAATCCTGCTGAACCAAGTCGGAAACAGAGAGCCAATTCCCTGTTGTGATAGCTGTAAAAAGGCTATGACCCTTAAGACACATTTTCCAAAGTGCCTATAGCATAGGGTGCTTAGCTGTAAAATACAGCTTACTAGGCATACTTAATAAGACTTTTTCAAAAGTTCTTCAAGTTTTGAAGCTTCTTCTGTAATTTTCCTCCTTGCCTTTACCTGCAACTTTAGCACATCCGCAAAGATCTAGACCAAGTAACTTGAGAACAGTTTCTCTTTGACATGAAAGACTTTAGGAAATGTTATTCTAAGAGACAATGCGGTCTGCGGTCAGACTACCATTAAATAAGTGTACACTTGAATAACATTCCAGTAAGTAATATATGATAGAAGTAGTGATGTATTATTGGTATTGGAACTAAGACGAAGAAGAATGATTGAAATGAAAGGTACGGGAGGGTTACCATAGGCCTGAGTATGACACTAACAGCCAGTCACAACCCTAAAATATTTCATGACATCAAATAAATGTTTTCTGCAGTTCATTTTCTATCTTGCAGGCTCCGGCTCAACCTATTAGCAGCGTGGGCGAGGGGCTGTTGGCTTAATTCACCAGACCTGCGTGTCTTGCTGAAGCGGAGAGCCCAAAGAGGGGATACGCAGCGCTGCTGAGCTGCACGAGGCGTGCAGGGAGGCTCAGTACTTTGTTTACTGAACCCTTGTGTGGGCTGTGAAAAGGAGAGTTTCATTTTTCACTTCAAAAACCCCAAATCAAAACACAGCAAGCCTCTAGGCTGTTTTCTTGTAAAGACAGTCTTGAAAACAAAACTGAAGGAAACTGAAAGTCAGCATATTATGTCGGATAGTAATGGTAATAAAGAATGAATGATAATGATTATTGTCAGAAAATATAAAAAAGATGCATTTGGAAATACGTAAAAAGTACTTTAGCAAAGTATTACTAATGTTCTTCTTATATAACACTGCATAACAGCAATAATAAATGAAAGAACAGCTGATTTTCACATATTGCATGGCCTAAGAATATGTTTGAAAGTGAGAGAACATGACATGACTTCAATCACAAAAATAATAGCAAGAAGAGAACAGAGGCTCAAAAAGGGAAATCATAAAGACACTCAACGTGTACTCAGAGTCCGCAAGGAAGACTCCCTGGATGTTTCTGCGGGCTTCTCTGGGAAAACTAACTTTTCTTTAGGGCATCTGGGTGAAGCTCCATTTATTCCACCCAGGAATTCAAGGAGGGTCAAAGGAAGAAACTGAAAGACGTGGTGACAGAGAGGAGCACTTGCCAATGGTCCACAGCAGGGAAGCTGTCCAACAAGTTATAAGCAATGAAACGTAGCTGAATCAGAGCAAAACAACAACAAAAAAGGATGTAGAAGTTAAATTAATGTATTAAACTATTTTGTCCTCTATCACATAAGCATCTTTAGTTACTTTATTTTGTTCTAAGAACATAAATCTAAGAGAAGTTGTCCGTTATGGAGTGGTATTCTTCCATGTGCACAGGACTCAGCTGTTTGGATTGCGTTTCCATGTGTCGTTTATGTAACTAGCTGATATGCTGATATACAACATTGCAATTACCCACAAAGCTCCACAGACCGAGAACCAGCTTTTGCTGAACTCCAGAATAAAACTAAAGTAGCTCTAAATGACTCCAAAGTTATAAAAGGAAAAGATAGAAAGACAAGATAGATTGTGGAACAATAGCCTGCTAAAATAACCTAGTCTAATTTTTATAGTTACTCAAGTGCTCAAAACATAGCCAAATTTCCATGATGCTACTGACTTAATGCTTTTGAAGATGTATGCCAAAAGACTTCTCATATCTGAACAAAGAAAACAAAAGACGATCTTTTCCATGAGTTAAATACAAACCCTAAGTTAACAGGATCCAGATAAAAAGGTAATAACAACTGACAAGATTAATAAACTACATGAGCACACATACTGCATTGGCAGCAGGTTTCCATCAGCTCGAATCCTCAGGCTTGCCCTTCACTTTTAAGTTCCATGTAGTTGTATTAAACAGATGTCAGACGTAATTTTACTGCACTAGTGGAGCCAAGCATCCAAGCCATCCTTTCTGCTAAGCCTTTCTGCTAAGCCTTGTCGAAAAGATGGTACTTCTTAACATGATCCTTTTTGTGATACATACTTATTATTTTAGGTGCAGGTCAGCAAAACATTCATCGGCCAAATAAGCTTTCCTTCAACCTTAATGGTGATTGCACATGCCCTTCAAAAGAAGCGTTCAGTGGTGGTGTGTGAGAAAAGATTGGAAAGCTACATCTAGAAAACATAAAGAAAGTGATGGGAGGGGAGCTCAAATCCTGCAACATGGTCCTTGCACCAGCCTAGCAGGCCTAGCATTTACAAGAAAAGCCTTCAAAAGACACGGAACAAACACAAAACTTCGTATTTGCTAATCCTGAGAAACTCTTCCCACTGAATTGCTGACTTTTCAAGGCAGTACAGCAAGCACATAATGAAAACTGCAGATGAAAGGTCTAAAAACTACAACCTTCTAAGAATCCCTCCTTCTACCGTGCGCAAACTGGCACGTACAACTGAGACAGCACTTCTGAGCTCTCTGGCCAATTTCCTTGGAGACTCTCAAGCAACCCTGCATGAAACTTATAAATTAAATAGCAGGGCATTTGCAAATCACGTTTTTCCTCATGAACTATCGTTTATACAGCAACATAAAGATTTTAGAAATGTATTTAGAGTTCTCCCTTTTTTTTTTCCCTAGAGAAGTGAGAACAAATAAACATGTCAGAGGTTGCCTATAGTGCCAGGAATGCTTGTTTCCATGACTTCAAGCAGACTTACGCCTTTCCTCTTCTACACAAATTAGCATTCAATAATATTATCACATTTTATAAAACACTCTGAATGGTGTAGTCAGCACACAGTCCCATTTACTGCCTTGCATTGTAGGCAGTGATAAAGTATGAATTTTTTCTCTAGCACTCAAAACAGATTCTCCTCTTCCCCCTAAAAAACTCCACCTAAAATATGTCTTGGCTGATGTTTTGGTCCCTTTGTAAAAAAATTTGATCTAAGAATGCTTTAATTCAGGGTTAATGCCATTAGGTACTCCACTTCATGATTTGGAAGAATAAGATGGCAGTTTTGGTTCTGCACAAGACCAGAATTGTCCCAGCACAAGCAGCTCATTGCTTGCATTCTCTGCTAGCATCCTCTTTGACCTGATGTTATTTAGATACCTGTTTCTGTTCTAGCAAAAATGGATGTTGCCTCATTTCATTCCAAAGGATCTTCTGCATCTTGAGCAACCACTTTAATAGAAGCAATTTAGAACTTCTCTTGATTCTAATATGCAAAATTTTGAAAAGCGACAACACTGAATTATTTCCACATTATTCATAATGTCAAATTTACAAGCGAGAATTCCATATCTATGCAATCCTTAATACTAACAACAAATTTTAAAGTTGTCTTTAGGAAAAAAGAAAGATCCTATGAAGGGGAGATTCCCTTGTGAGCTGCAAAGTTATTTTCAGGGTGTGAAAATCAGTTTTTAGACTAGGAAACCCTCCTATCTATCTGGCCTGTTTGTTCAGCAATTGAACAACTTGGAAAATCACATCTCTTAAATTCTTTGGATCGTAACAGAAGCTTGTTATATTACTGATGCAAACTATAATCTGATGAGTTCCATAAATAGTTTTTATAACAACATATATCTTTGCCAATTTAAATAAAATTCTGCAAGATTTAATAGGCCCAATAAAAAATGAAGGTTTGTCATCATATTAAATTTTTAGGAAACAGCAAAGAAAAAGAGTTTAGAGGAAGAAATACTATTGCACATACCAGTAATTACATATCATTTAAAAGTAGTCGGACAAAAATGGACATTAAGGCAAATCGGCCTATATGCTTATTTGTAGTATGCCATTTCTTTTTAAGATTTTAGTCATGGTCTTTTAGATAACTTGAAAATGCACATTCCCTCAATAACACTGGAGTTTTTGTTTGTTTGTTTGTTTGTTTCACAAGAACTGTCTTTCCAGCTCTCTTACACCACCACCATCACCAGCTAGAAATAAGCTAGTGGTAATTGCAAAGTGTCGGCTCGGGCGTATCCACGTCCAAGATGTGTCCGTGCAAGTGTGTCCACACCAGGAAGGGGACTGCCGTCCACCCCACAACACCAGCAGATGTGACACGCTTTGGACTGCGTGACAAGAGAGGGGCTCTGCTCTTGCACCTCCCACCAACCAGCAGCCCCGGTGGGCTGCATCCAGCCGTGAGCACTACGGCATGAAGGTAGTGCCTCGTGTTCCCTTCAAAAAGTAGATAGGAAGCAAGCAAGAAAGAGGGTAGGATGACAACATGACAAATTTAACTTAAATAATTCAAGGCTTCATTCATATTGATCTTAAATACTTGATCTTTTGGCTCTTTTTTTGGACTTACCATAGACTTTAATGATTTATTCAATACTGTTTTTATCCTGAAGCACCCCTAAAGAAATTGCTCATTCATTGATTGATCACTTATCATGGCTGTAATAGCTAATAAATGAGAATGCAGGGAATAGTTTACACCACAGAAATGCAAAAATACAGAACAATCTGAACTTTGGTTTAAAGTCTAAAAAGATTCACGTGCCCTGAATTACTGATCATTGACTGAATACAATCCTATATGCAAACAGGTATAAAGCCAGACACAAGCTTAGCAAATGCTTCCACATGCCTGACAGTAAATGTTGCTGCCTGGAGCGCTCTGGTTACATACACATCATGGTAACTGTATAACGGGTGTCTGGTGCAAAAGCTTTCTTGAACTTTTAAAACATGTTTTGTTCTTATTTAATTGAGTCATGGTCCACCCATTGGTTCCATTATCTCAATGGTTTACTTGAATGAGCAAAGTTTCACAGAAGAAAGATTCTAATCAATAGACATACTATTCCAATCACACAAAAAATACAAATCACCTATTATCGCAGCTATTTTCATTCTTCTCTAGCACCTGTTTTGTTTGTTATTGCAATAAATTTAAATATAAAATATTCAATTCAATTATTTTGAAGTCATATATTAAGTATGTTTGTCTCTGTTTGTGTCCATAGGTTCAGCAGTAATATCTTTCCGAATCTCCCACACAGACACACAGGTTAGCTGCCGAGGATCCTCTGAAGAAGAACAAGTACATTTAGGATGAGATTCATTTGACAAATTTTAGATATTAAAATTATAAATCAGGATATGAACTGGGCTATGCATAAGAGCAATAGCGGGCCACAGCCAAAGTCCATCTGGCCTTTGGTTCTGGAAGCTCTTAGTGATATCTGCCTACACCATGGAGTAAGAAAAGGGAAAAGATACAGAATACTTCCGCAGATAATCGTGCAGTTCAGGGACTTCCAGCACCAGGAATGTTTTTATACTTAATTTCCACTGATAGATCATTCTATTAAACTGCCTAATGTGGAAGCACTGTAAAGAATCCTTTCTAATGACTATTTTCTTAACTATTCCCTTGTATATGGATATCTGTATTTTAATTAGTATGCCTGTTAATAGTTATTAATGAAGATCTTTTGCATTTGAAATAGTTTAAAAATATTCCTCCTGGCCATTTTCTTAAGCTTAAGATTTTTTTTGACAGATGGTTCAAAAATGATTACTCAGCAAAAGATATATCTTACGGCAGAATTTGTCCTATCTAGTCAGACTTCAATTTAGGACTTTTCTGCATATGTTGGTGAGAGCCAGTTCAGACCCATAATTTAAAAAATAAATAACCAAGATCTTGAATCGTATGATTAAGATCAGAAGGTGCAGGCAGACATGGTCCAGGTATCACCGCTTTGTGACAACAGAAGTACACTAATACAAAATGATGTACAAACCTCAATTACTATAAATGTATGCCAGTTTGTTAGGCAAAAGATTGAAATTATGCAGAGTTGGTCTTTACACTGAAGGACCCCCAGCTAGTGCCATGTTAATGTACTGGATACCCTAGAGCATCTCAGACGGCACTTATGTGCCTAGATGCTTACGTTTAGACAACTTCAAGCCTGGCAGTAGTCTTTTGGGTGTCTTTGGGCTAATTGCCTATGTTAACTAGGTCTATTAACCGTACCGGGAGCGTAGACACCTGGATGAGATTCTGTGCTAGTGCCACGTGAGACAGCGTGAACCATGCTCAGCCTCCAGCTACCACACCAGAAGGCTCTAAGTCTCCTTAGTCTCCTAAGAGGTCATATTATCCAATGTCACGCAGATGTTTAAGATACTCTAGGATATTTCAAATGTCACAAGATATCTATTTTTAGTTAACTGATGAAGTATTTAATGTGCCTGCAGACATTCATGTGCCTAGTACTAAGTTATACACTTTTAATTTGAGTCCCATCTTCCTTTCGGATTTCACTTAACTGCCTCACTTGCAATTACCTTTTGACTTTGGGGAAAAATATATACAAAATAAAACTACATTTTTTTTCTCTATGTCTGGATTCACTGTGATAAGTTATTTCTAAATGGCAGTTCAGACAGTACATACTGACCTCACCAACTTAAGAGAGGTTCCCTTCACCTTGTGTGTTAACTCCAGGGGAATAATTTACCCACCAAATTATGTTCCCTTTGACCTTATTTTCTAAGTAGCTGTCATAACGCAAGCGCACATTTTGGTCATGCAAACAATAAAATAAAATTCACAGTCCATTATCTTTTCACTTTGATGACTCTGAAGAGCAGGAGCAAAAGATATTAAGGATTTTGTGTGCCAACAGAGGTAGCATATATACACAAAAGGACTAATTTATGAGTAAAAACACTCCCTAAGACCAGCACCATTATTACAATGTTCAGGACATCTTTGCCCCCATTAACTCTGTTCCTATGATTCAGCATGTTGTCATTGTATTGCGCTATTAAAGGTTTTTCTACAAAGCACATACTGTACGCATGAAACCACTTTTTTAAAAACTGTAGAGAGCTTTCTTTCCATTAGTTATTTTCAACAAACTCCAGTCCAGAGAGATGAACAGCTTTCATCTCAATTAATTTTGATCAAATCTTCTAGTGTTTTAGATAAATGCATAGAATCAAATACAGCCATTGTAATTGTTTAAAGAAAGATGAATGAATTAATCAGAACTTTTTAATGACACTGCTAAAAGTTTAAAGAATGCATATACCCTATAGATAATTGTCACGTACTTAATATACAAAAAGATGGGAAATACTATGTATGCACTGCTCATGAGTCATGAGATTGCTAAGAGAACCTATCTTTTCATAACAAAAAATTTGTTCTGATGTCAGCATTCGAAATATCCCTCTGAAATTATTCCTCTGAAATTGAAATAGGTCCAACACTGAAAGAGAAAATTGTGTGCCTTAAGTTGCTTCTGATGGGCTACAAACATTTTACTGCAAAATCAAGTAACTCAGTGCTAGAATTTTTCTCATGTGTGAGCTCAGGGTGATACAGCTAAGCATGCTGTTAAAAAGTCAAATCAGTATTTTCAGAAGATTGAGGATCATAAAAACTAGTTCCCTGTAGAAAAGTCATCCCTAGGTCTGATATTAGCATCACTTTACTGAAGTAACAGAGTTAAATTTACTGAGGTTGATTTTACCTTATGAGAAAAATGAAAATTAGGGCCTGAGAACTATGGAAAAAAAATCAGAGGGCTATATTTGCTTTCTGCAATACCCTTACCAAAAGGTTCGTGATCAAACTTTTGTGACCCATTAGAAAAATTCTCTTCAAACTTTTACACAAATGTCTCTCCCCTCCTTGCTTGCAGAAAAACACCAACCATATCAAAGAAACAAACAAAAATTTTTTACAGATTACCCTCTCAGCAGCTTTCAAGAAGGGAAAACTTCAGTCCCAAAGCTCAGAGATAATGCAAACATGCAGAAAGAGAGTAGGTCAAAGCCATTTGACTACTGCAGCTGCAGCAGTAAGCCGTGACAGCTGGGTTAGCGCAGAAGTGTGTGGGCACTGACTTTGCCTGCCTGCTGCTTGCAAAGATACGTACCTGAACAGCGTAATCTTTTTTTAGCATTTATCCGAGCTATTACACCATCACAAACTGCATACTTCAATTTGCAGTCTAAAAAAGGAAGACCAGTTTCATCTTTCAAGTAATTGAATTATAAATCAGTCGGTCCAATCTCCGTACGTGTCTGAAAGGAGCTCTTTATGTCTGTCTGGGTAAAACCCTTTGTGCTACTGGGTAAAATACAAGAACTGTTCCCTGTAACATGAAGTTATCCTTGTCGATGACGACAGCCCTCCATATAAACAGCAAGGTAAGTTCCTCTCTTGTGAGGAACTTTGAAAATGGGGAGATAGAGCCTCGTGCAGCTGCGGGGAGAGGCATGGGGCAGCCCCACAGGCATCAACACACACATTTGGGAAAGTACTATTCATCTCTCATCACTTCCATAATGGATTTTCTCTAGAAACACATGCACTTTGGTCCTGCCTTTGGAGAAACAATTGGTAGAAAACATTGCTGGAGAGGGTTAGAATAACTGGCTGTAGACAGATGAGCTGTTTCAGTTCCATCTTTGAATATGCACAAGGAGAGATAGGTTCCCAATGCCAACAGTAAGCTCAAGGATACTCAGTATATGCAGAAGAAAAGAAAAAAGAAGCAAACAAAGGTAGGCTCACTGACTCAATAGCCCAGATGAAAATAATAATTCAATAGTCATTTACAATGTTTTCCTATGCTCCAAATGCCATCATCCTTTTCCTATGCTCCAAATGCCATTATCCTACCCATATGAATCCTGGATTTTACTGGAGCACCATATCACAGCTTGAAAACAAACTCTTAGAAACAAATTAATACTTCATTGTTCATCCACAGCAAACACTTGTGTAGCTGCTAAATTTAGAAATAAACCTCTCAGCTTTTTTTCTGAGGTTTTGCACCACAAACCTGACTTTTTGGCTCCTTCTCAAAGCTTGCTGTTCCCAAAGCAATTGCAAACCAATCCAACATGCATTATAATGCAAAAGCACACCTCAGGTCAGGTCACCTACAGTTGAAACAAGATTTGTAAGGTCTAATTTTAACTGCAGTTTGGTACCATTGGCTTTTATGCCAATGGATATTCTCATTACAGAAATGAACTGCATTATATCATCTCTATCAAATCCTGTCTGAAGCATCACTCTTTTCTGTTTAGACTTTTTTTTGTTGTATTTTCATAGACATGCAAATATAGAAAACAAAGCTTTGTTAAAATGCAAAGCTTAACTGCTCCTGATTTATTAAAGATACTGACATTTCCAGGTTGCTTGGATAATATTGCACAATTTTTCCTTCATCTGTCATAGAACTTTTCCTGCTCCAACTGACTAAAAAGCTTCCATTTCTTTTAACACCAGTTAGTGTTATTGTTACAATGTTACCTAACGTAAATATTATGAGATCAGACTTTTTATATCACTCCACTTCATGGACATTTTAACCAGTACTTCCTCAGAAATACAAAGAGGAAAAATAAACACGCTCAGGTCTACGAAAGTGAGCGTGGTCCATTTATCTTCTGAAGGCAGAAGGGCACAAGCTAGTCTAGAAAAGAAGGGCAGAGTGTCTGGAGGGAAGGTGGAGGGAGCAGCTTCTCCCTTCCTCCTGCTCTGCAGGCGTCTGAGTCAAAGCTGACTAGTTTACCATGATATTGCTGCAGTGGAAACACAGATGAAATCACCTATTTCTCAATGTGGGGAAGGGTGAGATAGAACTTATCCTGAAATGAATTTTGCATGAGTTTAGTCATTTGGATGTGCCTTGAAAATTCTGCATTTTAACAAAATAAGCTTAACTTAAAAATAAGTTTTAAACACTCTGAACACAAGGTTCCTATTCAAATGCTGTAAGAAAATAATCACCTATATATAAAATATACCACGAGAAAATGATTTGTTGAGCCTCTTGGGCAGGGCAAGGGACTCTCAGTGTCCCTTTTGACCATATTTTCTGTGATATAATGCCACACATCATTTTTTTTTTTCAGTTATAACTGTGATTTCTGTGTGGAAACAGCTGCATCACCCAGTTACAGTAGGCTTGATGCTTCTGGACATACTGGGTGGATCTGCTGTGTACCCCACGTTGGCTTGGGTCACAGGTGCCAGATGTATGCGACTTGCTGGATGCAGGTAAAAGAGATGTAGAGCTTTGGAGAAGGGGTGCCATTCCTATGACACCCTAGACAGAAATATGAGATCTCATGCACGCGCATCAGGACCTCAAACACAGGCCTGATATCCATTCAATTCCCTGCCATGTTCCTTCATTAACTTCATTGTCAGAATTTTTCCCTTTGCTTTGCTTTACATGCAATTTTCTAAACAATCTGAGTATACCGAGTTCAACATCTCATTCAAAACATGCAAAATGAAAGTGAGTTCCTATAAGCCCATATTGCATAAAAACGTATAGAAAATCAAATGAATGAGGAAGAGAGAGGTTCGCACATTTCTAGGGGTGAATATAAACAAAACAATTTTGCAAAAGCAAGAGATGAATAAGAACAAATTCCCTAGAAACTTTTAAAACTCATTTGTCACAAGAAAGTGCATGAGAATCTCAGCAGGATTCTGGCCAGAGATTTTTGACACATTAGAACATGAAGAATGCTTGATTTTTTACAGATATTTAGCATTTTCCCCAGTACAGATAGCAGAAGTTTGCAACACATCGAGGCAGCTACAAAATTTCCATTTTGTACATAGCCCAAGCCCCAGAGCTCAGGAGATTCTGGGCTTCCTTTTGGTTTTAAATTCCTTTGGACAGTGTGCCATGATCTTCATACTAACAAACTAAATACCTTGAAAGAAAAATATTTATTAATTCACTCAAATAATTTTTAAAAATGATAAAGAAGATTCTGGCATCCAGTTTAAGCAAGCAAGAGAGTTTATCTGACATCAGCCCTGCCATCCATCTCCATTATGCTGTGCATACACTCAAATAACACTAGTAACAGAGCTTAGATGCAGTCAGAAAACGAGCCAACAAACTCATCATAGCATTTTGACTAACAGCCATGTTTTATGTATCATTTAATCATTAGGACAAGATAATTTTAAATAAACCAGTCAATATAACCATCAGTCAATGAGATCTATACCCCTTCCACATTTGCAATTCAAAATATCTCCTTTAAAAATATAAAATAAAAAAGGAAGGATGAAGTTTCACCTGTATGCATACTGATTAGTGTTTTTATACACACTTAAAGCACATGTTACTCTTTACCATGGTTTGGACTTTGAAAACAAGATAATTTTCTTTGTAATAAAATCAACTAATCACAAGCTAGCTAGACACAAGCCAGCTTTATGTTTCAGCAAAGGGGAACTGTATTGTACTCAAAATAAGACAGGACCTAATCTTCTTTTACAGAAACTAGGAAAGAATTTTGAGCTAATAAAAAAATATTCTGCCCTTTTAGCAGAATAAAAAACTGGTGTGGAATGCAATGGATATTATAGAATAATTGTCATAGATGTTTGTTACAGTTGCCTATCTTGTTCCTTTTTTCCTATAAATTCTTCATAGCTAAAGGCAGAGGATCAATGTTTCCATGACCTGTTTTAGCTATTTGTTACTTTCCCCTTTTGAATTAAATAAATTTTTCTTAAGTATCATGATCGGAAAAAGCTATGATTCTGGAAGCTGAACTTGGAAAATGGGAACTAAAACGATCAAATGAGCTTTAGGGATGAAGCTTTTATTTCAAGAAAGCTTATCAAAAGACTAAAAAACAAAACAAAACAAAAAGAAACCACCAAGAAAGCGGGCAGTCAGACAAAACATATTTTGCAGAGCTGAAATTGATTCTAGGTGAAAAGTTTTGAGGAACTTTTCCATGAGATGTTGAGCTCAACTGCATTTTAGCCTATTGTGGGGCTTCAGGAAGACTCACGGCAGGACTACCTGTATTACTGGATCACTTTTAATGTTTCCCTTAGTGAAAACTGAAATTAAAATAGTGATCAGCCCTCTCTCCCCGTATTGAAGCCATCAAGATTTCCGCAGGACATTTCATAATGTTGCCAGGATGTGGCACAGACCAGCTCAGCTGCTTGTATTTGCCACACTGGAGAATGTCTAGAAAATCAAATATGGACTAGGGATAGATAAAATACATCTCCATCATCATCATCATTTTATGGAGAATCTTAGCTTTATTGCAACACAAATAATATCAGTTAGGACTTGCATGAGTTAGAGCACTCTTCTAACATCAAATACACTCAAGGGAAGCCATCAAGGAGAAAGTTTCCATGCCGTGTTAGGCTAAGCCTATTTAAAGACAGTATTTCTTTTCTTTACAGCACCTACTGGTGGCAGGGAGTTTTTCCAATGGTGCTGAGATATACAGGACCTTTCTTTCTGAGGGATTTCTCTGCGGATGTGCAGTGTACTTCCTACACGTGAGCAGGAGGACACAGGAGTATTTGGGCCCAGTGTTCCTTGCTGCATATGCACGAGCCCACATTTGAGTCTGATCTGAGTTTCGTTCCTGTGCATTCTGATCCAGTACAGGTTCATCAACATTTCTGCTGCCTGTGTCACCATCCCAGCCTTCCTCCAAGACCCTTCTTGCATTGCCTCTCAGTGACAGAATTGCCAGCGTGTTTTAGAAACACAGCAGTGCGATCACTCATATCATAGTCTTTAACTGAGCAGTTCACTAAGAGCTCTAGTGAAATGACTTGGAAAGTTTACAGCCACATCCTGGGAACCTTCACCAATGTATATGTCTGTTACCTCTCTTCTTTTCACTTTGCTGCATTTGGTGTAGGCATGGAGCTATTTTGTCTTGCTGACCACCAGCAGTGGCAGAGGAAAGAAACGTCAATCCCAACAAGCCGACCTTTGCAGCAACTGCCACCACGTGTCATTTGCTCTGCACGTGGTATTCACTGCCATTCAAAAACTTATGTAGTAGAATGAAGCAAGATTTTGTTTCCACAACAAGCAGTCTATGCATTTCAAAGAGGAATTTTCCATTGCTGTTCTCATCCTCTGATGTTGTCCCCACCAAACTTCTGCTCATAGGGGAGAGGTGATTAAAGGACTACTTCACAAATGTGGCTTTATCCTAGTGCACATGATGGATGCATAGAGAGCGGCTGAAACTGATTGCAGGAGTGCTGGGGTGTCAGTGAAAGCACACAGGCAATCTGTGAACGGGGCATAGCTAAAACAACTGAGGAGGAAACACCCTGCAGAAGTTTTGGTTCCATAAAATGTCCCTTTTATCTCAGAAACTGCTTCCACTATTCTCCAGCCTTATTTATCTATGGAAGTTTATATAATGTTTCACTGGTCCAAGCCCTTTATAAGAGCTTAGGGATTAAATCCACTAATCTACAGAGAACTGTGATTCCTAGCCACAGGCAGGCACAGCATTATCAGAAGGTCTGAAAAAGCTTTATCCTTTGCCATGAGCTTCAACCTCCCTCTTCCCAGCAGCGATACTTCCCTTGCTGGTTCCAACCTGGCACCATATCTTCTCTCTGACCCTTCAGGAAAGCCACATCTCCACTCTGGGTCTCAATTGCTGCCAGCTCCATACCAAGCAATGGGGAATGGAGCATAACAAAGAGGAAGGAGAAGGGAAGGGAAGTCAGTTGAAAGCTACTGGCAGGGCAAAGATGCTATTCCCACTGCATGGCAGCCCCATGGTGGGAGCTGCGGGGCCAGCCTTGGGCCATGCTGCCCCAAGGGAACACCCTGCCTCATCCTGCTGCGGATCCTCCGTGCCTCCCGCAGCCTTCCGAGCTGCCGGCCATGGAGCTGGCCACGCTGCCGGAGCTCAACGCTGCGGCGTCGAGGACTGAACTCAAACAGCAGCACTGCAGAGAAAAACCTGGCTAAACCGAAAAGTGGAATATCCATTAGTCACCAAGGCACAAGAGAGGTGCAATAAGCTCCTCTGAGCCCTGACTTGGGGCAGGAGGTTGGGCACACTGCCCAGGACTTTTATAGACCCAGTTATGATGGCTGCACCTACTCCCTGACTCCTGTTTTCAATGCAAAAGCAATACGGCCCTGCAGTCTGTTAAATGGGTGTTATAATATGTAAGAGATTGTCTGCAAGCTTCCAGAGTGCAGATAAGGCTAAGGAGAAAGAAAATTGGTTTCTGCAATAGGAAGAGAAAACTTTAACTGGAAACAGGTCCTCTGGCATATAATACTCTGAACCAGTATTAACCAGCACTGAGTGGTTTGCATGAACTCCCACTTAAGTGTTTTTCTTGACCTCTTAGCAATCTGTAATTGCAATACTTGCAACCGCATTAACCTTTGATGAACAGAAGTTTACTAAAATAATTCAAAATGCTCCAAAACTTCAAAATGAAGTTTACTTCATAAACTTACTTATTTTCTATAATTTATTCCATCTTTGTTGGTATCAGTAAGACACCTGGAATGGTTGCATATTGTTCACTGCAGTCAAGAATGAGACAGGCTGTAAGCAGCCAAAAGCAAAGGGAAGATACTTAACCAACCCTTTTAAAGACAGAAGCCATCAGCAAAAATGCCAGAGAAGTAAAACAATCTTCAGGCTGAAACAGTGCAGAGTTCTTCAACGAAAGGAAGCGGAGCTTCAACTTTCTTGTAATAAATACGAGTTCATTTCCTTCCATTTAAACCGAAGAGTGAAACACACAACTGGTTCTAGTTTGCTCACGCACTGCAGCCACAAGGAAAACCTCATTTCAAGATTTCCATGAAAAGACCATAAAATCTTCACAAAAAGATAAATCTCCATATGGCAGCCAACTGCTGTGTTTGAAACAGAGTATATTTGCTATATTTTTATAGTCTTCTATTAGTATTCAAGTAACACCAATCATTTATGAATATTTTCCATCTTCAAACGAGTACATACATGAACATATACAGAATGTTTTGTAAAGATGATTTACTTTGCACACCCCTCTTGGTGGGTATTAAGAGTATGTTTAAAAATGAGGAAACAAGAATGCAGAAAAGCTAAATGATGCACCCAGAGATAGGCATAGGAAAAGCCTGCATGGGTTTGGAAAGCAAAGGAGGTGAAAATCAGAATATCACTCCTACTACTATTACTACTGCTTTTAACCTAAAACTGAGCTTTTTTTTTTTTTTCCTGACACTGCTTTTCTCAATGCTTGATAGTCTGATTTTCTTTTTTTCTAGAAAAGGGGAAGTGGGAGCGATACTGACAGTGGTTAATGCATCTACCAGTTCTAAACTCCTTATGTTTCCTACGATACCGATCCTGGGATTGTGCCATGTTGCAGCTTGAAAAATGTGCTGCCTTCTAGATGACTCCACGTAAGCCACAAGCGTCACCCTCTCCCGGCCCTTCGTCACTGAAAGCAAACCGACCCTGGCAAAAGATCATAAACTGCACTTAAGTAAAATATATCCTTGTGCTTCCATTTTCCATGGTTCTGGCCAAGAAGAGAGTTTTGTGAACCCCTTTTCCCTCTTTGATTTCTTTTATGCATTCTGTTTTTCTGTGTCCTTTTGGTGTTCTTACTTTAACTCTATTTCCTTCCTGCTTTGCCCAAATTCAATTTTAACCATTTCTCTTTTTCCTCTTATGTTTGCTATGCCCAAAATATCCCTATCAGTTTTCCTATGATACTCCTTATGTCTACAAAGCCCCATCATCTATAATCTTCCACATATTCCTACCCCATTGTTTACAGTAATTTACTGTCAGGTATTATCAATAAGCTATTTGTATCATTTACCTATACCTTTAGGTATACTCTCCTTTAGGTAAACTCTCCTGCCTGAGTATTTTTTATGTAGCACCAAATTGGCGGAAAAAAGCCCTGCACTTTATTTCAAAATTGAAGTAATGGATTATTTATTGTAATTTGGAAAACAATCAGTGATCTGAAGGATTGAGTTTATCTATCTATCTCAAAAAGGGTAATTGGTTGAGTTTCCTCTTTAGTAGCATGGGGGACACTCTTGCCTATGTTACATAAAACTTCCTGTGTATCAACAAATCTCATGATAGGGTTCAAGCCGTCTTGGAAAAATATGATATCTGAATTTTCTTACTGTACTCTACTTGAGTAAGCAAAGCTCTTAACACAGCGATAGCATTTTCTGATTCAAAGACTGAGGCAACCTAAGTTCGGTGCAGCATCAAGGTAATTTCAATGACTTCATAGTCAATACATAGAAAAGCAGAATTTGGCTTTTTGGTTTTGATTAGTCCATTTATTTTTCTCACGGAATAGACTTCATATAGGTGAGGTGCCCAAAATGATGATGAGATTTTAGGAATGGTAAAACTGGGGAGAAATAATAGTATGAAAAAGAATTAGCACTAGCTTTTCATCACCTCTAGAAGCGATGTAAAAAGTGAAGTCAAATGCTGAGAACTGTCACGATGTTCTTCTTTTAATAGCTTAAGCAAAAAAAAAAAAGCATTAGGGATATAGATCCAAAATTAGCACTATAGTAAATTTCATGTACATATTTTTCACATTCACTTTCTTCACTTTTAACTACAGAAGAGCATGTGCTACAGTTATCCTCTAACACTTGAAAAGGAAAGGCAAAGTCTGAGCTACCAGCCACAGAGAGCAACAAATGATATTTTTAGAACTCCACAGTAAAATAAAGGAGAAGGAATGAAAGCAGCAGTGGAAAGTAAGTATGCATCAACTAGTGACATTTTAGCATTTTTTGTCATAACTAGTTTAGACAAAGTTAGTTTCTGGGTACACTCTGCAGAAGGAACATACACAACATCAAGCACCATCTGTCACGTGTGGTGGAAACCACAAGCAGAAGGCTGGAGAGTTATCTGGCGAAGGGATCAGTTTGCAGCAAACTGTTGTAACCACTACCATCGTGCACTACTAACACTTCCTTCCCATTCAAGGATCCCATTAGAGACACGAATCACATCCTTCAGCCGCTTGAGGAAGCCGGTAAACATGATAGTGCCCCCTATTAAGACAAGAGTGCAAGAGTGCAAGAATCATTTGCAAGAGTGGAGCAAAGCATCTCTGATACTTGCTAAGATTTTACAAAAAGGTATGATGCGAACTGGCAGAAAACAGCTCCATCCCTAGTGTTGTAGCTAATCAAACCTTCCTCTGGATAATACTGTAAATACTTAATACTTAAATACTTAAAATTCTTGTATTTATCTACAGAAAAAAAAATATACCCTTAGCGAGTCTTCAAGTGTACTACCATATGTGCTGGCTGACCAGCCAAGGATGAGTACAAATCCAGTATCGGTGAACTGAGGGCTGCACAAAGAACTGATGTTTCTGCAGCAAGTGCCATTGCCTGTAGTGAGTTTTTGAAGCTACTGAAGCAGGTACGAGATAGACGTGTGACTCTTTTCAACAAGCAGAGCTAAGCCCTACGAGACCACATCCTCAGTGACACATTTATATATTACACCTCAGGCTCAGCAGCTAATCTCACACTCTGCCTACCACTTCCTGCAAAAGGGAAACTAAAGAGTGTGTGCACAGCTGCAGCCTACCCAGCAGTCTGAGGCATTCATGGGCTTGAAGAGCCATCATCCACTGGACAACTGAAAGTTGCTTGTATAATTAAAACATTACTATTTTTGAGTTCCATAAACCTGCTCCCAAGCTGAGAGCTGATGCTAAGCCCAGTGACAAAAATCACGTAGTACTTAACCAAATATCACATTTTCTTTATCTTAGTTATGAACTACATTGCTGTCAGCAAAGGAGGAAGCATGTAGTTAAGTGCAGAGCTAGTGGTTAAAATGATTGCCAACTTTTAAGACTGATTTTGCCGCTTAATTTTTGAAGAACAGCAATCTGCGGAATCAGAGGAGGCTATGTAATCACCCTTGAAGTAAGTGTTATTATCTCTGAACTGCTCTCCGAATAAGCCTGTTTTTCTATCTATGCATTATAGGACAAACTTTAGGTAGCCCAGTGAGACGCCTAAGATGATAGGCAAGTGAAATAACAGTCATCAAATCGGCTCATACAAAATCTTAAACCACCGAAATGTTCAAATATGATGTCCAACAGCTATGCTTATCAGCAACAGCTCCGACCTCCATTAACCATTTTGCCAGCACAGCAACATCAAAAGGTCAGGGTCGGAGAGTGGTATTGTCCACAGAATTTCTCCAACTGAAGATAATTTTTAGGAAGAAATAAAATATTTGCACCATCAGTGACCACACTCTCATATAAGCCCAGAGTTTTATAAAACGAAATAGGAAAAAAAATACAAAAAAAGATTCATTTGTTTTGCTGGACTTCTGCTGTCTGCTACCAATCTGATGGAGGTCAGTGGCAAAACACCTATTAATTTCGGTGTGAGACATTTGAACTGGACATTTAGAGCTTACAAAGATACAGCCATGAAGGTCAAGCCGCATAAGCAGGAAGTACATCTCGCATTAAGCAATCTTATTCAAAATTCAAGTGACTTTAGTGGGAGCTTTTTAGGCGAAGTGATTTAATGCATTCTGAATCTATTCTTCCATTGAAATCGACTCAACTTTCCTGAAAATGCTTGTGTACACAAAGCCAAAGAGAAGTTGTCTCTTTAAATTCACCAAAAATAAAAACCTGCAACCAATTAACTCATCTTTCATCCTGTCATCACTTAAACAATATAGCTGAGTAGGTCTCTGCAATGCCTCATTGCTCTGTCCCTTGAGGTCCGCCTATACCAGCATGGTTGGAAAACTAAGCCTGAATTAGCTAAACATGCGAAATAAAAAATGCACCAGTAAAAACATATTAATCCCTATGGTGCAGTCCCTCATTCACAAAGCTGTCTTAATTCCTCGCAGCTTTTTCTCTCAAAAAGAGCATCTAAACAAGGCTTTTGTGCGCTTTAATTCACTTAACGCCTTTGCTTAACACCCTCCTGCGACAAAGCATTGCTAGGAAAACCCTGAGCAGGAACACTTTCTGGAACAAACCCCGTCTTTATTCTTGGTAGAGCTTGTTTCGCTTGGAGAGCGGCACATTCTTGGAGCAGCAGCCCTGTTTTGCTGACGGCGTGAGCCTCATCTCTGCTCCAACAGCCTGACGATGCTCATTGCTGCGCAGGGCAAAGCTGTCCCAGGGCTGGGCAAACAGCTCTGAGATGCTTCAAGCTGGTCGTGGCTTGAGGAAAATCAAGAAGAAATTCTGAAATAATGTGTACATGTGATTTTCATTCACCCTTTCTAAATGCAATCTTCTAAACATCGAGCTTTTCTCATTTTGAAATTTTGTCTTATTTTTAGAAATACTTTTTAATAACTCACTAACCATTATATCTTGCTGCATTATAATGCTCAGCATTATGTCTCTGGTCAACCTTTGTATATCAAGCCAAACATCTCTTTCTTATTAGCAGATAGTTTCCTGCAATAATTTAGGATATTATTTAGCTTTTTGGTATAACCAAAGTACGCTGGATATACAATGTGACATTTAAAGGAAAATTATGGCCCTTTGTGGGAGAATTTTTATTTCTCTCCGCAGTGGTTTTGGTTAACCTCTTATGAAAGCTGCCCCGGAGAGCTCATAAAAATTGGCCTAATATTCAGCTAGTTGGGAAATATGTCCTCATTTTGCAGAAGGTGGGAGATTGCTCGTGTGGGAGCACCCAGGAGGGCATAAACGATCGGAGAAACTGTGCAGCACCTTTTGAGTGCTCCTGCCATCATCACACACCTTCAGCCTCTGCGCATGCTCCAACCTTCAGGGAAGGTATCCTTATGGCATATCAAGGAGAGTGATACACAGGATATCCCAGGATATGGGATATCCAGGAGAGAGGTGAGAGGCGAAATGAACTATATAGCATTGGTAAAAATAGATATAATAAAATAAATGAACATATTCATCTAAGAGATAAGCCAGAATTTTACTGCGGTTTTAATATGCAGCTCGAGAGTAGTATTTCCTGGTGCTTTCACACCTTTATATTTGATTCTGCACTTCGTTTTGGAAGAACCTGAAGTCTCAGCCTCTTCTAAAATTAAGGTCATGCACGGGCATCCCGCAAAGCGCTGCAGTGAGCGTGTCCTGATGCCGCTGTGCTCTGGCCAAGCACGAGAACCAGCCCACGAGCCACCCACCTGCCCCACATGGGTCCTATCAAAACGCCTATATATTGCATATGTGATGCTGAAATGCCAGTGGCTGCTGGAAAACATTTAGGTGGGGCTCCGTTAGGAGCAGACGCTGTAAAATTATGCCCCATTAAAATTGTTTTAATGGGACCAGATGCTATGGTGTATTTGTGTGCTAGAACATAGTAGGAATGGATGGAAAGTGCTGCAAAACCCCCTGAGAGGATCGGCTTCCTAAAAAGGGGAACTGTTAGCTCAAGAAGAGACTTTGTGCTCTGCAAAATTACGGAACAGTTCAAAGTTTATAGCTGCTCCTCTCCAGATATTAATACACTGAAAAGCTACCAGAGGTACCACTCGTAAGAAATTAATTTGCAAGTTCCTTAAAGAGATACTGGAAAGTTTACAAGTCTGGAGGGACTCATATTTTTCCACTTGTAATTCTCTTTAAATCATCATTTTCCACCACTGATAAAATCCGTATGTTTTCAGAACTCTGAAGTAGAGTAAAGGATATTTTACCAAAAGAGTGGCTGAAAGTGAGCAACACAGAATACTTGCTCACCTTGTCTTTGGTTCTTCAATGTAAGTTGAAAACTAATTTTCATGGCACTTTTAATGCTATTATGAAACTGCTTTAAAGCTGAATTATTTTCATGGAGAGTACAGGGCTTCAGTTTCTCCCCTCTCCATGCACAGACTCGCTTTGGCACCAGCCCCTGGCACTTGTGGAAGCACAGGAGGGAGCAGGAGTGCTGGGAAGAGGTGTCCTGGCTGAGGGTGCTTGGAGGGACCTCCCGACCACCCAGAGGGGCTTTCAAGGGCATTCTGCACAGTCAGAAGACCTGGACATGCATTTGGTGCCCAGGCACTGCACACCAGACCCTCAGCTGGGTATTTCAGAAGAGCCAAGCGCACAACCTGAAGCTTTCCCATTGCTTCCAGGAGCTACAGAGGGCTGAGCTTCATGCGGAGCACCTGAACCTCTCCAAGGACAAGTTTCCATCGCTCCTGCTGCACGTGCACGTGTCTGCTTGGTAGTCATAAGAAAACTTCTGAGTTTCCCAGACGCTCCCTGTGCTACACTTGTGGATTAAACTAAAACACACATACACACGCACACAATTTTTTAAAATTGGCTTGTAGCTAGTTCAGAGAATGACTGAAATGGTTTTTGGAGATAACGGGCCTTTAAAGGCTCGTACAATCTTAGGAGCTCCGGGCTAAGTACACGGCTGGCGTAACTACGATCCCACTGGTGTCTGACTTGGATGGACTTACGTCAGGGAAAATTCGTCCCCTGGTAGCCTGCAGCCAGATGAATGAATATTACTGCCTGAGAACAAAAACTCAGTGTTACACTTGCTCTCGCTTTGGGTGTAGGTTATAAACCTAAATATATTTAAAAAAAACTTCAGGTTTATATATTTAGGAGCCACTGAAAAATCTCCTTGGATTTAAAGGGTAGATTCATTATGTTGCAAACATACGTGGTCAATACTAGTGAAAAGAGCATTAATTAGCAGAAATATAATTGTTAAAGCTGATGTCCTGTCAGAAATATGAAATTGTGCAAGGAATGTAATGGCCTATATTTTTCAGGTTCATTTAAATGTAATCAGCTAACATTGCTACTCCCATTAAAACCTTTAGAAATGTAATTAAATGCTCAGATGACTACTAACGTGATTAAGCAAAGAATAGGGAAGGTTATTAACTAAGCTTATTAAAGACATTTCACATTCTGTCCTGCTCGGTAATAAATCACATCTAATTTTTGTTAAAGCATATCAAGGGGTAAGCAATTTTACTATTAACCAGTTCAGTAGAAGATTAATGCTGGAATGCTTTCTTCCTTAAAAAAAATGTCAGTTGTTACACAGTATGTGTCATTTTTTTCCTTTTTTTTTCATACCTACTCTTTCCTATACTTCTTTGCTAATGCAGTAGAGGGAGCCCTCTTTAAAAAGCACATAGTCCAATTAACCAGCCTATCTGCTTATGTACAGAGTTTGGTCTGGTATACACAGAAGTGAGCTGATTTTGTAGAATATACTTATGTCTATTTTAAAACATACTGTGAATACTTTTGAGGTCCCTAACTCTGTCTGATTGAGTTCTCAGCTAAGTTGGTGCTTTTCCCCATGAATATACTAACATACCGTCACCTATCTTCTAAACTGCCTTTCCCATGAGCTTTTATGGATTTAATCACATTTAATCGCTGTTGCTCTGCTTAAATAATATAAATACTTATTTTTATGATAACATACACAAATACATACATACATATAGTGCATGATAATATATAATGCATGCATGATAATATATAATGCATGCCCAGAGAGGTTGTGGAGTCTCCTTCTCTGGAGATCTTCAAGACCTGCTTGGATGCAGCCCTGTGCCAGGTGAACTAGGTGTGTGCAGGGGGGTTGGACTAGATGACCTCTTCCAACCCTAGGCATTCTGTGATTCTATGATTCTATGATTCTATATACCTATGCAATACTGCTTATATAAAATATACATGTGCATGCATGTATATGAATGTTATATGAATTATCATACAGAATGTTTATTATATGTATGTGTATAAATATTTCATCATTTGCCTTGCCTGCATCACTTTTCAACAGTACATTCCACAGTGCTACCCTCCACAACACAATTCTCTGCAGCTACAGTCCAAATTCTTTACCTAAGTTTGCATTTGATTTTGTGAAGTTATGCATATTTTTAAACCCCGAGCACCACATAGTCTAATCACTATATACTATACCATTAAGTAAGTGTGTCATCTACATATTTTATCTACAAATATGTTATCTACCAATTTATGCAGGGCTTTTTTATTTTCTCCATCACTGAAAAGCACAAGCACCACTGCTGCAGCCTGTGCTACTGCCACTAAAGACACCTCCGTTCAATTCTTGCTCGTGCCTCCGGTTGGAGTTTTAGGAGGTATATTGTTCCTGAACTCCCATTTTTGATTCTCTGTTCAACAAAAGCGCAGTTGCACATTCATCACTTTGACCGGGGTGGGAATCAAGCTGCCCATTTCTAGCCACGTTGGGGTCTTCCCACTCGCACATTTCAAGAAGTGACACACCAGCCTCTTTTCAGCCTGTCCCCTGGTCTAAGCAACTACAGGGATTATCATCAAAGTGGTAGAAATCGAAGTCTCCCCTGTAAAGAACTTGGGGCAAGTCGGCACGGCCTGTTGACTGAACAGTGTTTATCCCTAATGGATGTTGCTTAAGGCCTTTGTTAGCCTGGAAAGCACTTTGCCACATTTTATATAATAGATCCTTCATAATTTTTCTCTTCCAAATACATAGTGAATATTTATTAAGGACATCTGCTTTTTTGGCAACATTGTTAATAAATCACTCTTTCCATCTAGAAATAAGCCTAAATAAATTTTAAATAGAGTAGTAAGAAACAGTGTTTTGTGTACAACAAACAGACTTCCTGTATCTTTAACTTCTCTCATCAATGCTCCATCCTCCACTCTCCCAAATGAAGAAACAGAGAGTAACGAGGGAGTCCATACAAACTGGACCCTTTTCTCGCATTTTTGGAGAGAGAGACTTGCCATTTGGAGTATGAAGTGTAGAGTGAAGTGAAGGAGTAGATTCAAATGGATCTTTCTACCAGGGTATTTTTTAAAAATGAAGGTGGAATTGACCGTTACCAAGTAATGTGTGGGTCTTGACCTCGTGTGACATGCACAGTGTTTTTTTTGCTGTAAAATGCTTGCAGTCTGCCAGCTTTTCTTAACAGTTATTGCACTGACGGTCGTAACTGCTTCTTTGGAATCACTGAAGGGGAGTAAGTACCTCTATCTACCAAGTTGGTGAGGGAAAAGTGTGGTGGCCGAGTGGAATAGCCCTTTCTTTAAATAATTATTTTAAAGAGTATCTTCAGTGCTTCTGTTAACAAAATCCATGTCTTCATCATTCTCCTAAGTTTTGATCTAGGTGCTTTGCAGCCTGAATTACATTGTGGGAAACAATTCCTGGCAAGGTAAAATATTGCCAGAGAAACATGAAGTATATTTTACTACATTACTCAATGAATTAAAAAACGTTTATTTTGACAATTAAATATTGTACTAAATTACAAAATATCTTACCACACTTCAGATTTTTTTTAAAAAGGAGTAATAGTGTTCAATACAAAAACTGCTAAGCAAAGCTGGCAAGCTGCAAGTTTTTAAAAATACAGCTAATGTATATGGTTTTTAGGCTATTTCTTAGAGTCAGACAAATTTTGCTGTGGTGATTTAGTTATGCAAAGAATGGCATTTTTGTGTCTGTAATTCTTGTGTGTTCAAATGTATTAAAACTATAAATTCATACTATACTGATATATAATATACTTTTACTCCATAATATATGTTCATTTTTCATGCAGAAGTATTCTTATTCCACCTGCTCTTGCTATTAGGAATTCATTATATTGAGGTGATAATATTCTGAAGTTGTACTCAGCTGTACTCAACTCACTACAATTTTGACAGAGGAGAGGATATCTAGAAGAAATCATTAATACACCTGAAAATATAATCTTCCTCAGGCTATCATGAGAGATGCGTAGGTGTCTTGATTAATAGCAATAATAAAAGACTGTCTGCAGTGGCATCCTTCATGACTAAACTGAAATGATTTTTAAGAAGTCACCTACTAGGAGCTTAGGAAACTTGCCAAATACATACATGGTGTCAAACAGGTTAGAGTTTAAGAGAAAATTCCATTAGTTGCCCAATGGCTTTTAGCTGAGCTGGAGTGAATGACGGTCCTGCTAGTCTGTACTGATCTTCTAAGTAAGTTTCCAGAAGGTAAATCTTCTGTCAGTGCATAAGCATAACGCCCACTGAAACCACAGGCACCTGTCAGCTCTGCCAGTTTTACCTAGACAAATGCAAAGACTCACTCAGGAGCTCCAAACTAGCCTAATGCACAAGTGTATGATACCAATGCCAAAAATCTCCTAGGTACCACACCAGCTAGCTGACCAGAGCTATTTCTGAAAATGTAACTGTCCATTCTCCACTGAAAAGTAATGAAGAAAAAATGAAGTAATATACATGACCTAAAAGCAATGTTAAAACTAGAGAAAAATAATCATAGAATGGCTTAGAATAAAGACAGTTATGGCATAAAAAATAAGGAATGGAAGAATACAGATATTCAACTTCGAATGTTTTATTACCACCTATTATTTGCACCACGGTAGAATTCAGAAGGAATATTACTCTATCCAAAATCAATTCTCTAGTTTCACAAGAAACAAAGGATGAAAAAAGCTATATACTCGGGTATAGACGTGCATACTCACATAAAGAGGTTTCTGTTTCAATGATATGAGCAGTAAGCAAATTAAAGCTCAAGCTTGTTTGATAGAAATACTGCTTCATACCAGCACGAAGCATTGCCAGGTTGTGGGCATCCCTCTGGCCATGGGGTTATGGGGATTTCCTTTCGGGATAGGAAAGCCCCCAGCAAGCCCTTTGCGATACTCGGAGTGTGCAAACCTGCCATATTTGTGAGGTCACGTGAAGCTTCTAGGCTAGATATTTTTTTCTTGCTAAAAACAAGGGCAGATCTATGTCCTCAGCTCCCTTGGGAATAAAGGTGTATCATCTTGTCTAATAATGTAGAAGGTGCACCGCACGGCTTTCGAACCGCCGATGCCCTTTAGCTTGCAAATCCTATAATGCCTTGATTTTAAAGTGAAGGCAAGAACTGAAAAACAGATGAGTCCCTAGCTGGGGACATCTTTTTCCTCAATAAACATGATAAATCTCTTTTTTTTTTTAGTTCTCATATACACGTATTTAAATAACTCAGTAATGAAAGCCAGGGCTTTGGACAGCAGCTGACCATTCATCAGTGACACTTGATATCAATTAAATCCATAAACAGATTTTTTTTTTTCTCATTCAATGCTTTTAAATATAGCTTTTCATAGAAAAGTACAAATGATTCAAGGACAAAACGTCCTCCTCTGACTATTGTCTCCACAAATGGATCTGTGTGCGTCTCCCAAAAAAACAAACATATTTCATTTATAGCCTAAGAAATATTTACACCAAGATAAAATCCCACAAGACTTTTCTTGCTTTCCTTGTTGTACTTGAAAATGGTTTTTTAAATGCGTCTTCTGGTGCTGTTTGTAGCAGTTTCATCCCATTTCAAGACTAGCGGCTTGTGTTAGATTGGTATCTACTTTTGTCAGTAAAAAAAAATTGAAAATTCTCTCTTGTGATGGTGCATCTCTGACAGCCCGGGCGGCCTGGGCCATCTGAGCTCTTCTCGGGCTCACTGTGGTCTCAGCCTATTGACAACTCTCCTTTTACATTTTTTGACTCCCAGTTCGCTTACCTGAGTTAGCCAAAATTTCCTACCACTAGGTATGTCGTGTCCAATTTCAATTATCATAAAGAGACACAGAAGATGAAAATGAAGAGAAAAATCATAGAAAGATGAACATTTAGAGGCCTGAAAAAACACTGTGGTCTGGCTCTGAACTGATGCATCTGGTAAGAATCAGGTATAAGCTACATAAATCAGATGGACCTAGTGAGCACTATGTGTAAGAAATGTGCCCGAAACCCTTATTTGAAGTTTGTAGTTGTGATTTAAAAGAAAGTATTGTAAGATTTTCTCCAGTGTTTTGCCATGGACTGACTTGCCTGCTAGCCTCAGGCATATCGGATATTTCTGACCCCGTGTCTTCATCTATCAAGATGGGATGACAGTACACAGAAAGAGAATAAAGTTATATATACTCAGAAGTCCTTGGATAGAAGTTCAGCATTGCTAGTCATAATATATATACAGACTGAAACCTCTCCAAATTACTCAGTTCATAAATCTTATTTTTATTTCATCAGCTGCAGGCAGGCAGCTCTTTCCTCTCCTCTCCGCTCTTGAAGGTCCCAGACATGCCGAACTTCTCATTCCAGCTACAGTCAGTGACCACCACACTGAATGTGCGCCGACAAATTCCCACACAGATCAGAAAGTCCAGGTACACGGCATCCTAGAAGGGCTCGTGCAGTCAATGCTGAAAATTTGTCACCTCGTTTTTACTGCTATCAGGATGTAAGATAAATGAATTAAAGCTACTGTAGGTATATCTGCGTGTCCTAACATCACACCTCCCAGTGTCTGTCCTAGAAACATCCATAATCTGCTTCGCCTGCTGCTTCCCTTTCTCCAGTTTTCATACCCTAGATGTAGAAAATGTTATCCTCAAGAGGTAGAAAAAGTTCTCTTCAGGAACAGCAATAGCCCCTGAGGAGCCTGAACAATAATTCCTCTTTTCAAATTAGGTTAGCTTTGAGTCCGGGAACTTTCCTTATATTTTTTTCAGGGTTTTTCCTTCTTTTCTAATATGGAAAAAGGTGTTAAGCATAAAATTAAAAAAATATTTTTGATAGTTATTTATATGGGAAAAAAAAGTGTTTAGCTCAATTAATATTATGTGCCATGTACAAAATAGGTAAAGTGTAATTCATACCTTCAGGGTTTACCTCTGCAGGCTTTGGGCTCTGGTAGATAGTCTGGTCTGGTGAATGACCAGGCACTTGTCCCACCAGCTTAGATGATGTGTTAGCTCTGTCTGGTTAGACAGGACAGACAGGTCACCAATTCTTTCTAACTGTATGTCTCCAGGTGTTTTCTAAAGTACAAAGTTTTCATTGTAAACACCATTTTGGAAACACTTCATTGACTGTTTCCATAACTTATCTCTATGCTGGACATAAATTGCTGAGACTGTTCCTTAGACTAATGTGGAAGAAGTAGTCAGAAAGTCTATTCTAACAGACTACTGCATCGTGCTCCCCAACGTTTTTTTGGTGGTTTTGCTTTCATTATTTTTCCACCCTTCTTTGATGTCCATAATTACTGAGTTCTTTGAGATGCACTGTACAAACTTCGTGCGTCACATCTAGCTTCCATAATAATCCCTTAGCACTGGTCTGTTTTCCCATGTTCTGCCCCAATGAGTGTTTGACGCAAAAGAGCCAAACGGGAGACCCTCTCCCAAGTCGTCCTGCAGTTTTGCTCTTACACATGGATACAGGCCTCATGAAGAGAGGTAGCTTCAAGAAGATGAAAAGGGCTTTCTCCAGTAAACTAGCACCTTGACACCAGCTGGTGTTTCCCTTTTTGCATTTCCTATCTCTGTTCTGTGTAAGAGCAGAATCGCATTTGCCGTCTCACTGCTGGCCTCAGAACTGTAACCTGTGCACTCCTGGAGGCTCTGTGGTGCTGCAGTTCTCCAGGTCCTCCAAAAGAGATAGAAACGACGTCATGATACCCGCTGTTCCCATCTGCTTTTCTGGCAGCCTGGAGAGGTACAGCCATATCCTGCGACCTGCTGTTCGGCTGTTACCCTCACCGTCCCTTTATGCCCCACAACATCTGCCTAAAACAGGAGACACTGAATTCCATTTCTAAACACCAGTTAGGCCCAGAGAAGTGACTACGGATCAAAACTTGCACCTTCACAACAAGGATCCTTGAGAAACAGAGGACATCTATGTCAATTTTTTTTCTCAGCAGAATTATTCCTTTTGTGTATTCATGCACATCTGTTGGCCTCACCATTTTTTTAAGCATCTACCCATGGGAAAGGGAGCTGGAATCTATCAGGATGCAGACACATCATCAAGAGAATTTATTTATTTTATCTAAGCTCTAAATTACAAATTCTGCCCTCTCTTATATCATGAACTCCCACTGACTTTATTAGCAAGGGTTCAAAGATAATGAGAAGTGATGGCTTTCGGTGATACAATCCAGCTTGACTTCAGGACTGTAGGTCATGTGCTTAGTGTTGGCAGTTAGCAATAAACATTTCTTTCTTGTAAACTGAAAAAAATGTGATATGGAAGTCACTGAGTGATAGTACGCACAGACTTCTGAAAGGCTATTTACAGTCATTTTTTCAGTCTAGAAATGCACATTAAGCTATTTCCTCCTCTAATCAGCAATTAGGAAGCCTAAAGGTATTGGAAAGGTTCTCTTTGGTTCACTACTAGGTACTAATGAATTGCATATTTGGTAAGGAAAGAAAAATCTGATTCCATATGTCAGAAGTACCATTGAAGAGGAAAATAAAAAACTTATCACAAAGAATTGTAATAAGGGAATGCATGAGATCTGCAGTGGTGTTGAGGTGAATGCTAGAAGAATTGTAAAATGCTTGTTTTAAATGTACACATATATCTGCTCTGAGTTATATGTCCCAGATCTATCCATGCCTTGATTTTAGTGGTATCTGCATCCACTGTAAGTATTCAATTTTCCTACTGTGTTATAATTGAAAACCAGAAGCACAGGAACCATAAAATGTCACAGCACTTCTGTCCCTTGTTATTGATTAATCATCACAAAATAGATTTCCAACAGATAGCAGATTTAGCAGCCAGACAGGGCACTTATTACATTTGTCCCTGCCTGTCCCTTCTCATTTAAAAAAATATGCTAACCAGAGAAACATCTCTCAGGCTTCAGCGGAGAGCTTGTATCTCTCAAGTCAGAAAGTTGCCTGGGGTTGTAATTCAGCAGGAGTATCTGTTAGTGAAGGCAATTCCTAACATTATCACTATTGTTTATTAGGGACACAGAGAGATGTAAGGAATTGCTTGTCAATATTTATTTTTTCCCATCCCAAAAATAGCAGGAGGTGAATGTGTTCCTTCTATTACATAATTTATATTAGAGAAAACAACCTTCATGGGAAATCCTCATAAATACAGTAACACTGCTGAAACCTAAGGCTCTATTATCACTTTTATCAGTTGTTATAATATTTAATCACTTCTTTGCTTCCAGAAAAAAATATACTCAATGTTATAAACAGAGTAAGTGTTCTATATGATTAAAGTTTTTTTTTTTTTTTTAATTTACATTTTTTTTTTAATATAGCTATGTTGGCACTGTAAGGGATGAATTTGTATTTTTGGAACACAAGTGGAGTTTCTTTTTGTTCAAAATTCTTCAGACCCTTTCCTCAACACTGCCAATGAAGCACGATGAGCCCTACTCCCACGTGGAGATGGCCAAGCACGTGATGGTGGTGGGAGGTGACGGGGTTGCTGAGCTGTGCCACCAGTCTTGAAACGGCGCCCCGACCTCTCCGCCCTGCTCTTATATCTCTGTGATTCTGCCTGCTCTCTGGTTCCTTTCGAGAAATCTATGTTTATTCCTGTTCCCGTGCAAGCAGATGTTCCACAGTTTAGTATAGACTGTAACTGCTTTTTTTGCTTGAGGGGAGCAAGGCATATAGTTTGTTTTAGTGTACTTCTATGGATGCTTTCTAAATCTGAGCTCACATGGAGCTCCTACATCACCTTATTTTGTAGGTAGACTTTCGATTTAAAGTTTTTTGAAATGAGTCATTATGAGAAAAAACAAAAGCACTGCCATGTGTCGCTCAAAGGGAGTTCATTCACAAAAGGCTGATGCCATTAAAGTTAACAACAGCAGCTGCTTGTCTGGCCAGGCAGAAAACTCAGGATAAATAGTGGTGGGTTTTAAAGAGCTCTGAAAAATGTTTGGTGAAATTCTGGTCCTACTTAGGTCAACAGTGATTCTCTCAGTGGAGTTATGATTTTGTTCTTTAAGGAACAGCGATAAAACAAGATAATAAGAAAAAAAAAGGCAGGTCTCAACACCTGTAAAGCTTATTAGAAACATTCACACAGTCACTTTTTTTTGCAGTCTAGGATGTTAACCCTATTTCAGCTTTTCATTTTTGCATATGTAATGCCTTGCAGGCACAAATTCATCCTTTTATCTCTCTGGGCCTATAAGCATATCTCTGTAGCTTTGTGTTCATATAAAGTCTATGGTTCCCCAAAGAAATGATGTTTTTAAAACATTAGTCCCAGAAAACACTGCAATACTGTATTCTGGCTTAAGCCTGCAAAGTGCAAAATCACTTACCACTTCTATCTTTGCTTCAAAAGGTTCCAGGTTCTGTAGCTTCCTAACCTGGTATCTTCACTGTATGTTGTGTAGGAAGTTCGGGAAAAGTATGTTTCCTCAAGATCCACAAAGATCAAAACAAAATGGTTAAAACTAGTAACAATTCAACATTCTTCACAGAATGGTTGAGGTTGGAAGGGACCTCCAGAGATCATCTAGTCCAACCCCCTGCTCCAGCAGGGACACCCAGAGCACGGGACACACGGTGGCATCCAGGCGGATTTGGAAGATCTCCAGAGAAGGAGACTCCACAGCCTCTCTGGGCAGCCTGTGCCAGGGCTCTGGCACCCTCACAGGAGAGAAGTTCTTCCTCATGTGGAAGTGGAACTGCCTGTGTTTCAACCTACACCCGTTACCCCTTGTCATGTCTCTGGTCACCAATGATTAGAGTTTGGTCCCAAACTTGGCTTCAAAGTTTCCCAGTACTTTACACCAAAAATTGCAAATTCCTCTTTTGTTTGGAAGAACATAAAAAGTCCTCAGCTGCCAGAGAACTGCAATTGCCTCAGTTAGTTCAGTATCTTATAACCATACATTATTTACCTATTTGTGCTAGAAGAAAGCAAAGCCATTATTCTGACTGCACATAAAATGTAAAAAAATATTACTACTTTTGTTTTTTTAGGCAAAACAAAACAAATACATTTCATTTTAATAGAAAATGCAAGATTGGATTGGATGCAAGATTGAGTATGTTCAATTCTTTAGTAAGAACGAAAAAAAAATCCTAGGATGTTAAACATTATATAAATATATATATATAAATTTATTTTATGAAAAGTTATGCTATTTGGAAACAGCAGTAAATATCCTGGATGTATTTTGGCAGAAGTAATAATTGTTATCTTGAATAGTATTTATAAAGAAGTAGTCCCAAAATGATTAAAGACAGAAGTAAGGTTAGCACTTACGAAGCCACATGCATGATGCAGCAGTATAAGCAGTATTAAAGGATGACTTAGACATTTATTCAGCATACAGTCATTCAGTGAATCTTACATTATTCAGTGTCTAAATAATGGGATTTAAAATAGGTCCCAAGTCACCTACACAAGTAAAATTTTCTCCAGTTTATTCCTACTTAACATAACCCCAGCAGAAAACAAGCTGAACGCCTAAACCCAGCACCCAGCAGCAACGTGGCATCAGCTAGCAACATTTTGTGGTCTTCCTCACATCAAATCCTCATCGCGAGGCGTCAGTCGAAGCAAAAATTGAAAGTCAGGATATGGAACACTGTCTTTTTTGTTGTTTTTAAGTATTAATAGTTTGAAGATCAAGGGCCAGTCTCAATCCCATCTTCCATGTGCTGAACTCCCACTGTTTCCAGGGGGAGTTTCACAAACATATCTAGGGCAGAGTGTGACCTTGTTATGTACAGAGCCTTCTTTGGGCAACATTAAAATTTAAAAATTGGCCATCCATTAGATTTACATCAAGGGTAGTTTTGATAAAATGGCTAATAAGGAACAGAACATTGTGCTGACTTTCAGATAGAATACCATCTTTCGCTGGTAAACTGTTAAATAAATTAAGATTATAAATCCCAACAGGCATGTATTTATTTTGCCTTATACACTGCTAATACTCTGGTGACTAAGAAATCCATATGCTGAATCTACAAAGAAGGAATAAACAAATGGGGAAAGAGATTTTGTGTACATGAAATAAAATTAAGAACATCAGAAAAGTTTATGAGAGGCAATACTGCAATTGCCTCAGTTAGTTCAGTACCTAAGAACCATACATTATTTACCCATTTGTGCTGGAAGAAAGCAAAGCAGTAATTCTGACTGCATACAAGATGTAAAAAATGAAACCCTTCCCTCCTTTTTTAGACAAAACAAAGCAAATAGGTTTGATTTTAATAGAAAATGCAAGATTGGATCTCCAAATTATTAGCAGGTTATGAATATCACTCCTACAGACTGCTGGCTGCACTCTGTTAACATCTATCTCTATTGTGGCCAGCTTTTATCTTCGTAGTAATGGCATTTTACCTAATGATTGTGTAAGGAAAACCTTAAATAACGTTCTGAAGAGCAGAGATGGTACTCATTCCAAGGCAGGCTGTTAAAGTAGTACCAAAATGGATCTAATCTGAAAAAAATAGAAAGTTAAAGATGCATAAGCACATATTTGTAGCTAGAGTCCCTATGACCGACAGAAATGCTACAGTCATTATTTATCTTGATTGATACTGCTTTTTATACTAGCAGTACAACAGAAAGGGTCATTATAATTTGCATGGATCCTAAGGAGCAAAACGCTCAAGCACATTAGAGTATGAGTCCTAACACAGTCCTCGCTTGCTGTGTAGACCTACCAGATCCTCTCTTGTGTACTTAAGTTACATGCCTAGATGAGCTGGAAGGTAGCATTGAGCAAGGACTTAATGTCTGGTTTAAGCCTATTTAAACAGGACTGGTTTTAGTCTCAGCCTGGCTGAGGGAATCAGAGAGGAAATGATTTTCACATTGGTAACTTTATCACAGACAGTGAGAAAACATGTAATTTCATGTGGTGCTTGCAGGAAGTGAAGGGGGTAGAGTTAATGCTCTTTCTTGATGTCAGTCATTGTGAATTAGCAGCAGAGAGAGTTCCCAAAGAGACAGAGCTTCCCGGATCCACGAGAGTTTCCATCCAGAAACACACAGGGACAGCTGAGTCTCCAGGGACCCTTCCTGGGGACCACGCAGGTAGAGCACTAAAGCATTTGACCCCCCTTGCTAACTGGTCAGTGCTAAAGAATGGCAAAAAGGAATCCAAAGCCTGTCTGTGTAAGCAGGCTCCACCGTGTATTGTTGTCTTGAAAATCACCTCTCAAGAAAAGCAGTTCCCTTAATAATGCAAGTACTTTTCACTGGCTCACAAGCAACATCCTGGAAATCTTCTGCCATGGTGCAACTTCTCTCTGAGCCTAACTCTGGAAAAAAAATGTAACTAGTAGCTGAAAATGTCTCTTAATGAAGGCTACAGAACTACCATGGACTGGCTATTTTGTGCAATGGAATGCTTAAATAAATTCCTGCTCAGTCTCAGTGGCCCCCAGGTGTCCAGGCGTTCAGATAAGAGGCTTTTTTTTGCCAATGGAGATGCCTCAAGCAATCACAACATGCTATGAGGCAAGGTGGAAGGAAAACGTGTTTTCGGATAAATGGCACAGTAAGGATATACTCACACCTGATCTGTGACATTCATTCCTTGCATATACTCCACTTCAAGCGGGTAATGGCATCGCCAATGCCAAGAGACTCTCTCAAGGACACAAGGGATTCCATCTAGTTCTGTGTGCTTAAAAGAGAATCAAAATGAGATTTAAGATGTCTGACACTGGATGTATTCCCAGGAATACTCACAATTGGAGAAGATAATGTTTTGTAAAAGAATAAGGATGCTCCATTTCTATGAGTATAAACTACTTGACTCAAAAACAGAGTATTTTAAAGTGCAAGATAGTCCATTCACCTTCTTCAGAAGCAACAGCACAGGCAGAGTAAGAAAGAAAATGATGGAGTAGATGTCAAAAAGGCAAGTCCTATATTCCTCAGCTGAACAGCACATCTTTTCAGCCTAACTTTATGGTCATGTTTATTTAAAATTAAAGTAAAAACAAACATGTCTTTTTCTGCGCTGGCACCAATTTTAATGCATCAATCACACCACAAAATAGAAACAAACGATTCATTCAGGATATAAGCTTCAAACCTCATATTCTTTGCCATAAAAAGATAAATGAATAATTCTGGCGTCATATTTGGTACAGACTTTGCCTCTCCCCTCAAAAAAAAAGTCAGTATTTTAAACACTGCTTTGCAGATTGTCAGTATAAAGATGCCCATATGTAAGGACAAGCACAAAGAAGGTAAAAAGGGTTTCTCAAAAGCCTTCAGCAGGCCAAATGCAAAGCCAACAACATGCAAAGGGAGAAAACCTGAGCTAAAATCCTAATGCAAGCAAACTTTAGAATTTTCTACTTTTTGTGAAATTCTTAAGCTAGGAGAGGGATTTTTCACAACGGTGTGATAAAATCCGAAAGAGTGAGATACACTACTGCATTTTTCACTAAATAAATATAGTTTAAATTTCAGAGCATAGTCCTTTGCTAAAACACTTCTTTATTATGACCCTGTACAGAAAACACATAGTTTTATTTCAACATTCATTATACATGTTTTTTCTTTATATACCTAGTATTTTCATTACAGAAGCAAGGTAAAAAAAGGCTTCCAAACCCAGAAACCCAACCCTTGGTAGAAAAAGTGAAAATAAGTAGCTATAGCATAGGAATTCCTTTTGAGAAGTGACAGCTATGGAGACAACCATGAGACAGAAGAAGGTGGAGCAAAGCCATGTCTCCAGCCGCGCCATAACGTAGGAGCACGGGGTCAGTGCCCCAAGTGGTGAGTTTACAGGGTCACTGTCACGGCTGCCGCCCCGCTCCCTCATGACTACGTGGCTGCTCAGCAGATGGGGCAGAAGGGCCTCGGCTTTGGCAGTCCCAGCCTGCAGACACAGCAGAGGAGGCTGAGGCTGCTGCCCACTCCGAGCGATGCCCCAGCTTCAGAGGCATCTTCACAAGGCACGTGTGGAAAGCTGTTGACTACGAGACATAGTGGAAGAAAATATTCTTGGCAAATACTGAAAGCTGTAATCAAATAGATGCATAGAACCAATTTATAAATGTTTTCCATGATCTCATTCAAGACCAGACCAGGGCCTCCCTGGGTCACAGGCTTCCAAATTCCTCGGACGCCTGTGCATGAGAAGGCTGTGACTGTAACAACTAATGGTCAGTGCATATCCCACTCTCCAAGAATATTTTGTAGATATGACAAGAACAGCTTGGACTTTTAAAATAAGGAATTTGCACTGAGATACTGTATGCTCCATCTATGGAGGATAACATTAATTTACTACTATCAAACTGCATAAATCATGGAGATGACTATGCAACTCCATCTGCCTTCAGAGGATAAAGCAGTTTACAAAACACAGGAGTAATTCACTGCAGCCAGGATCTCAACAAGATGAGAAAAGTGAGGGATCCTACTGCTTAAAAATGTATCTCAAAACAAACAACCGAATCATGATTTTATATTCTGACTTCTGCAAGTAGCTCCAGATTTACAAAAGTAGATACTCATCTGAAGTAAATCCACATACCTCATTAAATCAGTTAGCAGTGTTTTCCTGATTTTCACTAGATAAGAGGTTTGGCTGCTGGAATGCCTGTCATCAGGGGACACTGGGGAAGTCTCTGGAGAACACATGGTCATTAGGAGACTTCCTGCCCCAGCAACCAGCCCTGCTCCCAAAAGAGCCAATCTCATAATTATATAACTAGATTCCTCCTGAGGGAGGAAGACAGATTCTAAGAGATAATGTATAGTTCTCCCCTGCGGAAGGGAGAAGGTGAAAATAAGTATTAATTGGTCAAATTATTATTATTATTATTTATGCTGGCAAAACTTGCACGGTGGTCAACAGTAAAGATTAAATGAAGATTTCTGATCTGACCTATCAGCAGCAACAGTTACTACTAGTACTACATGTGGAAGATTTCTCAGACGCATAAAAGTTGAGTAACATTTGTGTGCTTATGTAACATTCATATTATCTGTATGGATAGCTTCTACGTGTGTTGAGAAGTAGTGGTTGCTTAACAGCGTTCTGCAAAACTTCATATCAGGAGTCACACTGAGAGTCAAAGAAATATTCTGTTATGTATTTTGGGACTTGTACTTTGTTTTGGATTCAGTTGGTACCGGTGTTAATACCTTCCTGCTTTAAAGCAAACAAGCAAACCAAAATCAAAACTGAGTTTCAAAAGCAGTAAGGAACTGTTTGGCAGGAGTAGGGAATGTCAAGCACAAGCAGCTCGAATGTATATACATTTGTACTTAATAGAAGAAGAGAGTAGATTAGAATTAGGGAAGCACAAAATTTAACTGAGACTTTGGGCTACTCAAAAATGGGTATCAGCACAGTATCAAATTTGTCTGTAAAAGGCTATAGGGTTATTGACAGTTTACAGAATTATCTTTAATAGGCTGTCTATCTCCTCCTAGAACTTACATTTTCAGTTTTTGCTTTATGTCTCTGGTAAAGCTCTTTCGACTTCCCAAGTATTTGATCATGTGGGTTTATTTGCAGTTTCTAAGAACAGAAATAATAGTAAGTGACTAAGAATGCACCCTCCATCACTTTCCTTTCAAATAGGCTAAATCCTGAAAGGAAATTCATTCTAGCAACAGTGTAATCTCTTCCGTTTTGCTAACCAAAAAATTCCTGTCCCGTCAGGACCAGGATTAACCCGTCTCTGTTTTGCAGCACATCTACTGAATAAGCTTGCTTTAGTCTCTGAACCCTAAAACCCAGCCTCCTCAGACCTGTCCTTGTTCTGCTCTTTCACAAAGCTTTCAGAAAGAAGGCAAAATGTAAACACCTTCCTACTTGTCTTATTTACCTTCAGAAAATGTCCTGAATTAACTTCTTTGGTAGTAAATTAACTCGGAGCAGTGGAACAGGTGGCCCAGTGAGCTTGCGGAGTCTCCATCTCTGGAGATACTCACCACCCAACTGGACGTGATTCTGGGCAACGTGCTCTATGTAACCCTGCTGGAGCAGGGAGGTTGAACTAGGTGATGTCCAGAGGTCCCTTCCAACTCCAACCTGCCTGTGAGTGTGTGCGTACAGTAAGTATTTGGTACTGGACAAGAAAGTCATAGTTTAGTTCCTTTGAATTCAACTCCTCAGAAGATGCTATAACCAGAAGCCTATTTGGCCTTTTCTTTCCAAGCAAAGATCATCCTGACTTATTTACACAAAGCATAACAGCAGGAGCAGAAGAAAGAGCCAACCCCACTCAAGCAGCAGCTTGTTGCTTATGGCTGTCACCTTGGCAATGAGGAAGACAAATCCAAAACTCTCCTGAACTGCACAGAATAGGATCTATACTGGTGTTTTCCCTCACACAGGTCTACAGCCCTCACGGAGTGCCTGGTCAGTAGAAGGGAGCTGTTCCAAAATCAAAATTTTATAAAAGGAACATATTTTTGAGAAAAGTTTTAACAACAAAAGAAAGCTATGGAAAGACTGCCAGCTGGCTCATCTTCCATCCCTTCAGAGTGGCAGAATAAGACTATAATGCACTCTTCAAACTCTCAGACCTTCCCTGTGCCCTTTCCTTTTTAAAAAAAGATCCAATCAGTTCAGGTGACACGGGCCACACTTCCTTTTTGCTTTAATTTAAAATAAATCTCCAGAGAAAGAAGTCACTGGTTCTAATAAAGACCTTCTACTCTTGCTGTGAAGTGGCTGTTCATAAGCCAGCTTGTCTCCACTTAAATTAATGTGACTCGTATGCAACACCTTGAGCAGTTACTATCTTTTCACACAATTTCCTGTGTAACTTTCAAAAATTATAACATGTTTGGATAAAAAGCAAATCGAGGGAGATCTGATTTTTCAAAAATGTGGGTACACAAGTACACAGGGAAAATCTATTTGTAAGGCTTTTGGGTAGAGCTCGACACACACAGGTCTATTGGCAAGGTCCCTGTGCTGTGTGACCAGACTCTTCATTACAAACCTCAAAAAACGAACACAAGGAGCTTTTAACAGACTTTCTCTTTCCATATGAAGCAGTAAACAGGTTTCTGACCCAGAGCTGCTTGGGAAGCACTACAGCTGCCAAGGCCAGGGAAATCTGACGGCTCCTCCTGACGCTCACTGCAGGGCCTGGCTGGGGCGAATCCCTCCATCCGCAGCTCGGGACATCCCTGCTACTTTGATGAAAGGGCTCTGGGAGAAGGTTGTGAGACAACCTTCCTACTTCATTTCTGAACAGTTGAGGCTGCCTTCAGCCTGTGAGGGTTATGGTTAAAATAACCTGCACTGCCAAGATTGCGGTAGGTGAGCCGCAGAGCGATGTTTTAAGCGCACCATGCTATACTTTGAAGAGCAATTCAGACCTATAGCATTTTTGTAAGCAAATTTACAAGTGTAAACAGGACAAAAAATGGACAGAAGCCATGTATGTGGTTTAAAAATTGTTGGGAATGATAAGGAAGTTTTATTGCACAGCAATATAAACCACAGTTTCATCTTGTCATCAGACTATAGCAGGGCTTACAGGCCACGTCCTGGTATGCACCCTTTGGGACTGCAAATACTCATCTCTGGCTTTCTAGTGACACAGCTATTTGCTTTCATCACTAAATGCGCTGAAAGAAAATAACTGAAATTCCTCTGGTTCCAGCTTTATCTTTTTTCCCCTCTTCTGCTTTTATTTGAAGAAATGGGGAGAGAAGAACTAGCTGCATTTGTGTTCTCATTAATTCCCTGTCACTCATTAATTCACCTCTAAACAGCACATCCTTTTTCTTCATATTGGTATTAGGAAACCCCAAATTTTATCATGGGATATTGAATTATAGCAGGCATTTTCACCATTGCTCATCTTCTGGTATTACAGCTCTGGAAGGTACCCAGACAGCAGATGCACAAGAAGCCAAGCTACAGCAAATTTGTTCAAGTAGCAAATATTTCCTAAGCGGAAACAAAGAAAGACATTAAAAAATATAATGGTACCTCAAGATTCAATTTTCAATTCCTGGGTTCCCACCAATTTAATCTTTTAAAGAGGAAAAGTACTCCGTGCAACAGTATCATGTATGTTTTGCTGGACATTATACTGCTTATACAGTATATATTTATACAGCATGTATATTCTAGTAATAAACACATCCATTAGAATATTTATTTCTCTTGAATAATATGGTAGACAGTGGATTAATAGAATTTACCTAATTCTTTATATATAATATCCACAATACCCTACTTATAGCAGTCGTGTACTACTTTTATTTAACTTCAGATATGTTAACAATGTCACTGTGGAGATTTCTATTTTCTTTTAGCTGCAATTCGTGGTTCCAGTGTAAAGAACCACTGCTGTCCATTCAATACCTTACAACCTCGGAAGGAAAATGGATCTGAAAAGCAGTTTTGTCTAGAAATTGAATATATTTAGGTGACGGGAGTGGGCATAGAAATGTTGTATATCCGTTTAACAAGAAGGCTGCTCCCATAAAAATACACTCCAGAAGCTCCTTTTGAAGGATTAAGTTACAGAGTAAGCTTTCACTAATCAGATAATTTCCTTCTTTTTTTTCCTGAAGCAAACATTTCTATGTAATCTCTCTTCTTTTGTAAAGAAAGATGACTTATCCAAAGAATGAATGTTACAGAACATTATCCTCTGCTGTTACTTTGATTATTTCTGCAGCCTAACAGGCTTTATATCCTTAAGTAAATTCATTTTGCTCCGTATTTCAATAGGGAATTATCTCATCCACGTATCTACTGCCTATCGCACACAGCTGATTCTGTATTGCACTGTTTTATCAGATCACCAAGATGGGTTCTGTTAGCATCAATTCAGAAGGTACAGAAGTACTTATCTTTAAAAGGTACTTTTACTAAATGAACAGCCTGGAGTCTGATCCAACATTTCTTGTACATTCCCAGACTCTTGGCTTTCAGGATGTACTTTTCCCTGCATGGAAAGTGTCCTTACAGCTGAATTTTTACTAAAAGGCCAAAACATTGAAAGTAGAGTCTGTCCTCTGGCTTCTAATTCACACTGAAAACTGGCCAGAACTCCTTCCAACAGGCTCCCCAATGCTATCTTAGTATGTATAATATATGCACACTCATGCTAAAAAAAAAAAAAAAACTCAACTATGTATCTATTAACTTGCAGAAGGCATTTACTTTTAGGTGATTTCTAAGTTTTAAGAAATAAAACTTTCATTGGATATTTTTAAAACTTTGAAGTTGCTTTGAACTAATTTTACAAAAAAATAAAATAAAGGGTCGACTGTTTTGCAAAAACTTTTTTCACAAGAAAAGTGCTCCGCTTGAAGAGTAGAAAGGCGTTTCACAACTGTGCTGAAACTGGTCCCTGCCAGCCGTGTATGTTCCTCTTATGTTCTCTTGCAAAGTCCCCAGGTGCACAGAGTTCACCTAAAAAACAGCATCCAGGCTGAAGATTCCTGTTCAAGAAAGAGCAGCGCTTTAAAGGCCAAGCAGGTAGCCAAAGTGCTGACAGTGCTCGTGCTATTCTCACCTCTATTCCCTAGGCACAGAGTTTCGTTTCTACATCAAAAGGCCAAACTTACACTCCAACCTTTTCATACACTTCACAGGACTATCATTAAAAAGTTGTGAAAACCAATGTGTGATAATAGCAAAAGAAAAAAAAAAAGTGGAATTACAGATTGTAATTTTGAGAAAGTGTCAAAAACAGCAACAGCTACAAAACAGGCTGGCTTGTCAAGCTTTATATGCCAGAGTTTGAATAAAGTACACCATAAAGGGATGGATATTAGCGGGGAACATTACATAATGCTGCTAATTGGTATTTTACATTAAAAAGGTGCAATATGACATTGCATAAAGCAATTTAAAAAAGTAAACTGACAAATAATATACTTTCATTAATAATTATCGGAAGCCTATAGTATTTCCATGATGTTCAGTCTTTTTCCTTCTTTCAGCCAACTACTGTTTTTTAATGGATATTAAATGCATTCAAAGGGTCAGTCGTCAAATAATTGTTGAAATGAGAGAGCTATAAAGGGTTATTTCAGTATCAGGTTAAGGCCTATTTTTATCAATTTCAAGCTTATCAAAGCCTTGTCCTATTTAAAGAAACACAAAAGAACAAAAATAATTGAGTTGACTTAAATCAAATAAAAAAAAATCCTTTCCTATTATAGCAGCCTTTCCCCTCTTTTGGAGGACAACAGTTCACAGCTTGCAACTGAAGGGAATATTCATAACTGCATCCAATTAATACAGCCATAAGCGTATGCCCGCTTGCCGAGGAAATCTGCTGCAGCGGGCCGCTGGAGGAGGCAAGGCAGCACTCTGGAAATAGGGCATGATCGCGGGCTGCAGCCCTGCTGCTAAGAGACAGGCAATAGCAAAGTAAATAGAAGAAGAAAAGCAAAGCAGAAGTGGATATAACATTTACTCTTGGGTACCAAATTCTGCCCGCTGAGGAAATCCAGAGCACCCCCGAGATGACAGCAGTTGTCACAGGGTCTTTACAGGTTCCAGGAAAACTGCTGCCAACATGGACACCGAGGAAAATTAATTCATTATCTGGATAGATCCAAACTAGTTGTTTCAAATAAAATACAGACCTCTCTTCTGACTTGATTCTTGTACTACGCGGGTAGGCTGTCATTTGGCCACAGGTCAGGGATTGCAGAGTGCCTGGCAAGGGAGATTCTGAACTGGGAAGATGTACAGGGATGCGGGGAAATCCAGCAATGGGCACATTTGAAGGAAGTAACATACGAGGAATCCCTCTGGTGGCTTTTTATCCTCTTCCAGAAGGCTGGCTAATATAGGTTAGGTGCTAATAATGCATTCCTACAGCCTTTGCTCAGAAAATCCAGTCTGACCTTGTTTACAGTGGGTATAGATATGAGGAAAACGGAGTGTTACGTGTTACCGTAATATAACGTTTTGGCGAATTTGACTCAGTAAAAAGCAGCCTCAAAACAATTTCATCCGCCTTAGGTCCTGTCCAGTCAGCCCAGGCTGTCACTCACACATTCAGCTGTTCACTGAAGAGAAGTCTTCGCTTCCTGACAAATGTCACAGTTTTCTGGCCCTTGCTCTGTCAGAATAAACTTCCAGATATGTTCTGTCTCAAACTCTGGATTGCAAAGCAGTAACACCAAGGTTAAATTCATAACAATCTTGATACAAAAATGTGGTTTATTTAAAATGTAAACACATTAAGATCCATTATCTTAAGATATATGGCTAATTTGTGTGCTACATACTCTGGAATTATGGTTTAAAAGGCTCATTTTAGCAGATAATCTACAGCATACTTCATTCTGTGTAACGGTACCCAGGGGGATTTTACATTCCATTCGGTTTTCTATTTTATGCTCATGATTTAAGTACTCACACTAATAATACTAATACTTCTGTGGTCTGCAGTAATCCATGCTTGAGAGCAAAAAGAAATATTTGCTTTCAGTGTTTCAAATGCAGCCTGGCATTAAGGTTTCCATATTACTTCACTATTAAGGACTTTAAGCAGTTTCGTGGATGGATGTAGGTATCTAAGTGGAACACAGATGGAATTAGGTTTTTAGATACAACAGAAAACCTTCAAGCCTTCGTCTGACTGCTTCATTTATAATCAATGCAGTTTCCTACTATGTAATACTCTATTTGTGTGCAGAACTGCTGTTGTCCTGCCTGAACAAATGGCTGCTGATCTCATGCCCCGGCCTGAGGGGGACCCTCAGGTGCCCTGAGGTTCTGCTGAGGCTCATCACAGCCCATCAGTGCTCCATGCACGAACCCGGCACACAGAGCAGGACCCCTGATGCACTCTGCGGCTCCCCAGCCTGGTGCCACGGGCTCACACCAGCGCTTAGAGGGTTTCAACGTGACCCTTTATGCAGGATTTTTATATATAAAACGTTTTACGTGAGATCCTTTAATCTCACAGAGAGGCATGACAGTGCAACAAGAGGCAACACACTTCCGTTTGTAGATGGGAAGTTAAGGGTTTGGGAGTACGAAGGAATGCCCAGAAATGCCCTTTTTGCAGAAACTTGCATATGATGAAATTATGGCCCAAGATAGGTATGGTCAGTGAAGTAAAGCATGAATACTCTTACTAAACAAGAGTAATTCTTCTGTTCTATAATTAAACAAAGCACTAAAATAAGTCTAGCTCTAAAGACTGATGATTGGCTTGATGGATGAAAGGAGAGCAATGGATGTTATCTCATCTTTGGTAAGGCTTTTGACACGTGTCTTAAAAAAATCCTCACTGACAAATTGTGGAAGTATGAGCTAGATAAGAGGTCAGTGGGGTGGACTGAAAACTGGCTAAACTACAGTGCTGCAACGAATGGGATCAGCTACATGAATTCCAGCTGGAGGCCTCTCACCAGTGGTGCTTGGGGATTGGACTGGATGATTTCCACAGGTTCTTCCCAACCTCAACCATTCTCTGTCCATATGACTCTAAGCATGAGCCAGGTCTGCTCTCCTTCATTTTCGTTGAAAACTTAGTGAGACTACTGATGTGTCTAAAATAATGCATGTGTTTTAGTATCTTGCTGAACAGTCACAGCAGGAAAAAGACAAAATCATTGAGAGCTTGTATTACACAAGGAAAAGGAAACAAGAGCAGGGATTTTTTTTAAAAAAGAGTTTAGACATTTTCCCTTCCTGCCACACAGCCTTTAAAAGACAATTACTTTAAAAGCAATAAGGATCTGAAACTTATAGTGTGACACAAACCAAAATTGTATTTTACCCCAGTAACAAAAAATAAACTGCATGGGTACAGGAATCTGACTGTGAAAGGCAAAACTCAGTTCATTTTCTGGCTCACTTAAAGAGATCCATTAGCACCTACGTGAAATCAGTGGAATATAGGTTTGTTCAGGCACACGTGCCCAACAAAGACCACACTGCCAAAAATCCTTGATATAAGAAGTTAATAACCACTGTAACAATACACAGACTAAGTAGCAACCATGTATATATAATATATATGTGTATATTATGTGAGCAATTTACTTATTTAACATTCCTGACCAATTCTACCTGGCATTGTTATCTGCCCTGAGATGCCTGAAAATGAAATGGACATCTATTTACTTTTTAAACACAAAAATAGACTTCAGGCTATTGTCTCTGTAAGGGCTTTTATTATGATTCTAGTGCCTAGAGCAGAACTCTAAGAGCTTGTGTTTCCTCTACAACACTCTACGTGAGGAGGCAAGTCCCTTCAGAAACATTAAGGTCAAATTGGTTTCTTTTCAGAGCTGCCCCAAAGTCTAATTTCTGCTCAAATTAATATGTACTTGTGCACCCGCTAGTCCCACGATTGATTTCCAGCTGTTCTGACAGTCACATTTGCCATATAGGCCTGATATATCATTGAAGGTAGTAGATATTTTCTCACTTCAGAGTCAGATCAGAAGCTCTGTAAGTTGCATTTAAAACTTTAATTAGAAGTCCTTTGAGGTTTTGCTCAGCTAAAACATTTCTAATGCAGGAAGTCTTATTCTGAATAGATATTTAATGTTGTAAATAAGATTTTTGATTTTTCAGAAAAAAAGAGGCAGAAGAACAAAATATCAGTCCCTGAGTTTACTTCAGGTGGGGAGATTTATCCCAGCAAGGAATTTATTGCTCAATAAAATCAGATGGACCATAAGAACAATGCAGACAAAGCATTTTTAGGAAATCATTAAGAATACCTTCACAGTGGATTATTTAATAATTAAAGTTAATACTTCAGGAATTATGCATGTATTATCAATTATTATCAACAAGCATTTATGAGATTTTGTGTTTAAACCGATAGATAGTCTCAAAGCTAAAGAAATAGAGTATTTGTAACGTTGTATTTAATTCTGCTAATGACAAAAACAACCCAGGACAAATTTCATGCAGCTGAATCATACCTAGTAGAAGACATCTGGAAATATGGGAAAACACAGATCTACGTGACCCAAAAAGGTTACTCAAATTATTGTGCTATATCAGGGAAGCTCTGCTTTCTTCTCCTGGCTTTAACTGTGCATCCTTTCGCAATAACTGTGCCTCTGCTTATACAGCTGAGCACAGGGTATTTTTGAAAGGATGAGGGAAAACACTTAATCATCGACAAGTCTGGCACTTTCATCCTGCTTTCATCCTATTAGCCCGGGGTACCTGCACTTATTTCAATTTCTGCTGGCACGAATCACATGATCTGCCTAGTTTGTGTCTCGAGTCATTCACATTACACTATAAAGAGCTTCTGGGCTTGAACTCCTGAGCTTACAAATTGAACTCGTACACTGATGAGCTCAGTGGAAAAGCTGCCCGTGCCAACACGTTTCAAATCACGGCAGAAAGATACTGTAAGACGTTGTTAAAAAGTCTCATTTTCTCCTCTAGATTAATGGCAAATGCAATGGAAATCTTACACGATTTGCTCCTTTTTTCAGTGTGGGGAAGACTTTGGCACTCGATAATGAACATATCATGTTATTTGAGTGAGTAAGAAACAATTTTGTTCCAATCTGATTAAAAGCAATTGAGTTTATTTCTGATAAGTTATCACTGACGCACGCATAAAAAAGTTAAGGGCTGCACCAGTACAGCCCGGTGGGGAGCAGAACTGTGTATTTCACTGCTTTTTCTTCAATTTATGGTGACTATTCTGCCATTTTGTCTGGGCTGAACTTGCTACCATTGTCTTAAGAGCACAGCAGGCTCACGGCTATTTAATTTATACTCCTGAAGAAGAGCCCTGGAGGGGAGAAACGCGACGGCTTGCGCACAAACAGGACGCACAGGCTCACACTGTGCTGCCTGGCTCGGGGCGCCCCGCGGCTCCCGCAGCTCCCGCGGCCCCCTCTGCCACCAGCTGCCAAAACCAGGCGCTAGCGAAACAGTCACATTAAACCTTGTTTTAATTAGTGCCTGGCTACCTGGGGCCGGGCTACTGAGTGAGCGGTCGGGAAAGAAAGGCGGTACGGGACAACCTCCAGGGGCTACGGCTCGGGCTGCGTAATTGCTTGTATTTATCACAGCGGAATTCACAGGAGGCACCACATTAATAACTGAGGCCAACTGCTTTGTAAGTCTCTCTCTAAAATAAGAAGGAATATTTTTTTCCCCACCCCAATTCAAAATGTTCATTTTGCTATGGGTTAGAGCATCACCACAAATTGCTCAATGAAATTAAAGTGATACGAACCACCCCCACCATGCAAGATGCAGGATAAATATTAAAGTTGGGTGGGATCTACCTTCAGTACAAAGATTATCTTGTCCTGATCCCTCTGTAGAGCAGATCTCTCCTTCCTACCCTCAAGCAGATCAACTTTTCCTCCCAGTTTGGTGTCCCCTGAAAATTTCCTGAGGCTGAACTCAATCCCCTCATCCAAATCATCAAGAAAGATATTAAAGAGGACCGGTCCCAACACTGACCCCTGGGAAACAGCGCTCGTGACCAGTCATCAGTTGGTTTAACTCCATTCACCACCACTCTGGGCCCAGCCACCCAGGCAGTTCTCACCCAGCGAAGAGTCCACCTGCCTCAGCCATGAGCTGCCGGCTTCTCCAGGAGAAGGCAGTGGGAGACTGTGTCAAAGGCCTTGCTGAAGGCTAAGAGTCCATGTCCACAGCCTTTCCCTCAGCCACCAGGTGGGTCACATGGTCATAGAAGGAGATCAGGTTGGTCAGGCAGGACCTGCCTTTCATGAACCCATGTTGACTGGACCTGATCCTCTGCTTGTCCCACACATGCTGTGCGACCACCCTCAACATGATCTGCTCCAAAGCCTTCCCTGATACTGAGGCCAGGCTGACAGGTCTGTAGTTTCCTGGATCCTCCACCTGACCTTCTTGAAGATGGGTGGCACACTGGCCAGTCTCCAGTTATCTGGGACCTCTCTCGTTGACCAGGACTGCTGATAGATGATGGAGAGCGGCCTGGCAAGCACTTCCACCAGCTCCCTCAGAACCCTCGGCGGGATCCCATCTGGCCCCATAGACTTGTTGGTGTCCAAGTAGAGTAGCAGGTCACCGACTGTTTCCTCCTGGATTATGGGGGGTTTATTCTACACTCTCTAGCTCTCTTTTCTGTCTTTTTTTTTTCTAAAAAATATTGTCAAGTACACTAAATATGATTTTTTTTTTATGTGCAAGTATCATCAGTTATGTGAAATCAGCAACAGGAAGCCATTAGTTTTCAACCAAGTAGATTTTTTGTGGAAAAAAAAAAAGTGACTCCAGAATATAAATGGGAGATGGTCAAATTGAAACAAAGGTCAGCTAAACACTCGCACTGGAATTTAAACACACGAGTAATATTTGTTTGCATAATTTTTCAGTGATGTCTCAATTGCATATTTGCTTGCGGCAAAGGCAAGGATGTGACTGCTTAATGAGAGTACAGCTCTGCTCTACATCAGTGCCTGGACTGCTCTCCCCTTAGCATTGGAAAGATAACTAATATCTAGGAAGGGGTGCCCAGAACTAAACTCAGTGTTGCAGTTATTCTCAAGTATCTGGATCTTTCTGCTTTTTTTCCATTGCATCTTCTGGAATAATTGGCTAAAATGTTTTCCCCCGTTCTGTTTTTCACAAAAGCTCTACATACTGCGAAGCAGATGTACACATGAACTGCAAAGCTGCTTTTGCTATAACCTTGTCAACGTTAATCTTTTTTTACTACCTTAATGAAAATCCTAATAATTGTAAGAAATAATCTTGATAAACTTCTTTGCAGAGCATCAGCTACATCCAGATCATTCTTGTAATATCAAATAATGTGCTCAGTAATACTTTGCTTTTTTTTAGCTGTCAATCAATAAGCTATTACATGTTACTTAATGAAACACTGCTGAAAATACATACTTCTTGTTCTAGGCTGAGACTTAAAAGGCAATAGTCAATTCACTTTTCAGTCAGCATAAGCTTATATAGCACATAAATAGGAATCTAATAGAGGGCAGCTTTAAAAGGTTGCCTATATTTCGAAGAGAAGTAAAATTCTCAGCCTAAAAATGTGGACTTATCAATGGGTGTAAAGTAAGATACCTCCAATATTTGCATGGAATTTTAAACCAGTTCTTCATTTCACAGGCAGGTGGCATTAAGTGAAGACAAAAAGAAGGCATCATATTTCTGTGTTTGGGGTTTTCAAAGGGGAATGCCATCCCTGTACTCTCCAAATTAGCAAATATATTAGAGGGGCCTACCAAAATACATAACATTAAGCATTATAGCTGGGGAAACATAAAAGAATAAACCATTTTCTAAATCCAATAGCAAATGCATTCCTAACTTAGCGCCATTTCATAGGCTATAATTCAATGGTTTTACTGCAGCTGGAAAATTATATAAAGCAAACTTGGAATCCAGCAAAAATACCAAATTCCTGGCTACTTTTCTGCATTCCAGTTAACAGCTCTCAAACTAAACTTGCCTAGCTGGAGTGGGCTGCGAGGGAGGCGTTAATGGACCTTATGCTTGCAACACAGAAAGGAGCATTTTGATTTTGAGCCAGTCGACCAAACTGACTCCTGGGATTCAGGATGGGCAAGCTACTGGCGAGCTTGGGCCAGATTTTCCTGGTTTTACACTCCCTGCTAAAAAACCCGAGCGCTCGGGGAGCCCAGCAGGTTGGTTGGTAGGAGCCAGGCAGCGTCTCTATCCGTCCCGTTAGCGGAAGGCGCATGCAAAGGTGAGCACTTCCCGGGAACATCGCAGCAGCGTTGCCTGGAGACTAATGTCTTTCGCTTCTTATACTTGATATTAGTGTGTATAAGGGCTTACCGGAACAAGTCTTTCTATTGCTTTCAATGGGTTTCAGATCAGCCCTAATGCGGGGAGTGTTTGCCTTTGATGGCAGATTATTCCAGTGCTAATCCTCCATCCTGTGCCTCAGTCTGTCAGTATTATTTCATCCTAGCAGTGCACTCAGCCTTCACTTACTGAACACCGGCTTCCTACTGAGGCTGGTCTCGAGCAAGTCGAGCAAGGCGAGCATCGAGCCGGCACTATCGCTAACATGGCATCAAACATGCAGCCCTGGCCAAGACCTCTCTGCTCCATGGGTAGTATTTGGGATGGGAAAAAGGATCACTGCCTGTATTATGCACTCATGAAACACTTGCATCCAAAGTTCCTGGGACAGAATGCATGCAAATATAGCGATTTCTGTGCAGGATCTATGCAGGATCTATACGGGATAAGTTTTTGCTAAGCTGGGGGAAGGTGAAGTCACCTGACTATGCTACTGCTTCATGGAGAAAATATCCTTCTTACAAGATCTCAAAGTTAATATTCTTAGAAGTTATTTTAAAAAATGACCCGGAGAGGCTGCTCTTCATTTTGGGAGAAGTCATGGAAGATGGTTAAAATCAGTAGGCTGAAAGCACAGAAGAATGAAACCATGACTCATAGTGTCTACATTCATAAAAAAGTATATATTCCTGTGGCATCTTCTGAATTATACATTAAAAAGACACTGATATTTCCATTTCAATGATTTAGAGATGTCAGATTAGCCACAGCCAAATCTACATAAAAGAAAATAAGTTTCCAAACAAAAGAAATTGTCTTTGTAATGGCAAGAGACATTCAGAGGAAAATATTTATAGTAATAGCACCGATGCAAAAATGGCATAGGGATATCAACTAAATTGAGCTCTGTTTTTATTAAGATAGCTACAGTTAAAGCTATGTTTAGCGCTCCAAGGATTCCAACTAATTATCCCATTATCATGCACTGATAGGTCTGTTTTTTTCTGCTTGCCTTCTCCACCAAGGTAACTAAACAACATCAACCATCTTCTAAAACCTGTTTTCTTCAGAAATCCACACCTAGCACGCAAGTTCTATCCCTGGGTCTAAGGCAGCACTTCCTAAAATTGCTCAGGATGGGAAGGGAACAAGAGGGGTTGGTGGCTACAATGAAACCTGCTTAGGGATGAGCCCACTCGCTGCCTCTGGGCCTTGTCCCACGTCGGGGCACGTTATAATCCATTCCATTATCTGGTCATTTCTGCCCGCTGCCTGGGAATCGAGCTCCTAGGCACTATTACTATAGGTTTCATGTAAACTCACACCAGTGCAAGCCATAGCTACTCTGCTTGAATGGGTAAAATCACCATCAACTTCATCTCTCCTCTCTCTCCTTGCATCCTTGCTCCTCTCTGCTTGCATCCTTCTTCCTGCTCCTCTTCCTCGCAGTCCTTGCTGCACAGAAATAGGATCATTTTGCCCATTGCATTTACTGTTTTTTTTTTTATTTTGCCAAATTCATCACAATAAAACACTATGAAACCTAAATACCCATTGGACAGTATTTCAAGGTAATAGTAGTAGAAATCAGCTATATTTGTGTGGCTTGTCACTCTATCACATTCTGTGTTTTGGATAAGAACAATTACTAGTGTAAAAATGCAAAATGGATTATTACACAGAGCAGATGATGAGCCTGAGGCACACAATACACTTTTATTCATCTCTAGCATACAGTGTTTGCCATTCGTATAACAGCTAAATTTATCACATCATCAAATTGATGGACCAAGGGGAAGGAATCCTTTAATGCAACATCCAGAGAGAGGATTAGAATAGAATTCAGTCTTCTGGAAAATAACATTTCTTATACACATGCAAATGTGTGGCCAAAGGGTACGAACACTGTGAAAATGATTTTTAAGCAAGAATTACTTTAAAAAACAATGACCCCCTCCTCTCTATGCTCATATTCTCTTGCAAGGAAAGAACAGCAATGCTAAATGAAGTATCTGAAATGGTGCTTAATATTTTTGCCTTTGATTTTGGTACCTTTATTTATTCATTGCCTTGCTTAAATTTAACAGCTAGATCCTTTATCTGGCATTTTTTTCTCCCTGACTCTTCAAATTTCCAAGTCTGAAGCATCTACTACACCTCATTTGTAATGCAAAATGACTCACCAATTTAAATTTGTTTTTGTTATTATTATCCTACTGAGGTTGGTATTGTTGTATCATGATGAATTTCTTTTCACTGTAAAAAAATAAAAATACTTCTGTTGTGTATCTATCTATCTCCTTAATTCATGAACTGAGACCTGTGGCAAATACTATGTCTGTCCTACACCTTAAAGTAAGAAAGCAACAGAAAATAAGTTAGAATCACACTAAGCAAAATTCATTATAAATGTCAGAATTCATCAAAGTATCCCTCCCTGTTAACTCCTGCATGATACCAACTACCTGAAACCAGCCAAAAGAAAAAATATTTCAAACTGATATTTTAATGTGAAATGTCCAAAATACAGAATTTTAATATTCATTTTCAGGAAGTTAATTTTACACTGCTTTTAATTTACTCAAGGCCTAAATACATGTATATTAAGGATAATGTTTGATAGGTTTTACTTCCATTAGAAATGAAAGTACTCTTTTTTTTTTTCTGGACAAACACCGTTGTTGTATTTTAATGTCAGCATTGAAATATTCAGCAATTCAAATACAACTGAATACAAATACAAAATGGAATAAACCTATCCTAATGGAAGAAATGAAATAAAAAACTTCCTTTGTATCACATAACCCAGGTACAGATTCCCCACTGCTTGCCTGAGCTTTGTAACTTTACAAATTGAGCATAATATGATGTTATCAGGTGAAAAACACTCTGTTCTACACTGTGCAGAAGCCCAGAGGACTCTATGAATTGCCATGCATTGGAAGTACCAAGGCAGTTGTTTAGTGTCATTATAGGAGTAACAAAAGCAGCACCACTATAAGCAGTTGTTGAATTAGGTGTATTGGTCCTTTTTATTCCATTAATTATTAGGGAGCCAAACGTTCAAGGAAAATCTATACACATACCAGTGGTTTTCATGCTGACTTTATTATTACCACTATATGGGATTTACTGTATCAAAAGCTAAATGGAGTTTTCAGATTTTTAAGCAAAGAAGCTATCCCTGTTGACTTAGCATTACTTAGTGCAAGTCGTATATCCCAGAGTCCTATCTATGTCATTAATTAATTTCACAAATAAACTGTAAACTTATGATTTATAATAAATGAATGTTTAGAAATGATTGATAGAAGTTATGAGCATGTTGGAGAAGTGGAGATTTTGTAAGCATACATCTGTCAAAGGGGTTATAGAGATTATAAATTATTCTCATAAGTAGCCTGCTGAACTGAACTATATATCTATAGCAAATGCAATCAAATCTATCTATCAATTAGCAAGTCTGTGCAAATGATTTATAAAATCAACAGAATATAATGCAAAACTGGAAACTGCTTATAAATGAGGCATGAAAAAAAAAAGACTTAAAATTACAGGAAGATATTTAACCCTTTTAGGATTAGAGTTCTAAAATAGTCCTGCCAGGTAAATCCTAAATTGTTTTGAGTCTCATCTTTAAGCTTCCAAAAGGGATGATATAAACAGATAGGAGAATTTCTAGAGGCAAAAATCCAGTAATGTCAGTCTTTGTGCACCCAATTCCTATGCTCATATTGAAAGGAGACTACATTTACATCCTTCATTATAATGCATATGGTATGACTCTCATAGTCTACCATGGTTGCCTGTGGGATTTAGGAAAACATTCAACTGTCCTATGGGATTTAGGAAAACATTTAACTGTCCTGAAAAAAAGAAAAAAAAATAGGGCAAGTGGACTAGGAAAAGGTGGAATCCCACCTGGAAGCTGGAGATGGGCAAATCCAGACAAGGAGCTGTGCTCCTGCTTTCACTCAGCTCTCCATCAAGCAGTGTGCATGTTCAGTTCACAAGATCAGGGCTAAATTCATCCCTACATCTGGAGTCAAGAACAAGCAAGGCCACACTGCCTTGTCCACACGAGCCCACTAACTCATACCACCCAGGGATATTGCTTAACAAATGTGTCATCATTACACAGGAGAACATTTGGCAATTCTCTTAATCTCTGTACTGTATTGCAATTCCAGTTTCTTCTCTCTTTTTTTTTTTTTTTTTTTCCTATAGAAACTAATCTTGTAGGAATTGAGGCAATGCATGTTGGCTCCGTGCAAGCAGTGAGAGCAATGGCTGTGCTGGGGACCATCCCACGCTCAAGACACTTTCGTGGCTTGGATGTCCCTTCCGGGCCTTCTGTTCCTCTACACATGACATTTCTTGACAGCATCCAGAATCCTTTCATGAAGCCTCCTCTATTCCAGGAAGGTCTGACTGAATATTACAGATAAAGGCTAAAGAAGAAAAAACTACTCCGAGCCACAGATGTGTTACAGCCCATACATTCAAGTACTCGCACCATGATAGCAACAAAGTCCTGACACTGTGAGCTCCCTTTAATTTTATCCTCCTATGAATCTGACATAAATTATTTTGGCAACTTATCAATCAGTATGAAGAAAAAGGTTTAATCTTCATGCACTGGAAAAAAAATTAAATTAGGGTTTGGATTATAACCAACATGAGGTTCTTATTAGTCAGTTTTCTATAGTCTGTACAGAGTAAGTAGATGTATACTCAGTGCTAAATTGTGCCCAACCGCAAATAACATAAACTGAAATCTGTTTCGAATAACCCAAAGTTGAGACGGGCCAATGAACCTTTGCCCCTGATTAAAAGGTTCAGAAGAGTTCTGTATCCTTTTTTTTCTCTCCTACTTCTCTGTGTACTGAGTACTTGCTAATGCCACGTATTCCTGAGCACAAGAAGAAGCTTAGTCACTGCTGGGACCTCAGCTGTTCAAGCAAAGGTGAAGATGACAACGTGTGAGGATTCTGCAGCAGTTGTTTGATGCTCCACTTCTCATCCGACGCTTCCCTAAATGTTCATTGGTCACCATCCCCTTTCCAGCTCCACCTGAGCAGAGAACCAAGCAGCAACTGCAAATTATGGCCCAAACATCAAGCTGTCTGCTGAAAAACAGTTACTTGAACTTCATCTCTTGTATCTTCAATGCAAGGAGGTCCAAGTGGAGAAAAAAATCATAAACTTATAGATGGACTAAGCCTAGCTCCTAAAATGGTGGTGATGACCAGCCCCAGCAGGTCAATACAAATGTAATCCTGTGGATAGGACAGTTGATTCCTGGGACCAGTGGGAAAAAGAAGAAGAAGGGGGAGGAAGGGCAGGAGATGCATCCGCAATGGCTCACTCGCACCCTCCTGCAAGCTGCTATCCAGCTCTGTGGCCTGGCTAGGTTCGTGGAGCAAGAAGACTCCTGACAGTAGCCACTACTACCTTTTTTAGCATTTAGCTAGAAAAATCTGGTGATAGCCAGGCATCAAGTCTTCCCAACTACTACACGGTGCCACCAACACCAGCTTGCACCTTCTGTTAGACAGAGGGAAGAAGCTCCCTATGCAGAGCCCACACATGTGACACTTCTGTGAAAGAAGCTGGCATTAACACATTGCATGGTGAGATTTAAATTGAGCTAATTTTTTGCCGGTTGTAAAGCTGAGGACTTCTTGCCCTCTATGTTTTCTGTAGTCATGATATGAAAATTGCTACAACTAAGTGACAAAAATCAACTTGCTGGTGAGAGATGGAAAGACTTCAAAGACAAAAACTCCTAGGTGTGGTAAATTGAATTTTAAATCTTCCTGAAATTTCAAAGAGATTTTGGAATTTTGGAAAAGGAAGAGATTTTTACCTTTTCCAAAGGCAAAAACAAACAAACAAACAAAAAGGCACAACTGGTTCTTTTCTGCTTTTGTATTATTGAAAATAATTTTATAATTTTATCACAGCAGCAAACGCAATTTTCTGCACATGTGTTTCTCTATATTGATTATTTTGAATTTCTCCTACAGAATTCTGCAATAGATGCTGGGTGCTGGCATCTTTTGCCATGAAACGGGCTTGGCAACATTGCTTGTTTACACCATGTAATAGCATCTGAAGATCACATTGCCATCAAGGGGAATGGACTAAAAACAGGGACAAACAAAGCAGAAATATTTGTAATGGTATTTCTTGGGTATTTTATGGGCTGACAGCTTCTTAATCCTGAGCAAAACTAATGTGTCAGATTGTTTTTAAAGATAAAGATGTAAGTCTATGAGCAGAACTAATAATATCTCTCTATAGTCAAGCCCCATATTTGAAGCTCCCTCTCACATCACCTACTCCCCCATGTCACTGCACCCTTTGCTGTAGTCTGGCCACGTCTGTGCTAGAAAGTAAGGGTCCAGAGATGCTTCTCCAACCCTTAGACCAGCTTGGCTCATGCCAGTTGAGCAAACCCTACCAAGAAGGGGAGCCAAGCCAACCCTGCCGGCGGGCAGTGACCTCTGCCTCTTGGTGCCACCAGGCATGGGAATCATTTGGGAGAGCTTTCCTCAACAGAGCCCTCAAGGACGGCAGGGCAGTCGTGCAGCAAGCACAACCTCAGGCACTCCAATCACAGCCTGGCATTGCTTAACTTTAATTACTAAAGACGTAACTTCCTGACATCCTGCACTTCATCCCAACTCTCAGTTCCCTCACCTCCTCACTCATTTACCATGTGTGTTCGACCATCAATGGGATGGGCTAATGGCAACCTAATCATTACTGCTCCGGGAGCCTAAGCTATCATCCTGTAGCTCTCTTAGGAAGACCCAGATGAATGCTATGTATGTGGTGTGGAATTGTGTATAATTTTCAGATCTGTGTGTGGAGTTACGGGGTTCCTCAAATAACATTTGCTTGCACATTAAGGCATTTATGCAGCTATACAGCCAATTTCTAAGCTTCAAAGTAACTCCAAAAAAAAAAAAAAAAAGGCTTCTGAAGCCATAAGAATTGCCTGATGCCTGAGTATGATCTGCATTTTTGTTTAATGACTATCTGTAAAGAATATCATACTTGATACAGTGTTGATATGCAAACTGGCTGTCTTTCCTTTCTGGTGCTCTTTCTGGAAATCTGATGAAGTCCTTGGGGGTTTATGAAAACGTCTCTTGACCTCACACACATCTGCATCTGTCCTTAATGCTTTTAACATTAACAGATCCTGTATGGCATAAGATCGTAAATCCTACTTTAAGAAGTGGCATTAGCACTCATGTCCCATTGCATTTCAGTGAGATTGAAGGTCCAATTTTCAGGGGAATTCAGGTTCCTATTGATTCAAAGAGGTACCTAGCAGGGCTTATGAAAGCATCAAAGCATTTGGACTTAGTGAGAATTAGGCACCTAGAGTACTTTGTCAATTTTAGACTACAATGAGGATATTATGTGAATCTGTTGGAGCCTTTAGGCTCCATAGTGCTTGCATTGCTTTGAAAATGGAACAAAGGCTGCAAGGATGCTTAGGTAATTTTGAAAATACTGCCCTTTACTCTCTCACCACTGTACTTTTTTCTAACATAGACTCATAATAAAAGAAAAATACTTTTAATTTCAACTCTCTCTACTGTTTTTTTTTCCCCTTTGACTGAAAACCAAAAAAAAATCTGTCAAAAACTGTGAAGCACTTACTTTGAAATCAAATGCAATAATGGCCCATGGAATATAACTGAGTTGTGCGGATTTCTAGAAAATGTACTTAAAATAATTTTAAGGAAAAGGTATTAGTAGCTATTAAGTTTTTCTTGTAGTAATTGCAACAAAGCATTACAGTTTCATTATTAAATTCTGCCACAGTTGGCACATAATACCACAAAATTGCTGCATACTATAACAGGGCCCTCAGAAGTTACATCCTTTTTATTTATAAAAGCTAAGGCGCTTCTTACTTGTGGCAGATGAAAACCTGAGATGCTGGAGTCCACATCCACAGGAACAGAAAGATGTGTTCTTTGATACGAGACATTTTTCATAGCAGCTCAGTGAGATGCCTTCACCAACTTGGAGAATATTTGATTACTATCAGAGGGAAGTTTATGTAAAGCAAGAAAATTCTGTGAGTGATTGTGGTGAAAATTATGCACATATGCCACTAGCTAGATGATAATTTTTATGCATACAGATCTCTCATCATCTTCAACAGATGTCACCCATGGAGAGAAACACAGAAGCAGATGTCTGAAAAAGTAAGGTGGAAGGAGGAAAGAAACGATAAAACCTGCAGAACACACTTGCATTTAGCTTGCCCTGGCAGAGGTACAGAAGACAGCACTTGGGAGTAATGGGCATTGCCAGTCCTAGAGTGGCATTTTATTTATCTGACAAGAAAATGCAAAGAGGTGGCTGTGAGCCTTATCAGCAGTGTGATTTGTGCTGTCAGCTATGACTACGTTCAAAACTCGCGCTTTATGCCAGCACTACTCTCGCCTGGCAAAATAGTCCAGACTTAAGGAAGAGCATAGGGGTGGCACAGCTGTTCCTGAATGTTAAAGTCATCACAACAAAACCTTTGCTTTTGCCCTCTGGTTAGCCATCCAAAGGGTGGTATATGTATATGTACATGGACATTCATTTTTAACTTTTAATTTACATATAACTCTTTATCTTCTCTTTCTACTTCTTCAATAAAGAACTTCGAATATTGTCTAGATTAGCAAAAAACATATAAACAATCTCTTCATTAAAGCAAGTATCTTCTGTTATACAGCTATCACTCACCCAGGCTGTAGTATGCTCTTTCTGCATCAATGTTCACCAGATCTCCCTTAAGAATATATTTTAAAACAGAAGTGAGGCATTGTTTTAGGCAGAAAATGCCAGACGCACAGAAAGTGTTGGGCTAACAGGACCAAAAGCTCCCACAAAAACAACCCCTAAGCTTCATAAATTCATCCTCATGATAACTTTATAATGTCTCATGATACATTTGGGGAGTGTTGGCTTCCCAATCTGATGTGTTCTCATCTATGTAGGACCCTGTCTGCTGCCCCAGGCATGCCGACCCCGTGGCTGGAGGAAAGTCATGGAGCTACCTGAGCCTAATGTTCAAAATAGCCTCTCTCAGAGATCTTGCCAGCACTTTCAACAGACGGTGTTACTCTAGTTTGCTCCTCTTCTCTGAACCACAAGAACAGGAGGTTTGTGTTAACATTGGTTTTCCCAAAAGCTCGGCTGGAAGAAAGCACCACCCGTGCCCACGTACCCGAAGCTCAACTCATCCCTGTGGCAATTTCACTGACAGCAAGGCACTATATCAAAGATTAAGCTTGACCCTAGCACTTAAAGGTGAATTTGGTCATGCTTTTCACTGACTGGTCCTGAACAGGACCTTAAATTTAGTATGATTATGATTCCAATTTTTTATAATTTCCACACAGGCTTTCTCTTGACTCATTAGATAGTAACCTTTGAAAAGCTCACACAGATGCATTCACTTTCACTAGTTCGAATCCATTAGCAATGACCAGTGCCTAAATTTAGTATATGATAATCTTATGCTTCTTTGCTATGCTAATGAAAAAGCTAATCATATCAAGAGATCCAGTGTCAGAGAAAAACCTGACTTACACTTCAATGGCCTCCTAAGGCCCCATTATCTGTATCAAGAGCTTAATGAAGTCTTCTAATTAGTTATCATTTCAGAAGATTAAAATGTCAGTAGTGACAATAAAAAAGTTCTCCATTCAGTAGTCAGTTGCAATCTGCAACAAGAAACTCAATGGTATCTTGAAACTCTTTCATACTTATATATTTAGTTTTGTAAACTTAAAATATCAATTTCACCTTAGGCCACCTGCAGTATAAGGTAAGCTGCTTGCCCTCACAGGTCTTGGTTATCTTTTAAATTCAGTATTTTTGTAAAAGAAAAACATCATTTAAAACAAGGCATTACATATTCAGTGTTTTTTTACAGTGATCTGGCCATTTAAAAAAACACTCTTGACTTCCTGAGTTCACTTGTTCTAGCATCTTTGCAACATGCAGCATTTGACGTCCTTTGAAAACATGACACATTTTATACCCTTTTATCTATTAAGGGAACTTTCTGTGAGTAAATGCCATGGATAATGGCACTGTTTATAGTTATAGCATATATATAAATTTTAAAAAAAATTCTTAGCATATCTACAGATCTACGGATATTTGATATACACATTTTCTATATAGCATGTTTAGGAATGTACAATACATACATGCACATACATGCTCCTTATAAGCAAACAGAAGCAAATAAAAAAATCGCATTCATGTTTTCTTATTTTAAGTAGATTTTAGTATATAGTAGTGCCATGGGATAAAAGGTCTACCAATTGGTTTCTAGGATAATATATATGAACACATCATTGCCAGTAACTCCTGCATAATACATTATGGGGTTTTTTTTGGATATTAAAAGAAGTAAAAGCCTGTAACTTATTTAGGTTTCTATATAATACTATTTTGCATTTTAATTATAAAAATATAATTATATTATAAAAATTATATATATACATATTTAAAGACATTGTATTGGACCATTTTGTACTTTCAGTTGATATACAGTCGCCAAATTATAAAAGCCCTTTATATCCAGAGGTTAAATAGCACTACATAGTAGAGATTTAATAATACTAAAATAATGCAAAAATCTAATAATGGCCATTATGAGACATACCAAGGGTTCAAGTGCAACATCTGTCAATGTCCAATGGAAGAAGTGTAGGAAATTATGTAGAGCAAAAGGGCAATGCATAGTGATATTTCTTTAGGATACTTTCCCCAGCTTGAGCTAAACATAGTGTCTTTGCAGCTGGCCAAGTCTCTTCCCCTTCTTCGCTGTGCTGCCTCCCACCTGCAGGTAGCCTTCTTGTCCTCTGCCATTGAAGTCTTTTTGAGGGAAGTGGGCAGGGACCACAGCTAGCAATTTGGTTCTGAAGTATAGATGAGAACAGTTTAGACCAGTACCAAGTTGCGGAGCACGTGAGTTATTATTTTGTCAAATAAACCCCGCAACTTGCTCAGACAAAGACCCTATTTCAGATTTTCCAAAAGATGCAGGAAACATCTCAGGATGGAACTACTAATACAGACCTTCAGGCTGAAAGAGCAACTGGGAGAGTAACCAGCAATGTAAGTCATATTTTGTTTCTTGGAGTTTGATGGTATTCAACAGAAAAGATCAACACTGACTTGTAATCTTGCTACAGTGGTTCTTGAGCGAGGTGCCAACTTTTCTCTCTTTCCCAAATGTCCTCACTTCATCCCTCCAGCTCATACTTCTCTTCTTGTTTTACCAGAATTTTCTTCCTTTACTTCCTGATTTATACTTTCTTCATTTTCATTCCAAACCTTTGGTTACATTTCGGGTAAATCTGCTCAAAATTTGCCCTCCTGCTTGCTATGGACTACCTTACTTTTTTACTTTGCCACATTCATTGTGCTGTAACTGGTGGCCCAGCAAGCTTAAAGCATGGGGCCGACTTTTAAACCGCATAAACAACAGAAGATGACAGAATGTGAGTCCTTCTCATTAGCACATACATAACTGGATGCCTAAGTTGAGTAAGCAGCAAACCATCTGTTTCAATCCACAGTTGTCTGATTTAAATATGTAGATGTCAGCACAGACTCATACAAGGGGATTTCCAAAAGCAAACTTCAGCCCACTGATGCTAACCTATCTCTGATCGGATACTACCCTATCTGATGCTAACCTGTCTCCTAGGAGGTAACCACATCTCCTATCTCCTGATGCCAACCTATCTCCTATCTACCCGCCAGCACTGGAGATGGGCAGGTTCCTCCACGGGGTCACACAGAGTGGGGCAATTAGAGTCTTTGTTAACATAAAAGGTCTGCCAGGAAGATGACAAAGCCAGTAGGAAATTTTAGTCTAGTTTCAAGAATATAGTGAAACCTTAGGGAAAATAACATTTTTTTTTAATAAAGGTATTTTAAAAGGCAAGAACAAGTTGATAATATTCTTTAGGGTTTCTTAAATACATTTTGAAAAGAAAACTTTCTCCTTTTCTCTCTGCTCTTAATGATGTATTCCAGAGAGTCTCCTAAAGGAAACTGTCTGGTCTCTAAAATGCCTCCAGCTGTTGAAAGGAAAGCTCATATTCTGTTACAAACAGAAAATCATCAGTCAATACTATCATTCATAAACTGCAAATAGGGATAATTATAAAGAAATCACAAAAGAATTTTTCTATAAAAAACAACATTCTGTTTTCCATTTTATTGCTCACTGAAAACCTTTGAAATAGTAGACCGGACCTAAACAGAGGACAGATGCAAAGGAAAAATCTTTATCATTATATTTACTTGTTAGTAAAACAGTTCTGGAAAAAACAAGACTAACTCAATGAAGTCCCCCTTGTCAGGATGCACATAGGGAAAAGTAATACAGTGAAATGGAAAACATGGATAATCATGGCACAGTTTATAACATTTTTTTTCAAACTGATCAACACATACAGCAAACAAGCTCCCTGTTTTTTGTACCTATGAAATTTATAAAAATTGCACTGTGATGGGATTCCCAGAGAATTATTGGAATTCTCTCCCAGAAAGTAGGGAATAAAACTAGCTGAAAAAGATCTATGGAAGTAAAGTTTGATCTAGCATACTACAATATCTATAAAATTACTAAACTATCACATTTTGAGATAAGAATAAGAATAAACTCTGTGGATCTGTGCCATAAAGACTTTCTTCCATGCAAAATAAATTGGGGAAGGATAAATTGGGGAAGGGCTAGTTCTGATACAATGACAAGAGAAGACAACTATTCACACCACCTTTATTTCAGTTTTCATCTTCACCTGCAGTTTTGATAAGGTTACTAAATAGCATAGTGAAAAGACCTCAGGGTATTCTACTAAGCATGCAGGCACTTGATGATCTTTTTGCTATTTATAATTTACTTCCAGGACTGTCATTTAGGCATTTTACAATCCATGCCACGTGTGGCATATTGATGCTCTAAGAATTTTTCTTAACCAATTTATTCAGAATCTCTCAAATAAATTATTGACTCAGCACACCAAAAATCTTGTACATATTCTGTAATGCTGTTAATAAAGTTAACAAAATACCAACTAAATTATAATGCTCCTCACTTCAACAGTGAGAAAACAAGTTTCAGCTAACAACTACTGGTCTGCAGATGGAAATTTCTTAATTTTGGCTCAGAATTTAAGTCAGAAGCTGCAATAGTGTTACATATGACAGGCCAAAGATAAGATGAAACACTTGATTTGAATGACTTCTGATTAGTTTACTGACAAAGTATGAAGAATGCGGAGTTAGCTAAATAATTTGCTTATTATTTTTAAAAATAGAGATGTCCTAGATTATGCTTTGGTTTTCAATTATAAACATACGTTATCAGATGCTAGAGCTCTACAGAGAAAATCTAGCCTAGACAAGCAGCTAAATGTATAAATTTTAAAATTTTCTTATTAATAGTTGATTAGTAAAACTAAAACAACTCTAAGTCTTATTTATCTTTCTTACACTTTTGGCTTAAGTTGTTATTTTTGTTTCAAATTCTGCCTTTGATAATTTAAAATAGCATAGATAATTGCTGTCATTTGTAATGAGTTTGTAACCCACTCAGTTTTGAGTACAGTTGATGCTACACTATTTAAAAAAAAATGAAATATTTTTATGGTCTGTAAGCTTTATATTCAAGATCTGTATTTTAGATCTAATTTGTCTTTAATGGTTTCTCTTTAGTTTTTTTTTTTCTTTTAATCACCATATTCTCAACTTCTTTTAATTAGCTGGATGTTAGAAGAAATCTGAATGAATACAGAGAAATCACTTGCATACTTCTTTTTTTTCTGATGAAACAAACTGAAAGATTACGTACTTACATCTCACTTCCCACTAGGTTTCCATTTACTTCAGAGGTTCTCATTTGCACCTAACTGCCTTGCAAAGGCCAGCAGGTCTAGCACGGACACTAGAGGATCCTGAATCTTGAAGCCTAAGTCTATATGATTACCAGCATCTCCATAAGCAGACAGGCGTCCTTGCACGTAAGGAGTTGATGTTATGCTGTTCTTTGCTCTAGCTGTTTCCTAGATGAGTGTTTTCTCCCTGGGCCTTTCCTTCGGGCAGTGCTTCAGGGTCCGGAGGAGCCAGGGGAGGTTTGAAGGGGGCTTCGAAGCTGCCTCAGCGCAAGCGAGAGCAGCAGCTCTGAGCACCGGGTATTTGTGCCAAGGCTGGCATCACTAAAGCAACAGGAGGGTGAAGAAGCAGCTGACAGACAGTATTTGCATTAGTAATTTTTACTCCTGTTCCTACTTCCACCGCTACCAAGACGGGTTCCACCGACTCCAAGCAGCCCATCTTGATTTATTGCTATCGTCATCAGTCCTGAGCTTGGCACCACTTGGGACCTTGACGATCCTGATTTCTCAGAATCAAGTCTAACCTGCTTTAAATCAGGCAACAGCTATTCGTGACTGATATTGAAAGAGTGGGCACGTTGCCTTCCCGCATTCATTTATGGAAAAAGAAGCCGTGCTTACTTAGCACAGGACTTGTCGGGACTAATCAGCGATATTGCCAAAGCGTTGGAAAGAAGTCTGTTCTTTATACTGCTTCTGCACACCTGCTTTTCACTTGCCAACCCGGGCTGCAAAAGCTCTGTGTTATCAAAACCTTCCAGACTGAAAAATCATCTATTTAAAATGGAGACCCCCATGATGTTCAGTGGGATGATAACCCATACTCTAGGCTTGCTATCCCAAGAACAGGCATACAAAAGAAATATTTCCTTTAGATCATACTTTTACCTTTTACTTTTTATAACCAGCTTTCTTAAGAGAAACCCAAAGAGCAAAACCCCAAGCATCAGACTTCCCAACTAGTCATCTTTTTCCTGCTTTCTGTTATGTGGACATCTGCATCATCCTGATATTAGCAGTTAATTTGATATTTGACTACTGCAGGCCAAGACGGCACTTCAGTGACACTGCCAATTATTTCCACCTTATTTTGCAACATTAAATACAGTCTTCTAGCAAATGCAGATATTTTCTATATCTGCATTGAAAAATTAGAAGTCACCACACACAGAATATGACTCAAAAATACCCTCCTCTATTCATCACTATATTTTTAATTTTATTCATTTTTTGTTTTTGATATCTTTTTCAATTGTTTTCATTTTATAAAATGTTAAAGAACAACAGAAATACTCACAAGGTATCCAATCCAATCAATCATGTTATAGTAAAAAAAGAAACCAAAACCAATAATTGAAAATTGAAAGAAAATCAATATATTTTCATAAATATTTCAGCTTTTAAAAAATAAGGTATTTCTCACTAAAGGAACTTTTGATATCCAAATGATCCACATGAAATCAGTAATAAAAACAGAATTTGGAGAAGCTTCACTAGGATGATCTTGCTACAGAAATTTCAGTAATATACTTTAAGTTAAATAGAGTACAATTCATATTAAAATCACATGAAAGTTATTCTTCCAACTGTTTTTCACATATACAAGTAAATTTGTGTAAGAAATTGCAAGACTGTTTATTGCATATATAAATTCTTATGTCTAAATTACGCTTGTTGGTTTATTCATTTATATGGTATCCATGGAGTGCAACTAAATTTTAGTTTTTGGATTTTGTTTCCTTTTATGAAAAACTTTCTTCTAAAACCTCCACAGTCGATTGACCAATCACGGTTCCTCAATGTTTTTAATGCTAAGCCCATTGCTTTTTAGAAAAAAATAATCTCCAAACTTCACTGAACCTAACTAAGCAAATCCACATTTGCCTCTCTCTACCTTAAATCAGTGCTCAGATGATTTTAATATAGAACCTACCTTGATTCTCTTCAGATCAGTCAGGACCTAATAAAAACAAGTATTTCAGCAGGGGCTAGAGGGATACGAAGTGAAATAACCCAAGCTCCTTGTATTTCAACCACACACAGCCAAAGCATCTGTTACTTGTTTTACAAGTTGCTAATGACAAAGAACAGTTTTCAGTTCCTACTGAAAGTATATAAAATACAACTGCACCAGGAAATCCTCAGATAGGTACTGGAGCCTTCTCTGGGAATATATGTGGCTGCATTTCCACTGAATATAAAAAAAGGCTTTTATCTTATATTTTCTACCCACTGGTCCTGTTGTTATAGTATTTATGACTGTATTTTTATTTTCCTGCAGATTTCTAATATCCTGACATTTTTTGTTTCTCCTTACACTTCATAAAGTTACCTTGAAAGCTAATTCAGGCAAACCAATTTTCTCCCTATATAAACATAATCACCCCTGCTCCTTATTCCTAAAGAGTGATGGCTCTGAGGCACTACCTTTACAACATACAAATTGTTAATCCTCTTCCTGAGAACATGTAACTTTATTGCTGGTGGAGAAGCTGAATCACTTCAGAGAACCCTAAGCAGACACTAAGCCTCAGTTGTGCAGACTGAAAAAAAACACACACATAAAAACACATACAAACTAAAAATCTTTCAGTAGAGACAACAGTTTCTCCCACAATTTGCCCAGGAATATAAAAAGAAGGCAGCCAGCTGCTGCTGCAGACAGGAAAGCAACAAAACTCTGAAGCTCTGCTATGTTTAACTGCATTCTCTGCATTTCCAAAACTTTATTTATATGGGAAGTCTTAAATAAAACTAACTTAAAAATAATGTTAATATTCTCTACATGATTAACAAGATTCACTCATGAAAATTAGCATGGACTTGCTGTCTTGGTTCAACTTTTGCAGAATTTTGGTCAAAATGTGATCCTGGCTGTAGACAGTCCTCTAGTGCCATGCTCTTTGACATATGGATGCATTTAGCTTTATTTGGTTGGCTTTCTTTAAATAAGGAACAAAAGCAAACTTTTTTTTTTTTAATTCAAATCTCAGTCTCTGGGAATAGAAAAGATCAATGGGATTTCTGCAAAAATCTCCAGCATTGTCATAGTTTGGTTTAGTGCTAAAACATGGAGTATTTCAAAATCTAACACTACTAAAAAAGTTCAGAAGACAACAATGTAAAAAGCAGCTTGACAAGGGTTGTTGGAAATGAAAAATTTTACTCTTTAAAAGGGAAAAACTAAATATATATGATAAGATAAAATGTGTTCATTATGTCTCCTGCTTGTCTTCACTTATTTTTCTGCCCAGATTGATTCAAAGGAAACCAATTTGGAAGGTAAGAATGATAATTAACTTATTGTTTCTTTGTCTCCCCTTGTTTTGTGACCTTCTTAATAAGTTTGTACTTATTTTTGATAAATAAAAATGCTATTACATGATTAAATTAGTCAGTAAAATTGGATCCGAGCAGAATTCAGAAGACTCTGTATCTTTTGTTTAAAACAGATTCTTTAGAGATATGGAAATCCAGGGAATATATCTTCATTACTGAGGCCGAGAACAGATTCCTCATAAAATTAATCACTTCACAGCTAACACTTGGCAGCTGAGGAGCTGTGAAAAATTCAGGATCCTGACAGAAGGCCAGTGGAATAGGTTGCTGTAGGCAGAAAAGCAATTTCCAGTGTTTACTAGAAGTCTCAAGGTATGCTATTTTATGCAGCACTAAGCCATTCATAATAGTTAATATTTCTACCATAAAACACAAAAAATACATTGGCAGTGATAGCGAATATGCATACTAAAAATTTTGAAAATATTACTAAAATTTTACCATCATTTATAGTAAGAGTGTCCCTGGTGTGAAATATCTCACTGAGAACATGCAAGAAAAATGGAGACCTCATCTTAGAGCATTATAAATGATATGGGAGAAAAAAAAAACACCAAATGGCTGAATATCACAGACGGTAATAAGTAAAAATATTTTAAAGGCCACAGGAAAAAGGAGAAGAATGAAAGCAGAAACAATAATAGCAAAGCAGTTGCTGTAAATGGAAATCTTGTGAAAGACAGCAAAAGAAATATGAGAGCTCCGAGCAGGGAGATGATCACTCCTATTCACAGGGAGGGCTGAGGGGCTGCCCTTCTCCGTTTCCCCCTCCCCTCCTGTCCTGGAAGCGTGTCTTGTGCTGTTGGTCACGCTTGGGCAGACGGTACTGGAGAGCCACATCTGAAACCGGTCGCAGTCAACCATCTGGGGCTGCCCCTGAGCCTCCACGGGCCTGGATCAAGCGCTGGGCCCAGCTCTAGGTGCTCTGATACCTCCCCCTGGCCAGGGCGAAGCAGGATCCCAACCTGGTCCCTCACTTCCAACATGGCACCTCGAGCTGAAGCCCATGCTGTGGGCTGCTCATGCGCTGGCATCTGTCTGCAAGACGGCCCGCTGGCTGGGACCAGAGTCGTGCCAGCAACCACACACCTATTCCAATGCTTAATTGTATTAAGGATCAGAACAGAGGCCTTGGCACAGGCTGCCCAGAGAGGCTGTGAAGTCTCCTCCTCTGCAGATCTTCCAAACCCGCCTGGATGCCACCCTGTACCACGTGCTCTGGGTGTCCCTGCTGGAGCAGGGGGTTGGACTAGGTGATCTCTAGAGCCCCTTCCAACCTCAACCACTCTGTGCTTCCGTGATTCTGTGAGACAGCATTTGGACCGTGCCTCAACCTGTCTAGTTGACCTGTGTAGATGTAGCTGGATATTGGCACATCTCCTGTCTCCCACACATTGCCAGTGGCCAGAAAAAAAGGCAGGAAGAGGACAGATTTTTACTAACCACTTCCAAATGTACTTGCACCTAACCCTATTACCTTCAAAATCAACAAAGAGCTGAGAAATCGGGTGCCAGGAGGCTGCAAAGAAGAACCCAAACTCAAAGGAAAAAAAAACTCTTAAGTACCTGAATATGAAAAAGTTGTATTCTAAATCATTCCAGATCACACTGATAATATCTTTGTAGTGACTAGAAAATGAAGAAAATATATCATAAGCTTGGATGCTTCTTAAACTGAAAAGGGATTGTCGAGAAATGCAAGCTGCTTCTATGTCATGTGGGAAGGAATGAAGAGTGTTCAAAATAAAATGTTAAACGCTGGGCAAGCCGCCTACAAAATATATTTACAGCTGATCCCACAGGCACCACTGAAATTCCTGCCTCCTGCATATATGTAAAAGGTGTCCTGATCTGATCATTTGAGATTCACCTCTGCTCTGATTCCTTTCCAGACCACTGCTGAAATTTTTGGAAATGATGTTGTTGGGTTTTAAACAGGTCATTGCATTTGATTAGCACCACATTCACTCTGGCCTACTGAAAACAGATCCATCCAAGTGCACGTTCATTGTTTCTTCTGTAGGAACCACAAAAATAAGCCTATTTCTAAAGAAAAAGAGTTAATATCTACATACCTCATTAAAACATCAGACAATCTATATAAACCATAAAAAAGCAGGTAAGTTAAGAGATTATATGGGAGCCTTCCTATTTAGACGCTTGCATTGATTTTTTAAAGTTGGCATTTTTTGAGCCAGAAAGGAACAACTACTACAGTAACTTTGAATTTCTCTTCCTCCCATGCCTTGTCAGTATGAATAATGACAAGTAAACACGCAGCTGGTTATACATGCAGGATCAGTCTTACTCACTCCCAGGACTGCAGAATGCTACTTTTGGTTCAATAAAAAGGTGCAACTAAAGGGAGGAAGCAAAAGAAACCTCAACACAAGATGAATGATTTTCTTTCACTCAACCTACAACATTTTTAGAATTTTTTCCATTATGTAATGATTAACAGCTTCACTTCAATTTTAAATGTACAGAATATATTTTCTTACATTTTAAGTATTCCTTATCCACAGCCAAGAAAGTATAAGTAAATGATATTATCGTCTGGTAACAAATGTTAGCTCAATCAAGATCTATTTACATTAACATTACCTCTAGCAGCCAATACTACAGAGCAAACAAACAATACACTGTCATGCCAGATTCTGATGGAAATAAATACTAGAAATGGAGTTCTACATACAGAGTAATCCATTCAACAAATGCAGAATATGTTATAATAATTTGTTATAAAGGTTTGCATAGCCCTCAAATAAACATTTATTGCCTATGCTAAGGGATGGAGTGGCATTCTCTGGCTTTTATTGGCGTATGTGCTATTTCTCCCAGCCATTCAAAGCTCATTAACCACCACAGCAGAGGCAAACAGCAACTGCGACATGAGCCACTAAAAATACCTCTTATTGGCATCTGTTCTGTGGTATTTTGTGTTCGCTGGAACCTTCAGTGCGTGTGTGAAATTTTCCAGCTGCTTATAATACATAGGGCTGAGCCTTAAACAACTCTGAAAGCCTTGGTCATAGAGTACAGAGAAGTGAAGGGTCAGAAGAGGTATATATAATAAAAAGGGTATCATTAGGTGCTGCAACACTGCATACTCCTTTACACCATGCAGTAGTTGGTCTGCAAATGCGCACGCTTCTGCAAGCTCCAGTGGAAATCCATCCAAGAGCTGACCGATTCTGCCACTGCCCCAAGCTCACCAGCGCACACTTACCCCGTCAGCCCCTGCTTGGTTTCTTTCCCGTAGGTAGCGGATCAGCAGCGACCTCTTACTTTAGCTTAGAAGTGAAATCTTTTTTTTTTTTTTTCAAAATAGCTTCATCTACAATCGGGGCTCTCAGTATAGCAATAGAAAAACCTGGGAATTAGCCCGAAGCTAATTGCCAAAGATGAAAGAGTCTTCTCCCCTACTGCTTTTCCATGTGATGCGCATGCAGAAAATTCATGTATTTTAAAAGGGAAGAAAAGTTGATCAGTGCTTCTGTATGATTTCTTATAGGAAAAAAAAAAGGCCAATTAAAATCACAAAGATGCTAACTCACAATAACAATTTAATGAAATGCTGTAGGTCTTGTCAGTTATCTGAGCCACAACTGTCTGCGGTAGGTGGCTGGCCAAGAACAATAAAAGCACGAGGAACACAGAAATACTTGCACTCAATTACGGAAGTGTCATATTATCTGGCATTAGTTACACTAAACAATAATAGAGCTGAAGAAGTCTAAATAATCTCAGATGGTGGAAAAGGAAAGAGCCCTACCACAACCTGCACCCAGTGAAAGAGGCCTCAGTGACTTAAGGAAAATCCACCCACATTAAAAAGTCTTTCCAGCTATTTAACAGGCTTTCTGAAATGACTACACAATACAGCTGAGATAAGCAGAAAGCTTCCTGCCTAATAATTATTGCAGAATATATTGGTTCACTGTGTCTCGACAGGCAAATTGAATCACACCACTTCCATCAGCAGATCTAGCGAGAAGCACATTTATCACATCATTTTATAGGACACTTTGGAATTACTAAACATCATTTCTTTCGGTGTTGTAAGACAAGACACCATTTCTTGTGAGATGAATAATGAGAAATTTCCACTTAGACAACTGAAGAGGGCAAGTTTATTCACTATGATGTTGATCCTAGCTTTGTGGCACTCAATATACTTTCATCATTAATTTACAGCTACAGCGGTTAGTAAATTCACATCATCAGAGATTGGAGTTTATAAAAAAGCAATGAACTCAGCTATTTGTACAAGTATCAGATGTCTCTTTGAGCTTTTTGTATTGCTGTAAGTGTTTGCTGTTTAAAGGAGATAATGAGTAACCGTCTAATGAACTGTAATTTGCTGAAGTTAATGATGATGAACACATTTATATCTCATAGACCTCACTGATAATTCAGATGTGTGGCTAAACACACTGAAGTCAATTCCTCCCAAGAAAAGCTCGCTTTTTTGTAACATAACAGTGTATCCGTAAGCCTTGTAGGAGACAAAACTTACTCTGAAAGTGAAAGGATGGGCTGCATCAACAAAATCACTTGTGTTTGTGAAAAAGTATGTCAACCACTTTTACAAAATTGGATGGTTCCTAAAGAGTTAATAGCTTAAGCAACTATAGAAACTTTTAATGGTAATCATGCAGTGTGCAGAGCAAAGCCCTTCCAGACCCCACCATGGATCTCCCTGCAGTGGAATTTGCATCAGGAAAAAAGTAGTATCTGTTTTTTCCCATTTTGAAATGTGCAATATTAGACAGTAACAAGGGAAATCTGATTCCCGTGTAACTTCAGATCAAATGGAGTGGGAGAAGAGAATTTGGCACTTCCGCTTTTATCCCTAGCCCGCCTCCGTCCCGTCGTGCCAGCCCACGGAGTTATGAGGAACGTGGCCCGCCGAGCCCGAGCAGCTCAGCCTGGCATCTGCGCCTCCTCCCTGCGACCAACTGTCCCCTTGGCTGCGACACGGTGCGGATGCGGATGCAGTATGTGCAAGGCTGCCAGCTCTGCAACCCTACCCTCTTTGGCACCTGCTGCCCAGGGACACCAGCTACTCAACAGCACAGAAACACAGAATTGTGAAATCATTATGGTAGGAAAAGACCTTCAAGATCATCGAGTCCAACTGTAAACCCATCACCACCATGCCTGTTAAACCATTCCCTAAGTGCCTCATCTACATGTTTCTTGAATACTGCCAGGGATGGTGACTCCACCACCTCCCCGGGCAGCCTGTTCCAAAGCTTCACCACTCTTTCCATGTTGAAGTTTTTCCTAATATCTAACCTGAACTTCCCCTGGTGCAACTTGAGGCCATTTTCTCTTGTCCTGTCAGTAGCTGCCACTGTCAGGTTGCTTGCCCCAGTGGGGAGAGCTCATGGCCAGCATCAGCCCCAGTGGGGAGAGCTCATGGCCAGCATCAGCATGGCTGAGGTGCCTGAACACTCGTCCTCCTGGAGTGTCATGGATCAGCCCAACTTGCTGCATGAAGCCACTCTTCATATAGTAAATGTGGATGGGATAAAATCTGTCTAGGAAAAATGGTCAGGCCAACAGTTATTTGAAGTGTCAGCTCAAATACTACCTTTTTCAAAATTAGGTTAGTGACAACCAATCTGAGCACCAGGCTGCTCCCAATGGTCTGCTCTACTACTAAAAATCTGCTCCCAGCTTGCAACTCCCACATAATTTAGTAAGCAGGTGCTTTAATAACAATTTTTTTTTACATGAATCAAGGATATAAATACTGTTTTACAACTAAAAAAATCCTAAAACACCTTCTACAAGGTTTCTAAATCAAAAGGTGGAACACAGAGAAGGGTGAAACCAGTGGTGGAGCTGAGGCTAAACGGGAGCTTCGATAGGCAGCGTGCTAAGCGGGAGGAGAGTTAGCAACATACATAGGGCAGACGATGACAATAAAATGGCACAGGACAACAGCGATGTGAGACAAGGCGACAACTGGAGAACACTGGTGAGAATTCAGTCATCAGCGGAACAAGTGCAGAGAAGACGACAGTCTATAGATTAGTAAGAAAGTTAGAAAATTCAGTCTATAATACTGTATGGACAAGATTAGAAAATTATCTGTGGACATACCAGCTTTTAATTCATATGATTTTTATCTCAAGTGCCCTATCACAATCCATCATCAAATTCTCTCATGAACTGCAACATATGAAACTTCAGTGGCTTCCAACTCACTTGTATGGTTTGCAGACAAAGTGAAAATTGGATCTTAATATTCTTAATATTTTGTGCCATGATGTGAATAGGGTCTCACTGCAGAACAACTCAGTACACAGATCTATTGTGTATTGTATACACAATTATGTGAGGCGTAGCATCATTGTGAACATCATCAATGTTCATTTAAAGAGCATCCAGCCCTTTCCCTTCAGTCAAGACAGAACTCCCCAAAGTAAACCTAAAAAAGATGTAAAATCAGAAATGGGCAGTGAATTCTCACTAACCTTTGATATCACATATAAGCACCACAGACTAGAATATTTTAACTCTTGATGTATCATAGGATTTTCAGAAAATCTTATCTCTGCATGGTTGATCCACTTTTCTGTGGGTAGGGAGAGATTTATACTTTCATAACATACTATCCAAACATATTTAATACATTTAAATATCAATTACTAATTATTTAATATATTTGTTAGGAGCTGCAACATTAAACATCTTCAGAATGCAACAATATTCAAAGATGAACAACATGGAAAACTTCTAGCCCAACAGTGGTACATAGGCATGGAAAGGACATGTGGAGCCCGTGAGTCACTCACACGCCTGAAATTCAGCACTTTCCTGCTTAGTGTTAAAGACTGCACTTTACATCAGACTTCACAGAAGTTGCATAGGAATTAATAAAGTATCTCTGAAAACATTACAGATTGCTTAGGTTAAAAAGGGTGACGTTTAGATGATACAGAATTAAATGTAGCCAACTAAAGAAATGAGAGAACTAGACAATTTTTAAGCCTTAAAAACTATCAGTGTGTGACACAAGGAGAAAAATAAAATTAAATAAAGACAGTAGTGTTTGCCTGTAGGACTTTCCCAGTCCTCTCTGCCCATCATCAGACACTCATGATTTTCTCATAGCACTTCTATCTAATTTGGATTTTCCAAATCTGAACACATCTACCACTCTTTGATGCTTTTTAAAACTCTCTGAAGCTTTCTAGGAGTTCTCTGGATTATTTTCCATTGTAAAAGTTTAAATAATTTCTCTACAGTAGACAAAATTGAGCCACTCACTCAAATCATAGTTACTCCTTTTTTTTTTTTTTTAACCATTATCACTGTGAGGTTTAAATTCTATGTGCTGAACCAGCACTCATAGATCTGATGATTATTTAGATGCTATTATTTAAGTTGCCCTGGCATCTAAATTAGAGTGAAAATGCAGATTATGTTACTGAATGTCTTAACCCCATGTTTTAATCACTCCCCCCCAAAAAAAGAGGTCCACTCACTGTGGAGGGAGCATCTAACTCCTCATTTCCCTCTGTAAAGTCCAGCGAATACTACTGTAAGTGCTAGTGCAGGCAAACTCCACTGTCCCTCTCTGTCCCTCCTATTTCATGCCTGTGAACCATGGTTTATCATTGGATGGGGCTGGCCTCTTTTCACTGGTGGTCACTGACAGAACCAGAGGAAATGGCCACAAATTGAAGCATAAAAAGT
>JAUBNY010000862.1:2334504-2361245 GCA_032275445.1 Crypturellus soui | reverse complement strand
TAGGTGGCCCTGCGTGTGCAGGGGGGTTGGACTAGATGACCTCTAGAGGTCCCTTCCAACCTTAGGCATTCTGTGATGCTATGATTCTATGATTCTATGATTCTATGATTCTATGATTGTTGCACTTTTCACGTGCAGCATTCATGCCACAGCATATTGTGCTATCACAAAAAATATTTTGGAAAAAATATAAATGAAAATAACCTGCCCTTGACTTTATATTGTTAAGAAAAATTATATTTTTCTATTCAGGGCTGGGCAGCTCAGACTGCCAGAAACGTACGGCTCCTCTGCTTATTAAAAAACAAGGAACTTATGAATTGGTCTTTAAACGAACGGAGTCAGTGAGAATTTGATAGCTTTTTGCCAGGGAAAAAATGTTTTGCCTGTGGGACATAACTGCTACGGGCAGCACAGTGTCATTTCAATAAATGTTAGATGACCAGGGGCGGTGTGAATGATTTCTTTATGCAGGACTCTCACAGCCAGCGCACAGCTGAAGGAAACACTTTGTTTGGAGAAATTCTAGTCTTAGTCTTCTCCTTACTCCCTCGGTCTATAAAAATAAGAGTTAACTTAAAAATGTACTAGAGAAATAAAATTGCATCCAAACTAAATTTATTCAGTCCCTGGCAAAAGGCAAAGATCTGTGTTTCCATTTCTAGGTCACTGGCAGATGATGGGTTCTGGACTTTAGAGCAGAATTTTAAAAGAGAGAATATAGCAAAAGAGGTCCATCTCCGTAGTACAATTTTTCTGGTTTGGAATTAGATCCTTCATATAATTATGTGTTTTAGCTCATAGTAAGGGAGTATTTTATTTCTAAAATTCTGTTGTCTTTTTCAAATAAAATGCATTCATTTTATCTGCTTCAAGTATTAGCCTAGAATATCTGACAGGCATGTAAAACTATCAGTTAAAATTCCTTGCTAGGGGTGCAGCAGTTTCTTTGTTATCAAGTCTGAATCATATCAGCATGAACATTCTCTTTTTTTAATTTTTGATATTTGAGGTACGTAAAATGAGTTAGTAAGGCCAAAAAAGGTGCAATAAATGTGATGCATGCACATGTTTGCAAATGTAAAAATAAAAAAGTCATTAAGCTTTCCACTTATGAAAACACAGGAGAAACAAACAAAGCAAAATCCATTTAATGTCCCTCTCAATATGAAACGTAAAGACTTTTCATCTTCAGGTATTTCGAAAAATTTTCTCCTTATATTAGCTTTTAAAAGAGGAGAAGAAAGTGCTGCTGTTTATTCTGAAGCCTATCAGAGCACATAATAAGGAAGGCTGAAATAAGGAAGGCTGCTGCTTTAAAAATGAGAAGCTCTTATGCAGAATTCTTATGAAAATCCTCCAACTAATGGTGATGCCTGCAGCTCTAGAAAAGTAATATTCAGACACTATTTTAGAACGTCAACATAAACGAAGGCTTCAAAGCTGCCCTCAGCTTTGAGGCTCTGGGTGCTTGTGCAGAGCCCATGGCCGAGCGCACAGGACAACCTGCCACCGACACAACTGGAGGGGTCACAGGAAAGAAGGTCCTCAATTAGTGAGACATTTCAGTTAATCCTTTGGGTTCCTTCCTTTTCTGTCAGCTGGATAAGCAGGGTGCCAGGGGAGTGAGGATATGCCACTGGTTTATATTCGGATATTTCCATCTCGAGAATTACTGCTTGGTTTAGGAGCTCATGTTCAGATGCAACAGGGATTTTAAACCTAGCCTCTGCTTTTATGTTTTTCTCTATTAACAACCTTGAGATTTATGTTTGTCCTACATAAATAAATTGATGGGAGCTACTCCACTACTTCCACCTGTCTATCTGAACAGAAGATAAATAACTTAAGCTCTAACCTAACTAGCAAAGCAAGTAAGATGGCTTCCTGTGATGATTACGTTAAAATAATATATTGCCATTTCCTTTAGCTAATGATTTTCCTTGTATTTACTAATATATATTAATATAAAGCAAGCAGTAATGTTTAATAATGATTTGCTTTCTTTAGTGGCTATTGTACATACTAATTGTTTTTTCTTCTTATTCATACTTCTGTATAATTTAATAATAAATGTATTAAATTCTTGCTATGATAATCTTGATAACTTTCCTATGTCTTGGTTGTTTTCTTGACCAGAAAGGAAATTCTTCTTTCTCTTTCTTTTCTAGATAGTTTCAAAAGAAAACAAAAAATCCACATGTAAAAACAACGTGTATTAACAGAAACCAAGAGAAACTGCAGACTAAAAGAAGGGGAGTTACACCCTCAGCAAGAATAGGGGTTACACCCTCAGCACTCCGAACAAAAAGAGCATTATTTTAGATTTGGAAGAGCTCTGTACATGACACACGACCACTTCTTGCGTGGGGATCTCAGGGGTGCTGAGATCAGGGAGCTGTGCAAGCTCATGGGGACGCGTCACTGAAGGTCGAAGAGCTGCCTTGGAAAGAAAAGGAAAAAGAAGAGAACAAGCTTCCGCCCCTTTTTAATTGGAAAATGCTTGTGGTTAGTCCAGAGCTGCAGCCCGCTGGACAAGCTCTTCCTTGGACAGCTCCTGCTGGGCTGACACCTCCCCGGCCGATGGCGCGGCTCGGCGCACCGGGGCGACACCCGAACGCGCAGCACCGCAGCGCCCGGGGGCTGCCGGAGCGGACTCTGCAGCTCGCGCTGCCAACGCCGCCGAGCAGCCCCTCCACCTGCTGGTCTGACCTCACCTGGCTCTGCTCCCTGCGCTGCAGTCACCCTGCACACACATCCTGCACACACCAGCACACGGCCTGGGAGGCAGGCCAGCAAAAACGCTGACATACATTTTCAAAGAAACTGTCAAACGAGCAGGGAAGACATAGACCTGTTTGACAGATGATGACCAGACAGGCAACTGCTTACAATGATTTTATAAAACATAAATGCCGCATGACAGCTTTTAAGGGGTTGCAGAAATTAAGAACGCCCTATAAAATACAGAGAATTCATGTTAATATCGTTCCTCAAACTATAAAAATGTATTGTAAAGGATCCCTGTTTCATTTAGTTGTACGAAATAGAAAAAAAAAGCATTCAAGTTAAGAAAAAATATATTTCCTGTATAATAGAGCACTTGAAATACAACACTAGTGAAAAAAATCAGTATAAGGAAAATGAATAATATACAGGGAAAACAAAGTAAAACTTTTTTTTTCTGATCTTACGTTATGCAATGAAAAAGCATCACACTTCTGTTGTCCTAATCACTCTTCTGTCATTAGTGTCAAGGCAGCATATGCGGTTTAATTCACTTTTCATTAGATACGTATTGAATGCGTCAGTGCAGATCTTAAAAGTCTATTATAAGACACCACACTCAAGAGAACAATAGTTAATACAAACAGTTGATTCCTTCTCCTGACTGAGTTTGATTAGCATGGATGGCAGCCACATAGGCACAGGAAGAAAATAAAACCCTGCAGAAGAGCTCCGTATGACAAGGTGCTGGCGTGGGAGGTCTGTTGATGTTCTTCCCCCAACACATTTCCAAGAAGGAACAAAACAAAGCCAAACAGATCCATAATAACAACATTTGTTATTATTCTCTCTCTTTTCAAGAAATGTTGCTTTCATCTTCCTGGCTTGACTGTGGTAGGATGGCTGGCTTAACCAGAAAAATCACTTCTAAAGATATTTAACTAACGTGCAACACTGCTTGATTGCCCTTGTATTTAAGACCCTAACCATATTTATAATAGCCTCCTCTGTTAAAAAGGCTCTATTTGAAAACCTTGAGGCCATTATCTTTGTTCTCTATGGTGTATTTGCTAAAGAACAGCTTAATTAACTTATGTTTAGGCCTACGTAGAAAACGATGTTGTTTATTTGCATGCCACTATATGAAATAGGCATATATGAAGGCAAACAATAAAAATAAATTACACCTAATCACATCAGCAATAACCTAGATGAGTAAACCGCAGCAGATTGGCAGCAAGTGAGGAAATCTTTGTGATCGTCATGCTGATCAGCACCACTGCAAGAAGAAAAACAAGAGCAACTGTTCCAGTTTCTTAAAATGATGTGTGTGACCTAGGAAGAAATAGCCAAGTGTCATCGAAACAATGTAAACCTCTTTGTAAATTATTTCCCTATCAGGTGTGGCCTTAACTTAAACACTGATCCGTAGTTATTGCCAGACATATAAAAGGCACAGGGAACACAAACAGCAGAAAAACATAACCGCTTGCGGTTAGGTCAAATGCACAGTAACCAAGGGCTCAATTCAGTTGCCTAAACATTGGCACGCATTGCCTTTGGAGACGAGCTAGGACATGCGAGACCTCCACAGTGCTGGCAGCTGAGAGAGCGTCCGCAGGAGATCCGTGTGCTCCAAAGCCACAGCTGGAGGCCTGGAGGAGTCCCTGGAGCATCTCAAACAGCACCACATGCCTGTGGCTACACACTCAAATTAACCCTAAAATGATACTGTAGAGAATTTTTTATTGGCTGCTTTGAGATAATTTTAGGATCTCAGTCTATTTAGAAGGTACGCATCCATTTAACAGTATTTCCACAGCTGACATCGCTGTGGATGTTCTTCATTAGAGACCCAAAGAATGTGCCTGGATCCTGATCTCAAATGGAACCCTTGGAAATATATAATATCTTTGGAAGAGATAGGCAAATGATGAATTCACAGTAAATTGTAAATGTCTTCAAGAAGAATTTGTAAAGCAGGATTTAACTTTAACAATTTTGAGGTAACTGCTAAAGAATCAACTCCATAGCAGTGTATTGCTCTGTACCTGAGCTCAGAAAATAGCCCGATACCACAGAAGGTTTTGACTGACAACATTTTTTGATTTAAGTTTCAATAACGTGCAAATTTTCTTGATCTAATTCTGTTTGGAATCCCTAACATCTTGATTTTCCAAGACTGCAATACCCACATTAAATCTGTTGTCATAGAGATCTCAGTGGTATTTTTTAGTTTCTTTTCATTCAAAACAGAATACTGAACAATATCCGTGGATAACAAAGGGCAGCTACACAAAACAGCTTATTTTAAAAATACCGTAAAAATACAAGATACTAAGGTTTAAAAAGGGCTTAAGCTCCACACTGGTGCCATACACACCCAACGTAAACATATTTCTTGCTGTGAATGAAGGCAGTCATGGTGGAGTCGCTAGAGGGGTGATTCTCAGCCCCAGTCTCTCACATTAATTGAACAAATGCAAACCCTCATCCACATTAAATTATAAATTCCTTTGAATATTTTTCTTCCTTTGAATGTTTTAATGGTCAAGAAAGTACCAAGATTGCATTAGGACAGACCTCTCCTTAAATGGGGGCTATCCTAAGAATAAACAAGAATTCTATCCAGCTTATTCAGTATCTCTAATCATTTCTGTGGGGAAGCAGATCTAAAGCTTTCTCTCCTGTCCATCTCCTATGATGAGGGACTCCTGTCTTTTAATCTTTTTTTCATAAACTCACCGTCAAGGGCACTATTCAGCCTTCTGCAGCATGACTGGAGCTAGCAAGAAACTGGCCACTGCCTTCCCCAAAGGAAACATTTTGTCTCATCAGACTTGCTCCCATACATCCCACCTTCCATACTTCTTTATAAATCAGACTCCCTGCTCCCACTACACTTTCCGACGGACTATGTTTTTGAAAGTAGGGAACATGAGATCAAAAGAACCATGTATTGACAGCAGGATCAGATCATAAACAAACTGAACTATGAACTCCATGGACTGGTAAGGCATAACAGACAAGTAAAGCACTGCAGCTTTCCTTGGAAAGGTTCCAGAAACTATTTTATTTTTCATGAAAAAATAGAACCTTTCACAGAAGGTCAGCATTTTTTTGAAAAAAAAAAAATGCAAAGTGCCAATTTTCTGTCAAAAAGGATTTAGCAGAAAGGACAATATTCCTTACTTAGTTTTCACCTATCTTAATATTACTCTATTGTCTCATCTTCTGTCTCCCTGGAAATATGAGGACACAGGTAACTCCCAGTGATGCTTCCTCCTAAAATGCACGCCAAAGATCTGATTTGACTTTAAGAAGTGGCTTCCACCTCCAAGCCTTTCCAGCTCCCCAGCTATTTGCAGCTGAGCACCGAGGGCAGCACACACATTTGGAGCACCAAACCCCAGTCCGTGAGCCACCAGAAGCACGGACAGCTCGCTCTTGCCACAGACCAGGCGAGAGAGCCTGTTTTTTACCGGAGCTAAATTTAAACAAAGTGTTCTTTAGCTGAAACGTTGAGATCCCTTCTCAGAATTGGAACTAAATTTCTATCTTTCCATCTTCTCAGTAGCTGCACAATCATTGTAAGGCCCCTCTGCAAAAAAAAGTAATTACTAAACTAGACAAATCCTCTGGTAGCTTCACTCCTTTTGAGAATAATCCTGATGATACGAGTGAAATGTCTCTGGCACCCTTCCCCAGCTGGGTACAGTAGCTCATGTTCTACATGGTTTGCAGATTATAACTACTTCTTGCACAGCTTCTTCTGCAGCATGAAGAGAACAGTGTAAAGCTGTTAGGACAATTGGTCTCATTATTTCATTATATCTCTGGCCATATTCCCATTTCAATCAAATCAGCAGCTGCTCTTCTAGATTCTCCTACGTCTACATGCGCTACCGCATTGTCTTGCTTCCCCTCCCTTATGTCATTAGAAGAGTGAGAAAAAGGAGGAGAGAAAAATGGGAAAACATGGAAGCATCTACCCTTGCAGCTACTGTCTCATTATTTAAAAACGAGGACAAGACAAATTTAAATGGCAGCACTATGTTCACTGCTCTTGTACGGTTTCCAAAGAATTGCAAATCCTTTGATCATGCTGCCTTTTCGGTATCGTGTACTGCATTCTCCTCTAGTGTTACCATGGATTACCATGGATTGGCAATGAAATGGAGTCTGAAGAAACACTGGTTCTTAATCTCGTAGGTATATATCATACACTCGTGTTGACTGCAGGGCATTAGTCTGACTGGAGCTTACGATGAGTTTATTTCACATAAAACTGACTAGGTTTGCTTCTGGTTCCCTCCCAGTTCATGACTGGCTCCCTTGCACGTGCTCCCACCAAGTACGGATCGGTCAGAGCGGCCTCCTGGCTGCAGGGAGAGCAGCCGCTTTTATTGAGTCACTTGCTATGTGATCGCTGCGCTGCTGGCAACTCTGAGGCTTATCCTACTTAACCAGCAAATGCTCTTGGAAAAAAAGTGGAACTCATGGGGCCAAATTCTCAGCTCATTTGGATGGAAATACTACCCTGTGATGCCTTTCTTATTTTTAAAGTCACTGCTTAAGAAAAAGGTTAGATGCCGGAGGACCTGGAATGCAGGAAAAGTGTCTTTCAGTTCCTGATAGCACCAGTATCTCACTGATTACTGTTCAGGACATCAAGCATTTTCATTGTCAAACAAGGTGTCTTGTTCTAATTTTTGAAAGGGCCACAAACAGGATTCCTGCTTGGGTTATAAATATATAAGACTACAGCCACGTTAGTTGGAATCACACAGTACAGGAAAAATAACAGTATTTTCCTAATTTAAAAAATTCTGCTGACTCTAGGTGAGCTACCGATTCAACTTAACTCCAGAGAAGAAACAGAGAATGTTCTTAACATCCTGAGGGCTTGTAACCTATTAGTATTAGCATTTCCGGAAGAAGGCAATAATTCATGAAAGTACGGGCAAGTTTTGCTTTCAGCTATAATAGCTACAATCTGACCAGCATTCCTCCATAACAACTACATTCTCATGAATGAAACCAACCTGAATTTAAGCAAATTTAAATGAAAGAACTTTGATCCAGAAGGATATTCTGGGTTCACATATTCGAACTGCAAACACTCCTGCACTACTGCTAGGTGGAGGATCTTTGAAAAAATGCAGATACAAGAGTCTGTTAATATTTGTAGTAATCTCGTTGGCACAAGGACACTTGAAGAAACACTTGAAATTTGCAAACTGTTGAAAGAGAATATGACAAGAGATGAGCATGTGTGGGAGGAAAAAAGAAAAAATAGGATCTTGAACCCGTAATTGTGACTCCTACACTGTTTCTTTCAACTGCCTGTGGTGATAGTGTTTATAATACCTCATCCCTTCAAGGCCAGCACATCCTCAGTGTGGTTAAGCATTAAGCTTGCTTTGTATTGCAATGAACCAGTACACACTGCACAGAATTTGACTGCATTCATAGGTTCAAAAAGCTAGCAGGGTTTTCAAGGGGGAAGTGTGCCGAGAAGAGCAACAAAATGTTAATTTATGTTTACATGATCCTTTATAATTCTACAATAAAGTGTGTGTCCATTTGAGGTCATTTTAGCATTGGTAGCTATATGGGCAGCGGAGTTGTAGAAAAAGAAAGTAAACATAAACAAAACTGTATAATTCATATTCTATGCTAATGTGCAATAGAATTCTTTATTTATTCATTAATGTTCAGCAGAAGCAAAATTTTGGGATATTCTTTGCAGACAACATTCAAGTTTTCTTCCCCACAGTGAACATACAGTACCAAAGAGTGAATGCTCACATGACCAGTCCCAGCAGCTTCTCCAAGACTATTTATGGAATTATTTAGGTTTCTTATGATGGCAAAATAGGGGTATGGGAACCACGCTCCAGTTCCTGAATCCTCCAGTGTCCCCAAACTAGAAAAGCTGAAAATCCAGATAAAACGTACTATTTAGCAATGAACCATGATTAACTACCATGGCGTAAATACGCTTAAAGTAACTCACAATTAGGAAGCAAACAGCACAAGAGCATCAGTTTAAAACATTCAACCAATATAATCGTTAAAAATAGTACAACATTGGTCAAAATGGAGCTCAGATTTCCATATAATCATTCATATTTGTGATTAACTCTGTATTTCTACCTCAGATTATCTCCCCCTTCCTAAGAAATGTGAATTACATTGGCATCAGAGTTATCTAGAGAGGATGACCAGGAAGCACCAGTGCTTTCCTGACCGCCTGAAGGTCCTCACTGAAGGGACCAGCTCTCCTGGGGCGGCGGCATCCAGCAAAATACAACATCTGATCCCTGCTCCTGCAGCCAGCGAGCAGGGTGAAGGTGCAGTAGTCTGACATAGTCTGTAGTTGGCTTCTCAGGAAGCCAAGGGAACGCATTTTCCTTGGTGGGTTGTGAATATTACAGACTGAAACTCTGCTCCCTATTCTTGGAAAATGATTTAATAAGAGGTGACCAAAACTAAACATATTTTAAACAGAGGAGGGAACCCAGGTGGTAGCCTACTTGCACATAACTGCAAAATATTTATTTTTATCCATTTTCCATTATGCACTAATCAAACTACTATGGAAACCAATTACTGAACCTGGAATGATTTTGTTATATCCACAGGATACATAAAAATATTAACAAATAACAGCTACAAACCTGCATTAGCCTCCTCCAGGTATGAAGTTGTGTGGCCTCAGTTTAACACTTGTGAGGGACACGATGCTCACTGGGAATATTTCTAAAAGCTACTACCCTAGGGAGCCTGGCACAAAATTTCTGACGTTGGCAACTGATGAATATTGTATCTCTGCGGTGCCTCCAGTTCAAAATGTCATTTTGCTCATTTTAATCACAAAGTAACCAATAGACAGAATTTATTTAGCGTCTGGTCACATCTGTTTTTTTTTTTTTTTTAACTCTCTGCAGAGCAAAAAAAAAGAAAGTGGCAAAGGAAAGAGAAGGGCCTTAAATTTTAAACTGAGATATTTGCAGTAAAAGATTAAACACAGCTTGGCTTTAGTCATCTTTATGATATAAGAAGTCTAAGATTGTGCCCAAGATACAAATCTCTGCTGAGGGGTGACGGAGCTCGGCGGCGGAGGCTGCCAGCGCGGACATGGAGCCGCCCCAGCACATCAGGCCTGCTAGACATCACCTACACGCACCACACAGAGCGACTAAGAAACAACCAGAAAAAAAAAAAAGAGCAGTAATTTCATTAAAACGGGGCTCAAGAATTTTGCTTCATGTTAACAGCAAAGAAGTACATTAAAATCTTGTCAGAGCTTTGTGACAGAAATAAGAAGCCTAAGAAAGGAAGGCATGAAAAGATACAGACTGAACAAAGAAGGCTAATGAAAGGATGCAAACATCAAGGAAGGACTTGAAGTTTTTTTAAGCTGAAGATTTTGCAGGCATTTGTATCCTACCTAGTATGAAAGACTCTTGTACAACTGATGAGCTACCTGGATTCAATACAGTCTCGAAGAACACTAGAATGATGAGCATTTACAAGGGATAAAATAAGAAACCAAAGTTTGTGTGGTGATAAAGTGAAGATTTTCAAAGCCAAAATGATGATAGACTCAAATTAAACAATTTAATGTGGACCAAAAGTTGAATTGATATTTAACTGAATTAATATTTTTACTGAAAAACAGCAGATGAAAGATAGGAAATGATAATAGGAATGATTAATAGCAAATGATGATAGACTCAGAAACTATGACATCTGACATGGAAGCAACCATAAAGCTTGACACCTTCATCATGGTGAAGCCAACACCTTTTGGTAGGCTTTGCAGAACACTGAGAAATGGCATCTGAAAGTAGCAGCTATATGGTCACATACAGACACAAAATTATGTTGATCACATCAAGGTAGTGACAAATTTTTACCTATCTCTGAAAAGGGAGGAAGAAGAGTGTGACCTGGAGCAAAAGATTTCAGTATTACGCAAGTATACAGAACATGTAAGTGAAGAACATACGTAAAGAATATGTATGAAAAGGACATATAATAGAAGCTAGTTGGAGCTAGACAGATGACAGCAGACTAAGCCCAGAGGTTTCTTTTACGATTTTGGAAGTGACAATTTCCTGAAGAGAGGAAGCATGTTAGTGCCAGTTCAGAAATATCCAACCCCTACTGAACAAGAGTTAGACGCACCTCCTAGGAGTTTACATCCTATGAATAATTTCAGCTTTAAGATGCAACTATTGAACTGGAAATAGTAGAGCAGAAAAAAAGAGGCATGTGGGTGGGTCATATGGGTCAAGAATGGCTAAAAACCATCAGTGTCATGTTGCTGTGGAAAAAATGTTAAATATCATCCTGGGATTTAATAGATAAAGTATTTCCAGTATAGACAGGGAAATACTAGCAGCACTGCCTGAAAATCACATCCTCCATACCATGTACAGTCCTAGGCCACCATTAGATTGAAAGATTAAACTGAAGCAAGTGAAAAGAAGGCTCAGTTGAATGATCAAATCACAGAAGCATCTTCAACATGGCATGAAACTGAAAGAGCCTCACTTGTTCAGTCTGGTGAACAGCAGCTGAGAGAGGATAGAGGTTTTTTTCTAAACTCAAGTAGGGTAATCACAGGAGAAGCAGAGGTATTTAGTGGATAATCAGCACAAGTTGCATAAAACTGTACGATTATAAGCTTCATATGAAAATTAAGGCTGAAAATAAGATTTCTAATCAAAGCAGTGAAACAGTCAGTGGGAATAGGAAGTGAAGAAGATCTACGCAATTTTAAAGATGAAGTTTATAAACAAGAAAATTTCATATGGCATGGTTACCTTTAGGGATTAGACTCAACCACCTATAAGTAACACTGTGTAAATAATAGACTTCTTATTTAGGCTGCTAAACCAAGGCAAGACTGAAAGGAAAAATCAATTCTGGTTGACTTCAAATGGAAATTCTGATAGTGTTTTCTTTTCCCCAGTTGATGAAATGGATCAAAAAGAAAAAAAAGTACACACACATCTTTTTTGTCCTATTTCCAGTCAACAGTGATTCATTTAATTCTTGGGTTACTTAATCACCTTTTAAAAACCTTTATAATTTAGATTGGCTTAAAATAACACATTCTTTCAAAATCAAAAGCTGAAACATTTCATTTAGTAACTCCTGAAATGGAATGATTCATCTTTTCAAAGGTGTCTGCTCTGAAGGTTCAACACAAATTCAGAAATTGTTTCCAAGGTGGCACAACAAGCATAACAAAGAAAGTTAAAGGCAATTTATGCAAAACCTGTCTTCAAGCACTTTAAATAAGAACTTAGTTTTGGTCAGAAATGTGGACAATTTTTGGAGGATTTAAAATGTATAGAATATTTACTCTTATTGTGACAGGGTACTGAATACCCTGTGTTAGCCTTTCACCTTAAATAGTGATTGTTAATATTAATACTTTAATATTAAAAAAGTCTGTAATGATCAAAAGAATTAGTTTTCACTAGGTCTTCGGTTCTAATCATCAGATGTTCTCTGTTCATAATAAATATACTAACTTGATATTGTATTTATTTATTTGCTAAAATCACTTTGCAATAATACAGATACCAGTTTCAACTGAGCAGTTCATATTTATATAATGTTCACACATAGCAAGTAAGATTATGTTTCTTTTGAAAGCTTTTCTGCTATGACTATTTCTGAAGATACTGATAAAAGAACTACTTTTCTCAGTCAGAAGTTCATGTTTTAGGACGAATGTTAGAAAATACTAACCCTGAAATCAAAATGCATTCTTAGTCTGCAAAAGATCAATAATTTTGACTTGTAAATATTCTGTTTTAATAATATTTGCAAAAGCATTAAAATTCCAGAAGACTTAAATAGTAGTTATTGTTAAAAAAAAAAAAACAGAATTAGTGTACATGTAAGGTGTTATTGATAACACTGGAAAATAACTGGAAAAAAATGAAGAAAGGAATTCTCCCTAAAAAAAAGATAAAGCTTAGATAATAACAGAAGTCTGAACTTATTGCATCTGAATTCTGGTGTTAATGTATGACACTAATTCTTAAGTTAGACAAAAAAGAATTTGTTACGGCATCCTTACAGAGGCAAAAGCAAGGTCATAAAGAGCTCTTCAGCCTGCACTATTTTTTTTTATCTCTTTTGTCTCATCGAATTGATGATATATCTTCTGATGGCCTTTGATACGTGAAAGAGCTTGAATATATACAAGAACACATATATATATTTATATTTTATATATTTTTCTTAACAGAAAATTCAAAACAATGGTCCTCGGTAACATTATGGAAGATGGATTTCAGCTGGCACAATTGCTCGCTATCCTGCTTACTTCATAGATATGGGAAAGCAACAGTCATCCAGACACATTTGGAAAATAGGAATAACTGGGGAACTTTCCCTCTCAGGACTCGAATCTTGCTGAGTTCACTTTTCACATAATATGTAAAATGTTGAGATTTCTATTTTTGGCTTGCCCAAGAATTCCTTGAAGACAAAAGGTCAGGCACATAACTTCAACTTTAAGATTTAATATATGGAATGCAGCTAATCAGAGGCACATGTGGAGCTCCATGTTGTGGAAAAATGGCATACCAAGAACAAATGCCTGGAAACTGCACCCACACAAAGCAGCGGGAAGGAACACTTCTCATTAGAAGAGGTGATGAACCAGTCCAAGAAAATACAATGGAAAAAAACTGTCATCTTTTGATGACTTTCAAGCATTATCACACATCTTCCCGAAAGACCTAAGGTAAGTTACATCACTGGCAACCTCCTGCAGTCATGGCAAATTCCAGTGGGTAGAACTTGGTGCTATTAGATGAAGAAACTATGAGTAGATGATAGAGTCATTCTTGTTGCATTAAGGAAATAAAGTTTTACTGCTGCGCAACTTCCTTGAACAGTGTGGACAGTTTGTGAAGTAAACAGAAGATGTTCTGGGACATCAACCTGCTAACACCTTGGTCAAGAACTATGATGTTTTCTCCTCTGTGGGGCAATGTGATCTCACAGGACTTTTAATATATGTTCTTTATTAGTTTTACTCACACAATACAGATTGTGTGTGTGTGCACATAGTTTCTAAAGAATATGTTAAGTGTCTGAGGTTCAGATTTTCTAAACATTGCCTTTCCCTGTTACCCCAGAAGCATTTACAATTTCAAGAGCTCCTTGCTCAGTGGGTTGTGAGTCACATTTCTGCACTCAACGTTGCTGTGCTATAATTAAGCCTGACTCAGTGTCTTTCTTAACAGCCAACATATAACCAACCTTTTGTTTCAGCATACTATTATAGTTCATTAGTTTCTGTTTTTACATTAATCAGTATAAAGAGCTTTGCTGAAGTTTGCAAGACCTTAAAGAACATGAATCTGTTCTGAAGAAGGTCTCGTTCGTTGGTATGGGGAGAGACTTGTCTGCATGTCCTTCTAGACCTCTCCAGAGAAGGCACTTGTCTGAAGGGCCAGCTGAAGTGCTGAGGACAAGCAAGCCACTTCCTTCAGATCTGGAGTAAATACAGCTTCTCCTTTGCTTCTTTTTAGTCAGCTGTTATCCTAAGACCTAAGGGACAGACTGCTACTTCTCCAGTAAAAAACACCTGCTACCTTTTTCACCCGTTCTCCTTCTGACTGTTGTTTCCCATGTCAGTGTCAGGTACTGTGTTAAATATGGTTCACCTCAGACTTATAGGGCAAGATTAAGAAGCTCGCTTATCGGCGGCTTTGACGTTTAGAATAGGTTAATAACCTGTTCTGAGCTAAACGTGCAAGACGTAACACGATGTAAAACTGACCTCTATGCATAGTTCGCATGGGAAGGATAGGCAGTTTGGGTCCCAGCTTGGGACTCGCACCTTATCTTTGCCTGCTGCACTCTTTGGACCTTGCGTAGGTCACCCGAAAGAGTTGAAAGGATGAACATATGAAAGGATGAACATTTTCTGAAGGGTTCAGAAAATCTGTATATAAGTGGCCTTTCTGGACCTAAACCAGGTTCAAATAGCTTCTAGGTCTGTTTAGGTATCAGTGAGATCTTTACTGGTGACTTCTGCAGGGCAAGGTTGTTAGCATGAGTTCTTTCTAAAAAGTGGTCCAAAAATAATAGATTTTCATCACCATTGGAATTAATTCTCCAGCAAAATAAATTTTACCATCTTTCTCTAAAAGCATCATGTCGAATCTTTACTTTATATTAGATATATTTAAGGTAGTACAAGATCTTTTAGTCATTTTCCTTTCAGTCATTTTCAATATGTATTATCTAAGACTGTAAAAGGAGGATTCTCTTCCATTCCCTTAAGATTCTCAATATTTAGAAAGGTAAACAATAAAAAATATGAAGCTTTGATTAAAAAAAGATTCCTCAAAACCTATCAGGCTGCCTCTGAAATTATATTATGGGAAAATATAACAAAATTACTGTGAATAAAATATGTTGGCCACATGCAGTTATACATTTAGACCTCATTTTGTTTAACAAGTTGTGATCAGGAGGAAACTATTAATGAGCTAATTGCATAATTTTATACTTAAAGCACAGGAAAATATTTCTAGACTTAAGATTCAAATGAAGAGGCCGTGCTCTCAAGGAGGGACAGCGCGATGCGGGTTCTTCAGGGATGCTGCCTTCCCTGCTCGCACTTGACAACTCCCACTCCCACGTGCAGCAGTTCTCTTCTTTGTCCTCTATGATCGCACAGGGTACCAGGCTCCAAATTTACCTCGTGTATCCAAATAAGTTTGAAAAAAAAGGCAGAGTTCCAACGGTTAATTGAACCATGAGGAAAAAATAAAAGCTTTTTTTCATACCCTCTTAGCGGGATGTTTCTTTTTAAATCCCTTTTTCCTTTTAAATGTTCAGAGCCTCATGCCTAATTATCAGTCTGTAAAACCTGGCAGAGTCAATTAGTGCATTAAAAAACAACAAAAAAAAAGAACCCAAGCCGCTGCTGTTCCTCTCCATCAGCAATGCGCTGCACTGCATCAGGGGGACCCAGCAGGGCCTCGCCTGATGCTCGCTCCACGCAAAGCCCAACACAGGGTCGACTGCAATTTTGCAAGCAATACCTAAGTGCCTGTAGCTTCCTTATAACATCAGATCATTCTTTTTCATAATGAAGGTGAGGCAATATTTCATTATCTACCCAGAGCCCCCACAAGGAACTCAAATCAGAGACTGGCACAACCAGCATGAGCTTCTTCCGTCTTTCCAAGGCATTCCTGTAGTTCCCTTCAAGTTGCCCAAAATGAAGCTTTCTTAGCTCAAAAAGGATGTCTGCAAACATTTTCGTTCAATCAATACAGCTGCCAAGAAAAGGAAGAATTGCATTGATGCTTTGGCTGGGACACATGTCTCCTTGTCTGAGGTTACCACAAACAAGTAGAAGCTTCCTAGCAGAGAGTTGTCTTCTCTCTCCAAGAAGTGCATTTCGGAAGCTGTGACAGCTAAGAGAAAGGGTTTACAGTCAGGCCAATGTTGAGGATCAGTGAAGAGTCTTTTAGAGGAGTCCTCTTCCAATGTTTGAATTAAGCAACTGAAACGTCCAAGCAAATTTGTGACCTGACAAAAAAACTCTCTGGGCTGCTGATATTCATTTTGAATAAATCCTGGAAAATTGGGCAAGTTCCAGGGACCTGGAAGTGAGCCAGAGGGAATAAAAAGGAGTGGATAACTGATACAGAACTCAATAAATATATTACTAAAATATGGAAATATAATTAATGTCAAGTAGAATAGCTTCACTGAAATTAAACCTGGATACTGCATGTTACCCTAATAAATTTACATGTTCAGTACATAGATATCTATACTGATGCATTAGGATTAGACATACACCAGTACTTACCCTAATAATCCACATCAGTTTAACTACTAAAAAAAAGTTGTGTGGTACACAGCCATACTCATACTAGTGAATTAACTATGAGACTTATTATCAAATTATGGTATAATCATTCTCATACTGTGGGAACTGTCAGCGGCCTCAGTATCATTCACTCGTTTCATCAAATGGTCTACAAGAATATAATAAATGCATATACACACATGGAGAGCACACACAAGCTCATTTCTGAGGAGAAGTGTGCAGATGACATTTGTTGGACTAAGAAAAGAAAATACCAGTGACACCTTCTGAGTAGAGATTTAAGATTTGTGCTGGAAGGCTGAGTGCAACTTGATTTTTCATTCATTTCAGGCAGACAGCCTCAGAGAGAGCTCAAGGTCTGGAAAACACAGGTTATATAATCAGACTTTGGTGGAAGTTCACACTGAATGGCTTATCCAAAGGCAAGTTTAGAGAAATGTAATAAGAAGAGTAACTCTCATGGTGATCTTTAGAGACAGAGGCATAAGAAGATCATAAGAAGCTGAAGATGCAAGAATTAAGTCAAGAGATTATTTAAGTTCTTGCACCATGAAGGTTAGCATAGGACTGTTTTACCAAATAAATGGATTGCATACAAAATAAGCCTCTACTTTTATCATGATTATGGGCCTCAATATATTGTCACAAGTCTATAGCTAAGCTTCCTCTTAGTTTTAAAATCTTTGAAACCATAAAAAGAGTGTAGAATTACTTCCAGCTCTGGAAAGAAAAAATCTATAACTTTTTCATGATTCAAATCCTATGAGATTTTCCGAACCTTTCTTAGACCTCCTGATAAGACATGTTATGTTGATAGCAGCTATATCTGCTCTGTGGTTAGTTTACTCTCTGATTTGCCATTTTACCCACTTGAGGTTACCAGATCAGCTCTCAATCTTTTTGTAGATGAGACCACTCTGAAAAATGGAACAACGATCTGTAGACAAAGTTAAAAATCTGGATATTACTTTTACAGCTAAGGTTAGCAAAGGAGAAAACGGTGTTTTTTTTTTTTTTTTAAAGATAGTCTTTTGTCCAATCCAAAGCGGCATCTACAGTTTACCAGAACTTCATTAACAAGCATTTTTACCAGAACTTCATTAACAAGTATTTTTAAGCCCCTTATTTCCAATTATCAATGTACTTATCAATTATCAAATATAAGAAAGGTTATCATTCATAATTACAAGAATCCATAGTTAGAATAATTCAATATTTTCTTCAAAGAGGCAAGTACTCAAATCCTGATCTGTCAGTTAAAATGAAAACATTTGGAATATTATAACATAGATATGGCATGGGTAAAAGTTAGACGTTTCTATAATATATTAATTGAATGGGAGAGTCCTACATTTGTAAAACAAACTATCACACCAAAAAAAAAAATGTATAGACTTTAATATAAGTATATAGGTCTTTAGCTGTGTTTATATTTAAAGACTCCACACCAATAAACTCTAGCCCAGGTCCCTGACTGGCCTTCACATAACTTTTGAAAAAAAATTATAAAAGTTCAAGGACCAGACACTCTTTATCCCTCCTCCCTGACCTTATCTGAAAGTTAGCATACTACGCTGATAACGTTTCCCAGAGAGAAAACCTATTCTAAAAATACCCAGCCTCAAAGATATAGCTTCTAAGTCGTTCAAAATTTTCCTTACAAAGTCTAACCCCTAATACTTTCTCCTCCTTTTGTTGTAAGTATCCTTGTTTACACATATTTATGTTTTAGGCACTAAGCACTACCTGGTTCAAAATACATAAGAAATAAGGAGCTGTAGAGGTAGGCTAAGATACAGGGATATTTGGAACAGTTCCTTACTATATACAGATAAACTGTTGAAGAAAGAAGTATAAAAGGCCCTTAGAGCTAGGTAAACAGACAAAGAAAATGCATGCAAACACTAATCAGAATTCTGTACTCATCTGTACAGATGGTAAAATTAACACCTATTCTACTATCTGTTCCCCAGGTATAAACACATATTCCAGCGCGTTGCCCGTAACCACTTACCCTTGCTAAATGAGCATCAAATTATTCACAATCAAAACAGCAGTGCGCACGTCCTGCCTAAATCATAATCATAATCAACTCTGGATGGTGAAAGAAGCGAAGAATTAGCCATCTGTTATGCTTGATCAACTACCATGACAACTCCTATTTTTCTAAGAACACAAGAGAAGCATAATTAAGTTCACTCAGGCAAGAGGAAATACAAGGCAAAAATAAATGCTTATTTAACACAACGGTAATTTTTACTAGCTCTGAAGTTCAACTTTGGCACAATACTGATGTTTGGCCTATTTTATGCCATATCTCAACAAGGAAGCTTCTGTCCCTGTCAAGGAATGAAAGGGGCTGCATTTTTAGGTGAATAAATTGTTTAATAAGTGTATAATTAATAAGTGAATTTTAAAAGTTGAATACATTTTGCAGAATACTCCTACTCAATGTTATTCCTTGTCAACAAGTAATAGAAGCAGGATTAAATATCTTTTTCCTACTCAAATAGAGACTTCTGTCATTTCTATCACTTTTAGTTCTGAATTTAATAGGTAGCTATGTTTGCTTTTTGCCTAGTCTGCTGCTCAGATTCAGCAGTACTGGAAAACCAAGATTCAAACTTGATTCAAATTAGTACTATTATCTAGTCTGATACATTTGCTTGGAATATTTCTCAAAAAAGGCAAAGACTTGGCAATTTCTGCTGAGGAACACGCTGCAGGATTAAACTACGTTACTACAAGAGAAAAAAACTAGAGCAAGTGTCCAGTAGTGAGTTCAACAGACCTAGCGTGGCTTTGCCCACACAAGCACACACTCTAATCCAGGTTCATCCAAAACCAATTTTAGGTACCAAGGCTGCCAATGGCAGCAGGCAGGCTGTCTTTCCCTATATTCTCTTCTTGATAGGGACAAATTGGACGCCCTCAAAGAAATTCAATCCTACTAAGATTTGAACTGTTAGCTAGTTGCCTATTTTTCCTAATGGGTCTTGTAGATGACTGGTATTTCTAAATTAGCCTTCTTAATTATGTGCCTCAAATTAGATGTGAGTCAACCAAGTTTCATGCCATGGCAGAATAGTCTCCTGGTTATTTACCATTATACATATGGTAAATGTATATTATAAATGCTCTTTTCCTGATTTTAAGTGGAAACCTTCCCAAACAAACTTCAGCACATTTTAGATGCTTTAGAGCTCAGCGTGCTCCTGCTGTACTAGAGAGGTACTAGAGAAGACAGATGAGGAAGATTACTCACAGCATTTTATGCTTCGTTCTGAGTACTCGTGCAGCACGTGTAACAGTCTGTTGAAGAACCAAGCAAGTCAACTTCCCAACACTTCCCTCTCTATCTGCTAATTTGGTACTAAATCATTGGCTATTCCTGGATTGATACCACCAATTTAGACTGCGATTTCATTAAAATAATCATTACCAGGGTAAATACCACCTAAATGAGTGCAGCTGTTGAAACACAGCAGCTAGAAGGCACATAGTCTGCTTTAGTCCTAGCTTTCTGTGCATGCTCATACAGAGAATAATGAGTATGTACAAAAAACCTGCAATACAATAGAACTTGAACTCTTTACTTAGTGCTTTTAATCCTAAATGAAAACTCTTCAGCAAGATGGAGACAAGTTGTTCTGCCTATTGAGACTTTCTTCCTTGCACATTCTCTGGATATAAAATGGTGCATTGATCCTGATCTCAAAAAGAAAGCACATAATAATCCTTTCCAAATTTATTGCACATAGAATATGTATTCATTTGAAAATAATATTCCAAAAATGCACTTCTGATAGTTCAACCTGCTGCCGTGCAGCACTCACCCAGCAGGTACCAATGACATTCTATAATCCAAGTACATCAAAATGAGACCTAGACTCCTTAGAAACCTCCCGAAAGGCATCGCACTTTGTTATCATCATCTTAGAATTTGCATTTTTCTTCAAATGACTTGAGAGGTTTAGTCAAGAAGGTTTTTAAAGCGTATGTATTCATCTCTGCTTCTTACATCTCTATGTTGTTAAAGATTCAATTCATAAATAAGGAGATAAGTGGACTTGGTATGTTTTAACGTACTGTGTAATTCTTGCTAGTTAGTGAAATAGACAGTTTTAAGTGTAGTAAAACTGAACCTAGAAGTTGCAGTCATCCAAATAACATTACTTACTATAAGATCAAGTTTCACCAATGGCAAAATTAAAGTGCAAGTTCTGACAGAACAAACTAAGTAGAAATTCCCGTTGTTTAGCTTTACATCTCATCATTATTTTGCAAGAGCAGCAAAATAGTTTTCTTTATTATTATTTAATCAGATGCTACATTTCTTGTTCTCTTCGGTCCTTGTTTGTCAAAACTGAGCATTCCTTTGGGATCTTAACTGGTCCGGTAGTATCCTGTACTTAAATTGTTTTTGGAAGTTTAAATGTTCAAAACTAATATAGTGACCTATCTCAGCAGTAGAAGATGAACTACAACGTGCCAATCAGCAAAGGGAGATAAAAACCAAAGAAGAAAAAAAACAAGAGAAAAAAAAACCATTTTTTTTGATTTTCTTTTTTAGTCTGACAATTTTCCCCTAGAAATCAAAGTAAAGGAAGCAAGATACAACACAACTGGCATCAGTAAAATTTAAGTGACTGATCAAATTAAAAAGCAACAACTACGTTCCTTAAACTACTAAATTCTTGCTAAACTATCATTTAACAAGACAATTACAACAAATTGAACAGAGAGCTGAATTTTGTTCATGCACCATAAATTAGTATAATGACTTCTTTCACATGCCACTATCTAAGAAAAATGTGAGATATGAGAAATAAACTCAGTATGAGTGGGCAGGCATTTCATTCACAGATTTTATCTTTTCATTGATTTGAAAGAACATATCCTGGGCATAGAACTCACTGATTTAATTTTGTGAAGACATACCTATTTTAAATTATATACTTCTTAATATTTTGCTCTCGGACATTCCTGCTGAGTAGTGTGTTCCATTCGTTCTGTTGGATATTTTATAATATAGCGCAATATTATTCTCCACTAGAATTCGTATGACAACTTTGAGATTCTGGATAACAGACAGAGAAGTAGAAAAAACAGTATAGCACAGTACATACTATTTGGCTTCATAAGTGTATATGGTAATATTTTAAAAGATAAAGACTAAAATGAACCAGAGTAGAAAATAAAAATACAAATCTGCTTTTCCCCTCCTGCAGCAAACTCAGAAAAAAATGGGAAGGTAAAAGAGATCTTTGGATATTATCCAGAACCCAGCCAAATGTGTTAAATCACAAATTAAAATCTATATTTTAATAGAAGAAATGAATGCAGACAAAGCTCATTCTCACAGACATTACAATATTCCTGAATGCTTGTAAATGAAAAGTTAACAGAAAACTTCTAAACTCTAAAACTTAAAAAGATCCATGGGAATAAAGATTAAATGCCTCAATATTTTTAATTCTTACAACCAGCAGCAGAATATGCATTTTTGCTGGTATCTTCAAAGACAATTTGACAGCATGTAGATATTCTTTGTTCTGACGAAAGAGGCTGAGATTTTATGAGACAAACAACAGTCTTAGAACATAACAGGAAGAGGCAGCAGCAGTTATTTATCAATAACACTAAAAGTACATTTGTAACTATGGCAAAATCATGCGGGAGATTGTGAACTAAGCAAAAAGTGAATTGCAAAGGAAAAATTGAAAGAGCTATGATATTTTACAGTGTAATTAGAAAATTAATGTCCTGTTTGACCCCAAGGGCTCAGGCTTCATTTTGTTTCAGTATCCAAGGAGATTTCTCTTTCCAGGTCTGGATGCCCTTTGTATTTGACTACATTTCCACTACTTCTGTGTCAGAGTTGTTGCAGAGTTGGACATTGTTGCTGGCCTTCATCTCACTAGTGATGAGGCATCAAGCTGACAAGTTTATAGGTGCCATTACCGCCTGGGTCTTTGCTGGTTTCTTCTGTTATAACTTCACGTTCTCTTATCTTTGAATGCTTCTTTGCACACGAGAAGGCAGCTTATTGGAGACAACTTAGCAGGTTGAGGTGACCCGGAACGTTTTGTCTCTTTCAATTTGAGGAACGTAGGTGCTCTGCAAGAATTATGTCGGGTTGCGGGGGAAATCTCGCTACAAGATATAGAACATGGAAGGTCTACCTCAAAAAAAGCTATTTTGCAGCTTCAGCCAAAGATTAAAGTAAGAGACATACCACTTCACAAAAATATGCTTATGCCTAAGGAGTAATTTTTAATGATCCTATTTGCAAAAGCTATAAAGATGAAGAAAAAAAATCAATTGCAACAAAAAATGTCGAGAATGTAGAAAAGATGAAGAACAACGAGCAATAACAAAGAAGCTCTCTACGCTGTAATGATGGAGAAATTCAGACAGTAATGGTAAAGCCTGCTAGAATGTTTTTTGCTTTATTGATTTTGAAGTTGAAGCAAGAAGAAATTATGAAAGAAATTCCATAAGAAAACACTAGTGAAATTTCAACTACTATATTGACAATTTGGAAACAAGAAGGTCACATCATGGTGAAAGTAACTTGTAGTGATAACTGGCATGTCTAACAAATAAGGAAAAAAATCAGAAACACAATAAATAACAATGTTAATGTATCCTGTGAAAAAAATGGGAATAACAAAAGCATTTGAAAAATTTCCTCAGTAAATAAGTGCGTAAATTTCTTGAAGATACAAAATTACTCAAACTAGCAGGACTCATTTTTCATTTAGAGCTGCATCTAAATGAGAAGGAAACACCTGAGCTTTAAAAACTGGAGTTTCACATATAAAATCAACATGTAACTTGCCCATATAATAATTCCAGCAGCAATCGGTAGAACTGTTAACCTACAGTTTAGGCTAATTATTTCTATTTCTCAGAACTTTTTTGATAGATTTCTAGTGGTAAAGCTGTTTTTTTGATGAGGGGTGAGATACCAGGGATGACATTGACCAGGTCCAGCTGTGATTTTGGATGGACAGAATTTGAACTGGCCTCATATTTGCCAGAGCTAGTCTCTTCCTGATGTGTATCTTTTATACTATTACACTGAGATAACAAGTTCTAAAAGCACAGAAGAGTGACTAAACTAATATTAAAAGTTATTACATTTTATTTTTGTTTCCATAATTTATAACATTTCCCAGTTGAGGAGTTTATGAGGTTGATTGATAGCTACATTAAATGTGTTTGCTTTGGAATTTCTAAATCACATGTTAGTAAAGACCTTATATTCATATCCCCCCATATGGTCATTGGTCACAGGAGAACAGAGAAACATTTTAAATATCTGCCTGGAAAGAAACGTATGTGTCACGAACAGATAAAAATCAACCTGTTTCATCTGATTTTGTCTTCAGGAACAAAGTTTCCTAAAGGTCTGGGTCACATTAAATTATACACTCAGACAATGCTCTGCTAAAATTTCTTTCATCTGACAACTGAGATGTTCTGCTGTTTCTCTATAGATGAAAGATGTGTTTCTTTCACAAAGACCCATGTCCAGTCTGATTGAGTCTAAAAATATAAGGATCTTACCCATTCACCACACTGATTTTTCAGTGGAGAAATTATGTAAGTTAACCAGGACTTGACTGTACACAGTCTCCTATTACTTAATAAAGTGTATTTAACTATCATGCTAAGCATCTATGTTTTAGTCTTTCCAAACATAGCATCTTCTAACTTCCTTCACAGAGTACATCTTACTCACCTCACCTCACCTCAAGGGCAATAGCATTCATTTTCGAATTTGGCAAACTCTGCAGGTAACAAGTCCATGACTGCAGCACTGTGAGCAATCATTATTTTCCTCAGTCTCTGAGATAAGGCAAATACTTATTATAATTATTTTTAATTCCTCAGTGGCCACTAAAGCACTACCATCTGTAACGCACGGAATCAGCTACTCCAGTTAAAGTCCCGAAGAGGAAATAGGATGGCTTTTCTTCCTTACCTGTTGCCTTCCCATATCTGCTAATTTTGTAACGGATTGTGAGAGTTGGACAGAAAGAAATAAAATTCATGAGAATGAAGAGAATGAGAATGAGCATGAGAATAGCACAAGCTGATAGTATATGCTGTTTTTAAAGTAAATGTATTACATGTAAAATCTTGAAATTGTGCTGTTAACTGCTGGCAAAGCATTATAGTTTAGTGAGAAAAAAAAAATCCTGGGAACTAAAACTATGTTGAGAGTATGGCCATCAGCAGGTCTGAAAAATGAAGCCCTCTTTCCGCACAGTGTAAATACACACATGCATCATGATGATGCTGTGTATGGATCCAACCTGACCCGACAGAATGCAAGAATTGAGGATCAGCTTTTGATTTTCTAAGTATCTCAAGATAGACAACTGAATTGATTTGTTGAAGCCTGAATTCATCAAATTGGGAAGCAATACTTGTTTGAAATATTAAAAACTCCTAGGCCAGGAAAAGTCGCAGCAAAGGAAAAGATTTATAAGTGGTATACTGCTATCCAAAGTGATATGAGGCTTTCCCAGGCCACATTGGAACCTCATTTTCCAGTACTTTCCCTTTTCTGCTACTTCTACTGCAGTGCTGCAGTATATGCATGAATATATTCCATATGAATATGAATTACTGCACATACATCCTCCTGCCAACTGTAAGGGGCCCTGTTAGGCCTCAAAAGCCACAAAGAGGAACCAACTGACAGGCTCCTCAGAGCGAGAAAGAAATACTGGATTTCTTGTAGAAAAAACTAAGTGTGACATTTTCCAACAGGGACTCTGTAATGAAGCAACACTCAAATTCACCTTACCCTGCAGCATGTACAGTTACTTCTGGCTTATCAGTATGCTCTTACCATGTTCTACCACCACGTTTCAAGGCTGGGAAGACCGGCTGGGAAGACCCACTTTATGGCATCCTTTGGCTGCCAAAGAACACCTAGGACACTGCAGGGACACCTTACACACTAAGAATAGCTTCAGGGACATGTGAAAACTCAATAGCTCCTCTGCTTGGGTGCAGAGAGACACCCAAATAAACCATAAAACTATGCAGAAGAACACTCTTAAATAAAAACCACAAAGCTGAGATTTTTCACAAATCTGTCAAGATTCCTCCTGCACTCTTAAACCAGTGTTCCCCTTGACTTGTTTAAAGACAGTCTAAAATCCTGTGGAGTTAAGATCTCCACAGGATTCCCTCTGCCCACACATTTGTTTTCGTATTCTGCCATAGTTAGGTTCTGCCAAAGTTAGGTTCTGCCAATGACACATGCATGACCAAAAAATTACCCAACGGCTGCCCCTCAGCCACGGCAGAAGAGCTCTCTTGACTCCAGAAGTGCCTATGTAGGGTATGTTGCACATGCGGTCTCCTTTCCAACTTGCACCATCATGTAAATAGGATCGACAGAGGAGAGGCCACAAGTCTTTGTCCCCTTTGGCTTCTGCACAGTTTGGAGCACGACGAGGAGCTGCGGTTCATTTCTCAACCTTTTCCTGAGCCCCCAGCAAGCGCTGTTCAAGACACACAAGTGAGTTCAGCCACTCTCCACAGCTCTCCAGCTGTAGCAATGACAGCCTAAAAAATGACATCTGCCAAGTAGATTCGTGTCCAAACAATGCAGTGAGGGCTTCTTCACTATCCAGAATACAATACTGAAGACTGCAAATGTCGAGTGTCCAATGGTTTTGGTACAGAAGTTGTAGAAGTGAATTCAAGTGAGAATTAGGTATACTCGAGAAATAAAAATAAAATAAAAGATTTGACACTCAACAAAAGGTTAGAAGTTAGAAATTACATCCTGTTTTTTTTTGGCAATATCTATAATAAACATATTTATGAGTCATGTTAAGTTTCATATAAAGTTTTAAATCAATATATGACCATTCAACATTTTTGAACTGTTTTGTCATGTCACTAGTTTCATTAGTTTGTTTTGTAAAACACAAATCGGAGAGGAAGATGAGGAAATGTCTGTTTACACCTACTGCGAGGCAACACTCTGGAGAAATAATTTCAGAGACTCTAGAGGATAATTTTGAAAAGCGTGGGTCCAAACCAGAAAGAGAGAGCATACTACCTCAAAAAATAGGAAGAAATG
>JAUBNY010000862.1:2308010-2319075 GCA_032275445.1 Crypturellus soui | reverse complement strand
AACCACGAGCATTATATTTACCAAGTGTTCAGAGTATGTTCAATCACTAATGTGTGAAAGCAAACAAATTACTAATTACACAATTACCACCGTGTTTTCAAAACCTCTGAGGGGGGAGTTAATACCTCCTCTCCCTCTGTATCTGTTTCAGTGAAGATACTCAGGCACTGATCTGCTGGTATTTGGAGTAGTTTTGTTGCAAAGTTTACAACAGGATTAACTGAGTGGCAAGAAAAAGCTGCAAAGGCTGGACTAACGTAGTTGTGCTGCGTGTCCCTGAGCTAGCACAGGCAGAGCTGCCCTGGGCATCTCTACGCAGCAATGCACTGCTCCACACGCACACAGCGCATCTTGTAGTCGCAAATCCACTATTAATGCTCTGCACGCAAAGATTTGGCTCGTTAACCGAGCCGCCCACTAGTTCGTTGTTATGATTTCCTGCAGCATCTGTAGACGCCTTGGTTTCACAGAGCATCCAAGAGAATAAAACCTAATTAATTTGTGGGGATTTGTTGGTAGCACAAAGTAGCTGCAAGCTATGCAATGCTGCTCCTGCTCACAGATATTCTTATTATGCTACCAAAGCATTAGTCAGGGACAAAAGTAATACACAGAGAATTGCACAGTATTCTGGTAGGAGCTGAATCTTGAGAATTATGTAAACATCTCAATGGCATTACTTACACAGCTACTGGGGCAGGACAGATTATTGGCAGTGGGGATTCAATTTGCTTTGGAGCAGCACAACACCTTAGTCACATAGCCTTATTTCCAGCCACAAGGTTAGAACTTCTTCAGATGTCAAGTCCTGGAACAATAAAATAACAACAATAAATTATCCAGATTTCTTGCAAAATACTCGTAATTTGCAAAGCAGTCCAGACGAGTGACCGACACCCTTATATATGACGTCCTGGCCGCCTTGCCTGGACAAGGCAGCTCTTGGCTGTCGCCTAATTGCAGCCACGGTTTCCACAGATAAATCCTGCACCACGGGTTTCTCTAGAGCAAACACGGTGCCTTCCGACAGCCGGCGTCCGCGCTGCTCCTCCTGCCCCTGCCGGAGCGCGGCGCCCGCTCACTGTGTGCGGGGTGGACGCCCCGCGGAGCCGCCTGCGCTGCTGCCGGCATCCCACGGCCGACCACTGCTTTGCAGCTCCGGGAGCAAATCTGCTTGTATGCAAGTTTCACATTCCCTTTTTTTTAATCTCTGCTACACATATTAATGTGATTTACTGACCAGTCTTAGACTAATCTCAGTTTCTGATGCGTGTATGTTCAATGGCAGCAGTGTTTCTCATTGGTTCTAGACCTTTTTTATGTCTTTTCATCATACAAAACAAGCAAAACACCCATATAAACAGTTTTTAAACTCTAGTTTAGAAAGTTAATACCTAGCCTAGTCTAGAAAGTTGAATGTCATTTGCTACCTGCATTACATACCTCATTTCTCCAGAATATGGATGATCTGTATGTTTCAGGCCAATCAATGATAAGCGTTTTGGGGGGCTGGAACAGTTTCTCGAACTACTTATCTGGGCTACCCGTTCTCCGATTTCATTTCCTAGTGTTCTCAGTAACGAGTGTAAGTTTTGCAGCTGGCCCGTGTTTCAGAAAAGGGCTATAGGAAAGTTTTACAGTGTCATGTCTAGGATCTCATCCATATAATCACAGAGTAGTTGGGGTTGGGAGGCACTTATGAAGATCATCTAGTCTAACTCCCCTGCTCAAGCAGAGCCACCTAGACCAGGCTGCCCAGGACCACGTCCAGTTGGGTTTCAAATATCTCCTTGGGTAGAGAATCCAGCTCGGGCTGCCCAGGACCATGTCCAGGTGAGTTTCAAACATATCCATGGGTGGAGAATCCATAACTTCTCCCGGCAATCAGTCCCAGCAACCAGTCCCAGAGCTCAGTCACCCTCAGTAAAATTGGTCATCTGTCTGCTCTTTCATTTCAGTGGAATTTCCTGTGTTCCAGTTTGTACCCTTTGCCTCTTGTCTTTTCAAGGAGAATGTCTCATTTATGTGGGCTGATAAGCACGGATAAGCAAAGACCTCAAAAGAGAATTCTGTCATAATAACTCTTCTTAGTCATTGCTTTGAAAAGTCTGTGACTTAGGATGGTGTGCGGAGTAAACATTTTAATTAGTGTCTGAAGACTACTAGAATGAAGTCTACTAGAAATGAAGACTACTAGAAGCAGAAGGGAAAACAAGCTCACCACTCTTTCTATTCCTAAATTTTATAGATTTAATAACTGATCCCCAATGCTCTTTCTAGCTCAACTGCAGCATGAATTCTATTTTTTTGTGCTAGCAATAAATAGGAATTAGCAAGAAAGCTGCTACCAGCTTCTTTCTCCTCCAGCCCATGGCACTAGGCAAGCCTAGTTACCACTAGTATTTAAATTTTTCAAATTGGGATATTCTTCGGGACTCAAAAAATCTGTGAAACAACGTTGGAAGATAAGCAGTTCAGAAAGAGCATGGCTAACTTCGAAGATCAAGTTAAATCAACTAAAATGACTTGGGTGGTTAAACTAAGGCCTGTATTTAAATTACTGGCTCAGAAGCATAAGTGTCCTGATAACAAACACAATGAAACACAAATACGGTAACAGGAGACCAGGGCGAGCAGCTACCCAGCATCTCTCATCACTGGAATAACTCAAAGCTCTACAGGAAAAGGAATAAAGGAAAGGGAACATCCCATAAGGGAGTAATGGATATTATGATTTTTTGATAGTTTACAAGTACTTTTGTCCCCCCTAGTGCTAAACAGACCTACAGGAGTTTGCATTTTAGGGGCACAGTAGCCAAACGAAGAATTATTTTCAGCTCCTGTGCCAGACAGAAATAAATTATGTAGGGAAATGCGTATATGTGTGCATTCTAAACTACGCTCCATAAACAAATGCATAAATATTTATCTAAATGAGCATGATAAATTTGCTCTCTCTCTCAAGCAAAATGGACAAATTTCTTTACCAATATGGTTAATTTTAATTCATTGAAGAAATGAAGAAACTATTAGAGTAGCAATTAAATAATTACAAGTAGTGGGAATGCCGTAAGAAGGCAAACCGCAGCATTAAGACACAAAGCTACATATATAAATGGTCTATTTTCTAGCAATAATAGACAGCACCAGCCTTGTACTTTAGCAGTTAACAACTTGGTAAGTTAATAAAAAGCACCAAGTAATCTTCTCATTGCAATCATGCAAAATCATGCTGAAAAGATAGCACGTGTTTTTCTAGAGATTATTTCTTAGTATTCATTATGCTCCTGCCAAAGAACACAGAATCAAGGAAATACTTTTATCATTCCCCTTTTGGCACACTGATTCATAGCTAGCAAATAGAAAGCTTAATAGATTCCTGTTCTGAATTGTGTTCCAGATATTGATGGGTAATTGCAAAAAAAGAACAAAAAACCCCACTATTCTCTTAAAGCATCTAAATGAAATGCTCTTGCTTCCATATTATATAAAACCAAAACCCAAATCACTGATGGATTAGATCCAGAAATTTCTCTCAATTACATATAAACACAGGCACGGATCTCTTTATATTTTATGTTCTTGCTATTGTATATACAAGACAAACTGGGCAAAGGCACTAATTCTGGAAGAAGACATATAGAATTGCAATAGCAGAATTATTATCAGGTAACATTTTTTTTCATCTAAAGTGTAATTGTGATATTCCAATAACAAAAAATGATGAAGGATAAACTTACAAGCAACAAAAAAATAATTTAATGGAGTCTTTTTCCATGCAATACATATTTAACTGCTTGCACAGGTGTTTCAAATACATTTACACATGCAATAGCATGACTTTCTGTAAGAGGAGAGAGTTTACGTACCAAACAACTTAATCTTTTTCTTCCACTATGGCGTAACTTCTGATTCAAAAGCCCCAAGAATTACAGGCAAACTCACTAAAAGTCCACAACTCCTTTCAGGACATGATTCCTCCCTCTGGTCTGTAAATAGTGAAACATGGCTATGGATAAATTGAAAAAATACACTCTTTGCTGAAGAACTCAGAATAACAAACACTTTAAAATGTTGTGACAATTTTTTTTTAATCAGTCAATACATATTACTTCTCCCAAATCTTTCAAGTACTGGGTTCAAAAAGTCCAGTAGCTACAAAAACCTTCATATAGCATTCAATAGAAAGATTGTACAAGCTGTAACAGAGGTCAAAGTTGATGTGGCTGCCTTGCTCTATTTTCAAGTATCTAAGATGCATAAATGATCAGAATCTCATTAATTCAGCATCTTATTCTACACTAAAAAATACGTTATTATACTTAGTAGTATTCCAATACAAAAAAACACAACAGTTCTCTAAAAGAAGTTGCCATCATCACATGTGATGTCAACACATGTCATCATCACAACTTCCATGCGCTGGACCCTCTACATGACATTGTTCCATCACACATGGATCAAAGCAGGTGTTTTACTTTGAGAAGGCATCGTCACTCTTTAGAAACTGCTGTTTTTCCTGCTGGCCATCTCCTGCTATACACACACATGTATATGATGGTAAAAAGCAGAGTCATACTGGTTTGCCTCATAACCAACTGAGAGCCGGGTATCTTGAATGAGCACTTTATTCCATCCTAAAATGATGACTTTGCTTCTCACAGTGACTTTCTCTCCTTAGGGTAGCAAACAACCTCCAGTACAAGGCTGCAATAAAAGTGAAAGACATAAAAGTAATTTTGCCGTTATGTTTTACTAGCTTACTGATGTCCTTCAACACAGACTATGCTCTTATCAGTGCAAAACTGCAATAAACTTTACTAATATATATGAAATTCTTTTGCACCCACCTTTTGCAAAATTCACCACCGACACTCAGTGGACTAAATCTGCGAGGCCAGTATTCTCACATGAACACTTAACTGAAAAAGAATGATTTCTTTTATACTTTTATACTCTAACAATAGTCCTTTATATTTTTATACTTATACTTTTATCCTCTAAAAATCAAAACCTTTGTTAACTCTCAAACTCTCAACCTCTAACTTGTAACAGACGCTCTTCCAGAGAAATACCACCTCTAGCACTACCAAGGACGCAAGTGCCCTAAACAATCAAATCATATCTCCGATGTGAAAGTTTCAGTTCAGAATGATCAGTAAGAATACCTACCTGAACAAGGATCGGGAATACAAATACTAAGAACCGGTTTAGAGAAAGCCCTGGTCAAAGATAAACAAAAATGTGCATTCCTGACCTTGAAGGTACCTTCATTCATGTATTTATCATATATGTCTGTATGGACAAATGCTAGTTTGGACTTTCTACATATGGACTTTGCTATTTGCAAAGTATTAGTAGACAATCATAAATGTTCCTTTAAGACCTTAAAACTCTCTACCAAGAGTGTAAAATCTAGAAACAATATATTCCCACATGCACATTTCATGCATAAAGTTTTTTCATATTTTCTATTTTAGTAGTCATTCCTTTCCCAAATGCTCTCAAGTAAAGTTTATGGAGCTTGCAAGGTTAAGATGAAAAACGGTATTTATTGATGTTTAAAAAAAGGAAAAGAAAACAATTCAAGTGGAATTAGAATGACAAATACCTACGATTTTATTATTTTTCTATGCAGTGAACAAGAAAGTCTACTTAAGCACACTGCATTAATAATATGAGTGAGATAGCAGGCCATTTGGCATTCATTTTCACTAGGCATTAAGAGCACATTCAATTTCTATAATTATCTAATATTTCAGTTCATTATAAACTTGCTGACAACTGTAAGAAATCAAGACGGGTCCCTCCACGAAATCTACAGACATTTGATATAACTTTACGGAATTTTTCTTAGATCATTATTTTGCAATGATAAGATCGAAATTAAAATGGCAGGCAAAGATGGGAACACAATGAGCACTTTGACATGTGAAATTGGAGAAGACTTTTATGTTAAGAGCATTCTCCATTGACAGATGCTTTTAATTAAGATAAAAAGTAAATCAGCCTTCCAATGTACACAAGCATAAGGCTTAGAAGGGTTTAAACTATACTTACTAAAGCTTTGTCCATTCTGCAGTTTTTTGGAAGATTCATACAATTTTACCTCACTACAAGTCCAGTAAACCAACTATCTGCCATTATCACTCTAATCTGGGACGGATGACCTGTGAAGTCCTGAGCAAATTGCAAATTCTTATATACATTTAGCTAGTCTATTTTTAAGCACATGTATATGTGTGCAGTTATCGATTCCCAGAATTTCCCTGGAAAGACGGCTGAGCAAAACCATGTCACAGCTAGAAAAGAGAAACACAAGCGTTGCTCGGCCTCAGCGGCAGTGAGCCACGTGTCGGGGCTCTGATTCAGAGGACCCTGTGCACAGAAAACCACCCAGACGTCTCCTCTACTTGTCTAAATGGTATATGGCAAGGACTGGCACTTTCTTTCTTAAAAGGCTGACATTTCTAATCTGTTAGATGATTAATTTTGCAATGGGCAAGCAGGATTTTAGTTCTATTCTGATGAGCATGAATCACGAGAGGACTGCACAAAGAAAAGCAACAGTATGATCATTTTGGCCCTTTTCTTCCTCTAAAAAGCATTTGTCTTACAGATGTGGTATCTTTTAAGCAGTGCTTACACTCTGCCAGAGGTTTCCACTGCAGGCATGGAAGTCCACGGGGTGGGGGTACTCAGATACACCCTTCAGAGAAAAATAATTCAGTATTCAGTAGTTACAGAAATATGGAATATATATATATGGAATAATTCAGTATATTTCATAGTTAGAGACTTGAGATATATTCAATTAACTCTGTGAAATAACTAAAAATAGCATTTACCTGGCCTCAGTGTCTCTGGATCAAACTTTCAGTGGATTTTCATAGGTTTTATCACAGCTCAGGAAATGTGCTGAAGTTTGGTCCCCGACACCACAACCTGGACCAGTTTGAAGGATCTCCAAGGCAAATGCAGTTTGCAACGTGAATGCGTTTTTAGTCACTTCAAACACTGATTGTCCCTGATTTATTAATCAGCTCCATTTGTTTGTGTTGATAAAAAGTGCCAGTACCCTGGCTGTAAGAGGTAGAGTTGTTTTGTATCTTTTGAATGAGGCTGATCAACCATCTACTGTTTGAGAACATGCTGGAATCACAGTAGGAATCAGCGTTAAGAGAAAGGGCCTGCGTGCTCAGCCTCTTGAGTTGCTTAGAGGTCCATACCCCAATTCTAGCTAGTCCAATTCAGTTACTGAAGTATTATTCAGCATTTCAACTTGTATGAAACCAGGAGTCGATATCTGCTGTTATTTCATGACTTGGCTCACGTGCTTTCATTTCTTTTTAACAAAATATATGACAGCATGAGTAGATATCAAGTTCTGAACGTGTCATTCAGTATTACTATTGCCTATTCTGAAAGCTTCCTTCTGCCATGCCCCACAAAAGGATCTGTGTCTTTTTTTTTTTGTAGAAAAGTCTGAGATTGCTTCCAGATTTGAATCTGGCATCAGAAGTATTAATTCTTTCTACTACATAATATTAGATAGTTTTTTTTTTTTCCCTCCACCTCTTTTTGTACCGACTATTCATGAATTTTGCCAGGAAAGTCTGAATTTCAGCACTAACTTCCTTGGCGGCAGCTGAGTCATTAAACCTCACGCTCCAAACATTAAACTTCTTGCAATCTCAGTAATCAGAATTCCTCTGCGAAATTCAAAGCAATCATTTCATGTGAAGTATTCTGCCTCCCTCCCCCTCACTCCACAGCTTTATTATTACGCTGGCAGAGGTAACAGTATGGGTGCTATTCAGGGGATCAGCAGGGCTAAGTGAGCCCAGTGCCTAGCTACACAACAGTGTATACAATCTTTATGCCAGTCCATTACTATAGCAAAGAGCAATAATCCTTTCTGAATGTTGTGTCCCTAATAATCTCGTCCTTTGTCCCTTGATATTTCACATTTATCCAACTTCCTTCTCTGCAATTTAGCTCTTTATTTAGCTCGCAAAGTAGGCATTATACTAAGTAGGTAGAGCATTCATCTCGTGGCGTCAGTGCCAGTTACCCTTGGCAACCACCACTTGAAGGAAAACCTTATTTTCAGCTAGTAACTCAAAATAGGCCTAAAGGGTCAAGTGCAAAGCGAGTGCAGGACGGCAGCTCTTAGGCCTGCAAAACATTCAGTACAAAACCTGCTTTCACTTGTAGAATTCAATACTGTAGAGATTCGTTTTGTTTTTTAAATGACTGTGTCACGTGATAGCGGGGGGAAAAGGTGACGTACTCAGAGATGAATGCAAGCGTGTGGCATTTCAAGAAGCAGATCCACTTGGAGGAAGGCTCAAGATATGTGTTAACCTAATTTAAATAAAATCTAAATCTAAAAATCTAATAGAACAAAATTCTAATGAAATGAAATGTTCTATTAAACAAAAATACAAGTTTTAACTCTAAAACTGAGACATACCCGTACACACACACCGTGTTATCTCACCACTCTCCTCAGCTGAGACCCACGTGCACTATGTTTGGTGAGCCCAGACAGCACAGTCCTGTGACGGAGCTAATGGAAGATGGGTCCTACGGCAAACGACGGCAGTAGAAGAAGCCGTGTGATGGTTATGTGAGACGACGGTCTGTGCAACTTGCAGACCACCTGCAACATCCTTGTTGCTCCAGCACCCACCATCGACGTGGAAGCTGAAAGCCTAAACATATAATGCTCCATGCGCTGGCTTACAAGGATCACATAAGCACACTCTTTACACTCTTTACACGTGGGATGTGAGAATTCCCAGGGAATCAGCTGCAGAGCACGACCCACTCTCATTGTGGGATACTTCGGGGGGCTTAAGATGCACTTAATCCTGGCAAGCAACTGCACATAAAAAACTTACTGGCGTGTCTCAGCTCTACAAAACACACGTTTCTTGTTTAAACTAACCAAACGCGTACCAGTGCGCATGTACGTATGAGAGTATAACATGACTTAAAAATTGCCCTCCCTCAAGGAAAGAGCTTTAGAGAGTGAGCTGCACTGTAATTACAGACCAGGCAGACACAGATCAGCACTGCTCAGCATAAATATTGACTGTTATATTTTATTTTAATTTGCATCTTAAAGATAGACTCGGGATAGAGTTACCTGCTTCCCAAATGTTGGAGGAGCGCACACGTGGTATTTTCCGTTCAGCCTTAGCCTGCTGCTGCTGAAGTTAATCAACTGACGTTGATTTCAATGGAAAAAGGATCAGGTCATGTTTGCAATGCCATCTACCGCGTATGTATTACTGCTTCCACAAGCAAACAAGGGAAGACATGTGATGCTTTTATTTTCAGTGCTCGGATCTCTTCCGTCTCAAGTGTATTAGTATAAAATTAGTAAGTTATACTTCTCCCCACTTGTGATTAGCAATAAATACTCCGTATTGTAGCCAAGGTCATTTTTCCCTATCGGTACCCTATTGGTACTCACTTTTAAAAATCCACATACAGGGATGCACATTTCTTCTTTTTGTGTAGAAAAGGCGCGTGGAAAAGAAAATGGAGTTTATATGATAACAGACTAGAGCTCTTTAGGATGGAAAAAAGCCACCAGAGGTGGGGATGTCTACACAATTACGAAGCGAAAAGGAAACATTCGTTATTTGTCCCATCACAAAAAGCAGGACACAAAGCAAAACTACCCAGGGAAAGGATCTATCTTTTGGTCTACTAAGCACAACATAAAGTCAGCTTCCTCGTCAGAAGGTCCCTGAGTTCCTCCTTATCAGAAAGGGAGAAGGTTTCTAGGACCAGGGAACACCATGTCCCTCACACTCCTCCTAGAAGACCCCACTGCTGGTCTGTAACCCAAACTGGAAAACAGGACAGTCTGGTTGAGTGAGGCTATTTAATGAAAGGGAAAGAAAACAGAAGAATGACAAATCCAGTGGGTCTTTTAATTACTTTTGACACTATGTTTCACAATCCTTAAAAAAATCAGTAGGGGGAAGTTGGGGCGAAGCTCTATGACAAGTATAGAGGTAGGACACAATGAGAGGTGACCTTAGACATCTGCACGACCGCGGAGTTACTGCAGTCTGGATGAAGCAGGAGCCAGCTCACTCTCCGTGTGCCCTGAGGGCAGGCAGAGCACACATGCAGACATGGTGCAGGAGGCACACATGAAAGTCACGGTTACACAGACACTTCCTAAGCTCCTATTACGAGGTACAGGTGAGTCTAAGATGAGTACTTGCCCATGCAAACTGCTGGATTAAGAGCGCAGGCTGCTCATCTTGATCCTATCAAGGCCTATTCAACACACAAGAGGCAGATTTCAATATCATGTAAACATTTCGGTGCTTTGAGTTATTCCTTGGGGAAAGCTGCTTTCAGACTGTGCTGATTGCCCTCCATGCTGCTGTGCCTTCACACTGGGGCATCTGTCAGCATCATTCCTGGATGCTGATCCATACCCTAAGCATCAGCCACCACTGACCTGCTAAGGGAGCAGAAGTTCTTCGGAAAACGACCCAGATTTGATCCAGTGCGTTCTCCTTTCACGACACTAACTCATCTCCATGAGCACAACCAGTCTGTGTAAGAAAGGGAAATACCTGCTATCCCGCTTTTTGGTGTTATGTGCCAAGTGGCAAAGGGGGTGAAGCAAGCGTGTCTATGTTCTTACTGGGATGTACTTATTATCAGAAGAGATTAAAGCTCAAAGTCAATGGAAAAAAACTGGCAAGTGCTGAGCCTATCCAAAAAGGGAAAGGAAATTTGTTTCTGATGCTTTTAGACAATTATTTTCCAGGAAAATCAATTATAAACAATTCAATGCTCCATTTAATGCTCTTGCTTTTGATCAAAATATTTTCCTGCATGTTAAAATGAAAGCGATAAATGTAATGTTATATTTGTGGATCAGTGTAAAGAACTGAGTCTAATCATTGAAAAGAGCATGATTTTGAATTAATAGGAAAGTTGTATTTAATTTTTTAAATCTTTTCTTGCATACTTCTCAATTTAGTATCCTAAAGAAACATCTGTTTTCTTGATTGGTAACTATTAA
>JAUBNY010000862.1:2295601-2307910 GCA_032275445.1 Crypturellus soui | reverse complement strand
AATTATTTTAGTAATTTATGTGAAATTGTGTTCAGATGGAAACTGGAATCATAAAATGCAGAAAACAGAATTCTAAAAATAGTTAAATTAAATTATTATACTTGATTCACAAACACAGCTCTCTTCCTCCCCCAGGTTATTAAAGTACAGTCTAGCAAAGCCATCTACACTTTAAGCATGGTAGTATTTCCTTTAAATGAACTGAACATCCCTGATGATCACATCTGCAAGCATTTTAAGACAGAGACATTGATTTTTCTATGTATAAAGCAAAGGACAATGCAACTGCTTTTCATATCCAAATTAACGTCTTTAGAACAGGCTGAGTGGAAAAAGATAAGGAAAATATTATTTCTCTTTCCACAGAACAGACTATAGATTACTACAGAGAAGTTAAGCCAAATTCTTTTTTACCTGTTTGGTGTTATGAGAAACATTCCGTCTCTAATTTGTGTCAATCTATAGTTTTTGAAATAAAGTATCAATAGTAGACCCTAGTAAATGTAAAGTAACTTAGTATCACAATTTTAAAAAGAAAAACTTTATAGAAAAAAAAAGAGAAATAAACAAACCAAAGCAGATAGATTGCTATGAAACACAAACACACACTATATCCACTCTCCTAAAAACATATCGGTGTGCTCTGAATACTAGTTTTCCAACTTTTTAGTGAGGCCCAATCAGTACAGTGGAGTAGCTTCCACTGGAAATAAATCATAAAATAATTTATCTGAAATCTCTGGGGTCAGGAAAATCTCGTTTTTTGCTCTCAAGCAAAAAGAAGAGACAAATTATATCACAACAACTGAGTTCCACATGGAACAGTAGCTTTTGTATTCAAATTTGAATTATACAAGACCTGCTCATTCTTGTCTTCCTTTGCAACAATTTCCAGATGTAAGAAAAAGGCTGCTTCCTGGAGCAAGATGATCCTGGGTTTTGGCAGTCTGGTATTCTACTCAAACACAGGCACCCACTTAGGATCAACCATTGCCAGGGGAGAAGGGATCTCTCATGGAGTCAGGGTGATAACGCAAAAGTTTATAAAAATCAGCAGTGATATTCAAGACTCTGCACGAGGAAATACATTAGAAAAGGTTATAACTAGACCATAAATTGAGCTGTAGCCTCCATGAAACCCAAGCCACTTTCTTTCTCAAGTTTGTTCAAAATGTGAAAGAGTTCTAATTTCAAGTTTATTATAAGCTGGACTAGCTGAAGACGGTGTCTTTTGATAGAGATGACTTTTCTGGTTATTTGGTCTTTCCAGTCATGTACTGGTATTAGCCTGATTATGCAGGGTACTGAGGTTAGGCATTAGCTCTAATTGCATGGATGTATCCAACCTCATCACCTACTCCTGAAAGAGCATTGGGGAAAACTGTACTCCTCATGCTGTCCATCAGGGCCAGCTCTGTGGCTGACATTATATCTTCTCACATCCAATCATTTCCACATTCAGCTGCCTAAATCTATTTTGTCTTAGAAGTACTTGACTTCTACAATCCACTTTTTTTTTTTTAAACAGTCATTACCATTCGTAATAGTCCCACTAGTTTTTGTGTCCATGTACAAGCACCAGGAGCATTTTGCGCAGGGCCACTTGCTTCTTCAAAGCCCAGCAGGAGGTTCACATGCTGGCTCCAGATCTCAGAGGTATTCTTTCTGCTTGTTTCTTGAGTTGCAATTCCAAGAAACTATTCATCTTTTTTGCTTCGCAGTCTCCAACTATAATTTGACAAAATGCCTTTTTTTTTTCCATAAACAAAGCCAAAAATAACTTCTTAGTCATTTGATTGTAAGCAGAATGGCCTTTATCAAAGCGCTGCAACACTGCTGACAGATATGGCAGTAAATATCATCCTCCCAAAATATGTAACTTCGAAGGACATATAGTGCCTATCAGAGCAATAAAAATACAGCTAAGCAAAGCAGCATGCCTTGCTCAATATCCTCTTGCAGTCTGCTTGGAAGTCTGTTCCAACACAAATGTTAACACTTGTATTTAAATACCCTGCCTTTATGAGGAATCCGGGGTGGGCACAGGACGAAGCCTTGCACACCACACTGCACTAAGCAAGGATCTGCAGAGTTGTGCTCATTTTTTACGTAAAGTCGGAGGCAAAATGCCACACTCTAAATAGATGCATTGAACATCAAACGTCCCCGCTGCAATCAACAAGGCAGCGCACACGAAGACAAGCGAGGGAACAAAACCTGCGCCCACAAGAAAGGCAGCGACCCCCCAGCCTGCCGCGCTCCGCTCCTGAGACTGCACTGTGAAACACGGCGGGGACACCTCAGAAACACCTAACTGTCGCCGTGTGCCTCACCCCAAATGCCACCTGGGCAAGAAGTGTCGCTTCTGGCGGGTGACACGACACCACCAGATAAACGTGAAGGAACCGCCGGATTCACCACAGGTCTCACGCTCCCAGCAAGCCCCGTGCGCTGCGCGGTGGGAAGAGAGGCGAGCGCAGTGCTGCCGCGGGGCCTATCCCCCAGGTGCCGAGCACGGAGCGGCACCTGTCTGGGCCTCTGGACATCGGTATGGCAGCATTAATAACAACAACTTATTTTCACAAAATTAAGAATCAGACCCATGTCTTAATTTTCATTTTTCCAAGCTGAATGGCAAGAACGACCTCAATGCTTTCAGTTTCTGAACACTTGAGAAGTAAAAATACCTCAGACCACAGCATGTCGGTAGTCTCCCCCTTCTGCAATAGCTCCCTCTGTAGCTAGACTGTGCCAGGAAGATATCCAAGGCTGAGGTTTGATTCCTCCCCAGTGCTGGAAAGGAGACTGGATCTGACCCTGTTGAGTGAATGTCCCAGCAGCCCGCTCAGAGCACAGCTTCACCAGGGGCAGCGCCACTTTACACACAAAAGGGATTAAGAATCTAGTGACAAACAGATCAAGCAACTGAATGTGGATGCAGGAAGGAGGACATGACAGCTCCCATAACCACTTATTTATAAAAAGCATGAGAAATATCACGGAAGAGGCACCCCCACTCCTACCCTGCTAAAAAAAAAACTTTGCAAACTGGCCTGTTAAAATACAGTCTTGGAAAACCTAAGTAGAGAAGAGCTGACTAACAAGAGACCACAACCACTCTGAACCTAAAACTGACCAATGTGTGCGATGGAACAACACCCTGGGGTCATATCTGCAAATAGCTTCAGGATGAAAAAAAAAAGAAAAAGGTTTTGACTAGTGGTCAAAACACCATCACCCAGCGCTGGCTGCTGCAAGACGGTATTTACAATACTATGGTCAGGAAGTTCACCGAGCCATAGATTGAGCTCCGAACTTCAAGAAACATCACGGATCTTTGGGACTGATACTGATACTAAATTTAAGTATTATACGCAAACACTGAAAAAAAATGTAAAAGGAAATAATACAAAAAAGCAGAAACTGCACTTCACATAATAAAAAATTAAAGAAAAAACCAACATACACAGTGGGTTTCCAGTGATAACTGTGTTTTAAGGTCTTGGTGGATAAGTATGGGACCAAATTCTGTTTGCAGTTACATCTCTCCAAGACTAGAGCTACTGCACTGAAGAGCAAGACTTCAAGCACAAAGTTAGAGGCATAAAACTCACCCCGTGGCTCTGTATGTGTAGATACACATTCACACGCGCATCCTCAGCCCTTCCTCTAACCTAGCAACTTGCTTGTTCTGTATGACAGTAGTTCCTTAAATAAGTAAAATAAAAGATCACTCCCAACACGCAGCTTTTGTTATAGCAGGGATTATTCTGTGTTCTTCAGTGATGTCATTTTTTCTTTCCACTTGGACAAAGAAGGGAAAAAGAGAAAGAAAAAAAAAAAAAAAGGTATTCTTGCTGCTTGCTCAGAAGGAAATGTGTACTTTAGATTGGACAGTGTATTCAGGGTTGTTTTGGTTTTAATACTTAATTCATTAGTAATGGAAAAACTTCACATCATAGTAAAGAAATAATCTGGTGGATTTTTCAACTTGTAGGACATTGTTTTTGATAATTTGCCAACCAGAGCTGAAGATTTATTATGCAGACTATGCCAAAATGGTGAAAGGCTTCTCACGCTGCAGGACCACAAGACAATTGTTTTATGGGACAGAATTTACTGATTCTTATTCTTTATGACCCTACACTGCCAGACAAAATGTGCATGTCTGCTGTATATCCCCTATCATGTTTCAGTATTCCTGTGATACTCACTGGGATGCTTGGTTTAGTTTCTTTTGGCCACCAAATCATCTTTTAATTAACATACATATATATATGTCTTTCAACCTGATCTCTCACTTTATCATGTTGTCACATTTTTGACTTTTATATGAGCAAAATCTAAAACATTTCAATTAGAAGTTAAATTAGTTTCAGTATATATGCACATACTACATACTGTATATCAGTATCTAATTTTACATATAGCTTTTTTTAAGAATCAGCATTTGCTGCAAATCATAAGCATTTGCCATATACAAAATATTTTCTCCTCAAATTTCCCATTTCAATTAAAAATAAAATACAATCCACGTCCATTTTTCTATTAAAAGCATTTAAATATCCTTTATTAGGATGCAACTTTGTTGGTCATAATATTTGCAGGAGTGAAAGAAATTTTTTACTTCTAAAACTATTTGATAAAATAATTAATGATCCAGAAAAAATACACGTTTTGTAATTTGTCCATTGGATATAACTCTATGAGTGAAAAATAGTCCTGAAACTCTGAGAGGAAAAAGACTCAATAAATAACTTGCTTGATAAGCACAAAAATATACCTACACTGAGACATTTCTACTCCCACTCTTCAGTTAAGAGAAAAACAGTTATTTTTCCCAGTGTTTGCATAGTACTCCCTTACTTCCCTTTTTTTTTTCAGTTAATAAAAAAAGTACATGCTCAGATACAGCGAATGAATGTTGCCGTGGCTACTCCAAGACAACCTAGTATATAAAGTATGTTAAAGTTAATTCTGTGTTCTTGTAATAAAAACTATTTATTTCTATGTGAGCATAGAATTCTTTACTGTTGTACTTTTAGGTGGCAACATATCTGTAATTCAGTGCCTACTGGTCTTCCAAATACTTCAGTTTCTGCGGCATCTCGTGCAGTGAATAATGGTGTACGTAAGGGTTTCTATAGCAGTTGCAAGCAACTGGCAACCTGCAGCAGGACGTTTTGTCTTGATAAACTGGACAGCCCGCCTGTTGCATACTGCCTTCCAAATATGTGGCTCCCCAGATGAATTGCACATGCATTTTACTTCATCACTTCAGCTAGAGGCCGTTTTATTTATTTATTCTGGAGATGCTTACTTATGCTATTGTAGTTAAGCGCTTGCCATAAGTTTATTTTTAGGCCTTGCTCTTTGGTCGTAAAAACTAAGAAAGAGTAATACTTGACACTGAAATCATTTGTATTGCTCAAAAACGATGCACATCTCTTCTGAAAGCGTCTACCTTCCCAATTCTTTCAGAAGCTGAAGATGTGCAACCAAGGTCCGTGATGTCCAAGTGCCATTTCATGCGTGCGAAGTGAAGAAACACAATTTACATGTGTAAACAGAAGTTGCTGGAAGATTTATGTAAAATTCCCAGTGGAAAATTACATAGATAAGTTTTTAACAGTGTTCACATGCTCAAGCTCAGCCACTTATGCCACTTTATTAATTAAAAAAAAAATTTTTTACAAACTTCAACCTCAAATTATAAAAGTATGTTGATGCTCCAGCATCAACATTATGTTAAATTATGTTTTTGAACTTATGACGCTGACTGTAGGCCTTGCATTTCTTTGGGACTCTAGGACTTGCATTACTCTCTGTTCAAAATGCCATCCTTGGCTAGTCTTATACAAGATCTTCATTTTGGCATGCCTAAAATTTGCAGTGCACACTGTTTAATAATGCTCAGAGTATATTCTTAGTAGTAGGGACTCTTAAGGGACTACTGCTGTGTAAAACTAGCCAGGAAGGTAGGAGATGTTAATCCTTGCCCATGACAAGGAAGTTGCTTTTCTGTGTGGTCAGCAGGAATAAAACATCCTAATATCTAACAGCAAAGCTACTTCTGCAGCAGCAAATTTCATGAATGCATTCCGGGTTCGAATTTAACCTGGTTTACCTCTGGGGACCCTGTGCCAGCTTAGTCATGTCTTCAATGAACATATTCCCGTCTGTTAAACACTAACTTAAAATACAAAAATGCAGCAGGTTTCTGAGGTCAAGGAAAGGAAATATAAAAGAAAGAGCAATGAGAAAGGTACATGGAAATAAGATTCAAAGCAGCAGGCAGCTGGAAACTCTTACCTGATGTTAACTGCCTGATGTTAACAGGCGACCCGAAGCGCTCCCAGCTCCACAGTCTCACCCCCTCGGCAGGAGTAGGGAGCAAAATAAGGGAACTGCAGGAGAAAGAGACTTTACAGCAAATGGATGGACTTTCCTTTTCCCTACTCCTGCTCCAAGCAGCAAAATCGCAGCCTTGGGCCACCTGGGTTAGGAGGCAGAACGTTTTTGTCATGTTATCCACATCCATGCCAACACTACACTAGTAACTAAAATGCAAACATGCGCCTTTTCCCAAAGTCCATGCACACCTGTGACGTGAGCCAGCCCGTCCTCCTGAGGAGTTAGAGCCATTGGGTCTCCCACTAAAACGTGGCACTTCAGCCCGGAGCAGCAGAGCTGCCTGCCCGCTGGGACAGGTCGCAGGCTCCTTGCTCTGGTGTCTCCGGGGTCCATCACCAGACTCTAGTTAGCGAATGCCAGGAGGAGTCTCCCGGTTGCAACGAGGCTGGCGAGCAGCTGGAGCAGGGTCAGGCGCGGGACCCAGCTCGACCCAACAAAGGAACTAGCCGCATGCCATGCGTTGCTTGTTGTTTATTGTTCATTTAAACTATTTGTTTAAATCATTTAATGACTTGGATGGTTTCGTCAAGGGCAGTTTGTTTCCAGAGGGCCAGCGTCCTGCGTCACGCGTACCCCGGGGAGGAAACGCAAGGCCCAAAACCCAGCTAAATACATCAGCCTGGACCCAGCTGATCACTGCGGGGCTCGGAGGAAGTGGAACTGCTTACGCTGAGGAGCATGAAGGAAAAGGCTCTCGTGCTAAAGAAGTGCAGGAAAGGGAAAGAAATCCGGCCACACTCATAACAGCATGGCCATACTAATTAGAAAGAAAGCGAGCCAAAGCAACACGTGCAAGCGCCACTGACGGTGCCCTCACGCTAACACGACACAAGGGCTGAGCACTGGGGGACAGCCCGCCTGCACAGCTCCCCAGGGAATCGAACGCCTTTAATAATTGCTTTAGAAACACTTTAATTTTAGTCAGATGCCTCTGTGTGTGTGTGTGTGTATGTGTATATATATCCTGGTCTGGATCTTTTCCCAAACATGCACCTGGGGGCCGCTGGAGTGAGCCAGAGCCAGAGCTGTCCCATGGGACGGCCACTGCATGGGGCAAACTGAAGCCCGGTTCCCCTGGCAGAAGGCACAGGACAGGACCAGGAGTGCCCTCTTTTTCCTCACTGGGTGCCTGAGGCGACTGTGTGCAGCCCATGACACCGAACAGCAGGCAAGGATACCAGCTCTGCCTCCACTACAGAGAAGAGTAGCAGGAGCCGCCGCACTGCAACGGGGCCATGTGCACAGCAGAACATGTGATATTCATCATCTCCGAACACAGCAACAAGCAGTGACGCGTTTTAAGGACTGTTCACAAATTATCACAATTCACATGTGCATCCAATCTCAAGACTGCTTTATGCCCCTTTCCCCTTCTCCTCATTATTTCTGCTAAAATGAGAAAATGAAATAAGTAGCTCTAAAGCAAACGAAATAAAAACAGTGACATAAACACCCTTCTCACAAGTTTACCTTGTACACATAAGAAGCCTTTTTTTCCACCCCAGAAAACCTCTCAGCACATTCAGCTTTCCACAATTTTTTGCTACCTCATCACATTAGAAAGCTTGACTCTGTTCCTAAGCTTTAACTTACTACTACCTATCTTTCAACGAAGCTTTCCAAGCAGCACTGCAATTGCAGGAGACTTTCTATGCTAACATGGTTTCAAAGACTTGAAATTTATTTAACTGTATCATTTACATTTTCAGCATAACTGCCATTTTAGAACAAGCCTGTTTACCTACACTACACTACCAAATATTTATGCTCTTCCTAAAAATAATTCCCACAAGGTCTGAGCAACCTACAGCAACCCAAATATCCAGATTGTAAGTATATTCACTAATATCAAAGACAAAGATGACACTGCACCCTAAAGAAAATACATACATACAAGCAAACTTGAGTGAAAACAAACTTCTCAAACCTAAAGACCGCAAAAAAACAGAGCATGATTCTGCAAGGCCGAACAGAACAGTCCTTATTCCCTACTATTCACTGGTGTTAACAGAACTTCTAGTATGAACGGAACTTCTAGTAGGAACTCGTGACTGCAAAGTTTGAGTCAGCAGCAGTAAAAAGCCTTTTGTGTCAAAGATTTTAATACAGACTGGACTGAAAAAAAGAAAGCAACATAGTTCAAATATTAATAATAAAATGAAACAACTTAAACAGTTCATTATGCTTTTTGTTCACCTCCACACTAGAAACCATATCCCAACTCGGACAACTATATTGTACTTAGAGCAGTATTTCTGTGCCACTTCTTAATATTAAGCACCATTTTTCAAAACAGCTGTGGAGAGCTATTGAAATAAAATCTTGTTCAACTGTGGCTGTAGAAGAGCACAATCTTGTATCGTGTGCAAATTTTAAACCGTACTTTCCTGTTAACAGCATACCAACATGTTGTGAACTACCTGCTCTAATAATACTTATTAATTAGAATTATTAATTCTAATTATGCTTACTTGCAGCTTTCGTTTTCTTCACTGATAATATTGTTACCTTAAACAGAAGGCTGATACGCAAATTCGAGAAAACAACATTAAGGAGTATGGATATTGTGACACAACCAAACTTTTATTTGACATACTGTGTCAAAATTTAGAAAATATCACTTGAATTCTTACCAATATCCTCTTTGGCATTGTTAAAGGAAGCTCTTTCAAAAACTTACACAAGCCATTTGATGCACACACTGCCCCCAAACCCTTGCTCACTGATACTTCACAAAGAAATTTTAATATAATTTTTATTAACATAGTTTTTATGCCTATCCTACGAAAAGAGTAATAGAACTGATTTCCTAAGTTCCTAGAATACTGAAACCTTTCAGAGTGTATCATTTAGTCCCGAATAGAAAAATAATCTCAGCAGGTGTTGACAAAATTTAAGGTCAGCTTTGGTTCAACACTGTCTGGACAAGGGGTAGGAGTTGGGAAGTGCTCTTTTCTCTCATTAATAACTAAGAGCAGCTTCGCTTGAAGGATGTGATCATAGAATGGGATGCCAAAGTTGGGTTGCAAATAACTGTATTATACAATATCCTGAATTCTTATTGGTCCCAGTTCTCACCGGTCTCAAGATGGAATCCATATAAGCATGAGCCTACAGATGGTTAAATCCCTCTGCAAGCGTGAAGCACAGTATTGACTTTGACTCATCGACAGCAGATGAGAAAGCCAGCCATGTGCTTGTCTCCAGTGTCAAGTGTGGTGCTTTTTGATTTTTTGGTGTGTGTGTCAGGGAGGGGGACGGTAGGGAGTCCTCATCAAAATGCATGAAGTCTGCACGCTATTTTCTGGCTACTTACATCTTGTTGGCTCTCATTTAGAAAGGCATGCTGTACCAAAACTTGGTAACGATTCCTGCTCTCACAACTGTTCCTCCTCCTGTTTCCCTTGCAAATAAAAGCAGACCTTATTCTGCAGCTGTAGGATCAACCAGGATCTAATTTGCTGCCATTTATTTTTGATTCATTTTTCAATATCAAAAAAGAAAGAGTAGTGGAAAACCAGATTTTAATTAGGTGCTTTGTGATCCTACATATATGCAACATGCCTAAGAGGAGAGCTTCACCGAAAGACCCAAAAAAGTGCACTCCACTTTTTTAACTGAGCCTACTGACATCTCACAGGCTTCCAGAGCTTCCTCGCGACTTTCCTCCACGGCCGGGCATCTTGGCAGCTCCCTCCCCTTACCTGGGAGAGAGCTGGGCCAACAGCACCCGGGCAAAGCAAGGGGTTTGGCTGTGGGAGCTGGAGAACGGCGGCGGGAGCGGCAGGGATGAGGCAGGCAGGGAGCCAGCAGCCTCCGCACGGGACACAGGCTGCAGCTCCCAGGCACAGGGAAAGCTGCGGTCGTTGTGTGCTCAGTTTGCGCAGTGCAACAACATGACATTTGAGATCCCCCAGCAGGGCTGAGAAAGCGTCCAAATGAGATCCGAGAGGGAAAGTCTGTGTGCGCTACTGTTTTGTAACCCGCTGCTTAGAGAGGGTTAACTACAAGGTTAACTTCCAGGCGTAATCCCAAAGTATTATTTCTATAGTTGTAAACATACTTATTAAAAATATGTTCCTTAAGAAATCATGTTGTACCTTAGCACCTGCAGCAAAGAATAGTTTAAGGTTTCATAACATATAATACCTTCCTTTCCTAGAAATTCATAGAAAAAAAAATAAAAGCCTCTCTGCTTGTTATTTTAACAGAAACTTAAGACATGGTGCAGGACAACTGCGTCCTGCAGAGGTATAGCACAGGTAAAACCACTATCAAAGAAGGCTGGTTAGCATCTTTGCAAAGAGAAAATAAGTATTGTATAAAAAAGATAAAAAAATATGAAGTATAATATGCTTGAGCAGTAGGTAAAGGATCCTGAAGTATTAGGTATACTTGGGAGTTGACAATGTGATTTTGTCCTTTCATTTTTTTTATAATGTTTTGAAATTACTCCCTCCTAAACTAGAAAAACCTTTAGCATTCTGTGATAAGAATCCATTCAATTTTCTGCTCTCATCAGGTCACTGGCCTCATAAAATCATGCCTTAAAAATGGGAAGTTGACATGAATGTGGAATTTATTTTCTTGCATCTTTTCCCTGATATTTCAATAGATCTTTCCATTGGCAACAAAAAAGTTAGCATTTGCTAAATGCTGGCTTGTAAAATAAGGAATGTGCTTGTGTGGGGGTTAGACAATATTAAGAGAAATCTTTCAAGAAGCCTGCCCTGTGCACAGCTCCTAAGTGATACAAACCCACCTTGCAAGCACAGGGGAAGAGGATAATGCATGTGCATATGCACACATGCCAACACATAGAATGATTTAAGGGACAAGCTAAGCAAAACTAACAGAAGAAAATCAGACTGTCTGGATTCCTAGACCAGGGATTTATTCTGATTTTTTTCCATGTTGTAGAATGTACCAGCCAGGAACATTTCCAAATAAAAAGCATGGTAACTGCATAGAGCAGAAGCAGAGAAACGAGATTACAGTGTTTCCACACTCAGGTCACCTACAGCTGCTTGTAAACCTATTATCAGAACATACAGATAACACTCTTTCTTTTAATTTCACTAATATGTGCTTGTACATTACAAAGTATATGCATCCTCTGAGGAGGATTATCTCTAAAACCTTCATTACAGTCTAGTCCTCTCAATTTGAAAACATTGCTAGCTCCAGCAGCACTCAAAAACATAAGCTTCTGATGTTTAAAATGTTAAAAATGACACTTCTGTGCTCAAAGATCGTTTTGTCACAAAATGGCTTGTGCTTCAATCTTTAATGGCAAAATCTTTCAAATACAACTTTTTATATTAAGCTACAGAAGGCAATTTAATTTTAGCTTGAATACATGGCGGGGAGGCAATTATACTTCAATCATTTCTTAAAAATGCAGGGAAGGCCTAGATGTTCTACATCTAAGTTTCAAGAATCCTCACCAAAACCTGAATTAGTATTTTTTGTGTGTTTAGTCTCATCGTCTACCTGCTAAGAATAAACAATTATCTTAATTTTCTAGGAAGACTTATTTTTGTAAATGTAATCAAGAAGGAAGGGCTAAAAATGAGGAAAAGCATTTTTTCATAATGCCATTGAGGGTATTGGAAACAAGACAACAAAGTTTTCAATTAAAAATGCATGCATCTTCAGAAATATTACATTATTCTCACTTTCTATTATCATGGAAAGCTGGGTTGTAAAGCAAGTTTTTTTCCAATCTTACAATTTGGAAGCAGGAACAAGTATTTATGTGATAGGTAACATCGATTTTTCATTCTGCCAGTTCATAAATTCTAGTGTAATTTGAACATTTTCTCACATAGACTGAATCATCACAGTATCATGAGATAAGTGACTTGATTAACGTTTATTCTTGATACTTTGTCC
>JAUBNY010000862.1:2275000-2286225 GCA_032275445.1 Crypturellus soui | reverse complement strand
TCTGCTCCAAGAAATATGCACCCCTGCTACATCAGAACCTGGCAGCAAAAGCATAAGCGCAGCTAAGGGTGCATCTTTTTTTTTAATATCAAAAATGTCTCAAAAAGCTCCTTCAAGTATAAAAATGTGATCACTTTAAATGAATCAGAACATTAAGTGCTTGCTGCACTGGCTTCTCAGCTGTTATTTTATGCCTTAAGCCAAATTTAAAAGAAGCAATACCAGAGTGTAACATCAACTTGTCTTCATTTAGTGCTTGCTTCATTTTCATTCTCTCAACACAGAATCATGAAATGTTTAAACAACGTGAAGAGTATTTGTAACTTGCAACAGCAACTTTGCTTTGAATTATTCTCTGATTAGTCATATAATAAAATGACTTTTCTCCTCAAAGTATTTCAGATATACATAAAAATTAACAGCTTAAAAATGCTACATCACATTACTAAACACAAAAGTACTACTACACCTATTATGTATCAGTCCAAGCATTTTATATTTGCATAAAGTATAGAGTATCTGGACTGCTCCCTTTTGATTTAAGATTTAAGGTAGAAGAAAATAATAAAAGAAATATCTTTTTAACTGTTTGCTGGAGAATACCACAGACTTCTAAAATGTTATTTAGATGTACTAAGCTTCTAATAAAGCAAACAAATAATACACAGAAAACAAACATCTCATTTTAGCCAGACCCGGGACTTCTGCAACAGCGCTCTGAAAGGCACAGACTGGGCCAGGCAGCGCTGTGAAATTGCTGCTAGCTCATTAGAGGTTTGTAAATATTTATCATTCCATAGTTGAGTGCTACGTTTGCAGTTGTGAGGGATCAGATGCGGGCCTTTGACAACAGTAAAGCCAACCACGAGCATCTTCGCTGGGTGCTGCGCAAGCCCGGCTTCCCGCCGCATCCCGCAGGGATGAAGGTTGTTAAGCCCTGCGGCAATCCTTGGCTCCCATACAGCTGAAGGGCTGGAAACCACTGAGATGCAAACTGAAAATCCTAGCAAGAACGCAGGAATCTGAGTCTAAAAAAGGGTGAAATACATGTTTACGCATACAATCCTATGGTTTGAGGCACAGCATGTTGACGCATAATTTCAGAATCTGGCCCACAGAGTTCAGCCTGTCAACTTCTTTAAGAGCTTCCAATGCTCTTAAGCAGTGTCCATCAGTCTTCCCACACACACTCTCTCTCCACCCTTCCTCTCCGCTCCCCAAGCCTACAGGGTGCTTTTAGTATTGAACTTCACTTCCCAGACCCCTCTGCACAATGAAACCTTTCTGTTAAGAGTATCAGCCTCCTACATGACTTCATGAAAAATGCAACAAGCCACTGCATCAGAAATCTCTGTAGTAGAAATCTGTAGTAGAAAGTAGAACAAGAAAGTAGAAAGAGGGCAAATGGAAAAGAGAAGATGGATGGAGAGAAATACCACTAGGAATTTTGAGCAGAACTTTACCCAGACAGAAAAATACTGACTCAGGAGTATAAAAATCCTTCATCAAATGAGAAAGATTGATTTTCTTCCTTCCTCCTTCCCAGAAATGTGGAGACTGTCAAATATTTCCATGATTTCAAGTGAAAAAGTGTTCTTAGTTGAGCTCAATACATTTTTAAAAAGTATTATGCAGTTAGCATAGAATCAAATTTGTCTAATGCACAAATTCTGATTTTTTTTGGCATTTGGAAAACACTGAGAAATCAGCTCTTCACTGCAATGCTTGATACAGTTTAAAAAATGGTGAATAATGAAGCACAGTATGCGTCCAACACATTCATATTTTTACACATGATTTGGAAAACACTGAGAAGAAAACTCATTGCAATTTGAGATGAAGCTTTTTTTTTTTCTTAATCCCACATTTTCACAAGACAAAAAGCATTTTCCAGCAGCTCTGGCTAACGATCATCTTTTTTTTTTGCTGCATCTCAAGGCGGTATCACCTAAGGAGCTATAAATCTCTCTGGACATGCCACTCTCCAGTTTTCCCTGCCTAGGACCAAGCCCTGGTCACAGGTCAGAATGCAATTTGTTCAAAGATCGCTCCTCTTTTAGAAGATGGACAAGATGACCACCAATCTAATTATCCTCATTTTACAGCATGTCTGAAAGACACTCGACTGCCAAATGCAAACACCCATAGGTCATAAAACACATGATTTAAGTTTCATGCTATAAAAACACCATTCTGGTGGACTGCCATACAGTCCTTTCAAATACTTTGAATCAAAAACCCCACAACTACGGGCAAGGTCCCCAAAACTACTCCCTGAGGCCCAGAGGAGCTCCATGGCCAAGTCCTAGGTAGGGCAGACACAGCCAGTCAACACAGCCCCAACGCTACATGGAAAGGGGAAAGGCTGCATCATCGCACCTCGCAGTCAGGAGCTGCTACCTGCATGTATTTATGTGCGCACACACATACACACACACATACATATATACACACACACAAGTAGATTTAATACAATTTCTAAGACCATTATACAGATGCACATTCAGCTGGTCTATAATGTGTTGGAATGGATTCACTTGGGGTCACTGCTGCTGAAATGAGCGGATGCTGCCATGCCTTTAGCACGAATAAACCTGCTTACCCACTCAACAACAGAAAAGCTCATACAGCATTGGCCCACCTAGCAAGCAAGTTCCTGTCAAAAGGAAGAAAAAAAATCAGAGGAAGGAAAGGCTAAAAAACAGTAGAAATACCAGTTTCATAAGCAACAGACAAAGGGATTCATTCACATCAATATTATTTTTAAAAGCTTGCTGTGTATGATTTTTAGAATGATATCTTTATGAAAAATTAATGGAAATATTTCCACCCTTTAAAAAAATAAACCAAAAATACCACAGCAATTTTACAAAATTCCAGCTTCATCTGTACAATTCCGTTCTTTGTGTCTCCAATGTTACTTTATTTTTCCTTTTTTGGTAATTCAAAGATGTTGTCCACACTATTTAATAAAGGTAAAAGACACTCCCTAAAATTCAGTTTTACTTAACTAGATTAATAAATGCATTTTAAGCAAATTAAACTGAATAACTTGGTATATACTATTTAAACATGCAATTACACAAAATAAATTCTGTATTTTAAATGACTGCTTTTTATTTTAATTATATATAAAGTTTTTATATATAAAAATCATATGCAAAGCAATTTTAGTAGAGGAAACAAACAAGACTCAAAAGAACATAAATTAAAAAAAAATGTAAATAAAGATGCATAATAGAAAGGCAGACCATAAGTATAAAAGCACAGTAATCCAACAAAAATGGTCAGCCCCTACAGATTTCAGCACTGAGTCTCCAGATGTGCAACTGTGTTGCTGCTGCAACATCGGAAGAGCAGCCCAAAGGAATGCCAAGGCACTTGTGCTTCTCACACTGCCATTCCACTGCAGACATTTATTGGTACCTACAAGAGAAAACCATGTCCATTATCACTCAAGAGTAGAGCTGATGCCATGAATGATTTTTAAAAGGAAGCAGAGTTTAGCTTTCTTAAGAAAAAAAAAATCCTAAATTGATTTTTCCACTGTGGTTTTTAATTCTACCTAGTTCTCTTGGGAGGCAAAAACACAATCTTTTCACTACACAAGGTGTGCAATTGTGTGCCATGATAATATATATATTTCTAGTTTATTTGGTTTATTTCAAGGAAATCAGTTTTTTTTTTTTGCTGTTATAGTAGTTCCCAGGTGTATTTCAATTAATATCCATAAGGCTTTTACTCCATTATTCATACACAATCAACTAAGTACTTAATCGTGTTTGAGGCAGTTAGCATTTAATATGTCCAGTATAATCCTGGTCTTCAGATCTAAAGAAAACATTTTTCATGTACATTTCTTTGTAGTAAAGACAATTACTTAAATCCACTTACTAAGAACCAAAAATTATCATGGGCAAATAAATTATGTGTCCCAATGAACACAAGCTGCTGTTTGCAGTCCTGTTTTCAATTAGCATCATGCACCCAACTGCAGTACCCCTAATTAGAACAGATTTTTTAGCCAGTTGATCATGCAAACCAAACTACAAAGGCTACAGAAACAAAATTCACTTCCAAAAGCAATGCCCCAAGACAGAGCTATAGAAAACCAGCAAAGGGTTGCATTTAACAACAATGCCTGCTTTATGTAGCTGCTCTGAGGTTATAATAGGACACCTAAATTTCCAGAAATGCCCATTCACCATATTTCATGTGCATCAAAGTTACAATGAATTAAATAGAATCATAATTTTATCAAAAGCCTCATCAGAGCTTCGCGATCAGAATGCAAAGTTAAATGATACTATTATATTCCAAGCCACGCTTAAACCCTCACTTGCATTTCTGCATTTTGTGTGCCTGGAAAGTTACACAAAATCTGACGCTCCAGGGCTGCACCTTATTATACTGGGCATCCAGAAATAGGTGAATCTGAGTCAGAATTTCTGCGTGCTTTGCCAACCAATCACACGATAAGAAATGCAAGAGATGGTTAAATTAAGTAATAAGACACCGCAAGCTGCAAGCTGTGACATATCGGCATACACCACAGTGCAAGGAAGAAGAGCACAACAGGAAACAGAGTTTTAAAGTAGTAGGTGCCCTCACTCCTGCTAAGAATATCATCCCAGCCAGGACTGCAAGTTCAGCTCGTGCAGCTGGCGTCGGAGGACACAGTACTCCAGACTGACTGTTACAGAGCGTGATTACACATAAAACTAGGATAAGTGTATTTTCCTGCTGTTGTAGAAGCCAGCAGTAATATTTTTGACTGTCAGTTCTTATCTATCACCTTTTTAACTCCTTTAAAAGTGAACTTAAGAAGCTTTCTTATATGCAAACAAGTGCTAAAAATAGCTATAGTGACGTTGTTATTTTTACATCAGTCTTCCACTACACTGATAAAGGGATGGAGAACTAATGCAGGATATGAAATGCTACTCAAAATGGTGCTGGTAGAAGTGTGGGAAGTTTGATTACCCATGAGCGATGGGGCCATATAGCAAACATACAGTAGATCCAAGTGTCCTCTCAAATCCTGAAATCACAAGATTTATTTTCATGATGTGTACTTTGTGAGAACAGAAGAATATTTAAAAGTGCCTCTTATTTTGAGAGAAGAAAGTCAAATTTCTCAGTGATTCCCCTATGTGCAACTTCTACTTACAAAAGACTGCAAATGCCATGAACAGTTTGGATATTTTCTTTTTGGAAGGCTGTAAGATTTTTTTTTTTTTTAATTGGCAGTATGTCTTTCTCACCTGCCAGTCCAATTGGTTTAATTAACACTTGCAAATAGCAGTGCAGACAGCAATTGCATTCCTATCACCAGAAGGGCACTTTACCAATGAAATAACTGCTATTTACCAGTTAGCCATAGAAGTTAGCTCTTAAAAAAGGGGCAAAAAAAATGTATTCATTATGTAACACAGAGTAACAGAAAGATTTGTAACATGATTGGGTGTTTTTACTTATTTTCAACTGTTCAAATATGCCTAGAATCAGTTGCACTGGGGCTCAAAAGGAGTTGTTATACCCCATAAAACTTACAGTCACCTGGAGAAAAATTCCTTCTTTGATAATTACCACTGCATATAGACAGACTCTTAAAGTCAGAACAGTCCCTTTATAACTAGCCTATGACAAACTGGTACAAATATATACTAATATAGCAATTCACATGGGCACCTCGTCATTTACCTTGGTCTAAATAAACAAGCTGGGCTGCTGTATTTTGCAATTGGGACAAGTGAGCAAAAGACCCCATCACTCCTCAGATCCAGGTCCAGGTCGCTTCATTCATCTGCAGCGCAGCGGACGCAACTCTCTCCCACAGAACTATGGAGTCAGGTTATGCACACAGGTTAGACTAAAACTGGTCCCAGAAACTTCAAAAGAAAACACATCTCATCATGAGAATGTCTGGCTATTTGTTTTTATGCCACAAGGGCAATCATTAATAACTAAGGACTTCGAGCACACACACCAAAATGAAGTAAAAGATTAAATCCTCACGTATTCTCTGCCTGCTTTTTAGAAAAGCTAAACTGAATAAAAACAATAAGAGAATTGGGTCAACAACCCTCACACAATTATGGTTATTGATAATCACTGCATGTATTGGCAATAATGACAAAAAAAGGGTGGGGAAAAATGACAAAAAGTCAAATAAGTGAACCCTGCCCATATTGAAAACTTTAAATTCAAGGCTGTTTCTCCAAAGGACCATTAAAGCCTTGCTCATGCTATCATCTGATAATGTGTCTTCCTTTTCTGAAGGCAAAGTGACAAGGTTTGAGTTAGATTTTAAAGAGAGGGTCTTTTTCCTAGTTGATAACTATATCCCAAACAATGTGGCAATGAATCTCAAGCAATGTGACAACTTGACACCAACTGCACCAAATGAAAAAAAATACATGTCTGTGTTTAGATTGATAATATAAAGAACATTCTTTATCTATATTCATCATGAAACTAACGGTGCTATTAAGCACTGCTTTGCACAACGGCTGCAAAAATAATATACAGTCAGCTTTCAAACTAAAATATCTGTAAGAGTTATTTGAACAACTGGAGTATTTCCTATTGATTTTAGATTAGGAACGTTTCCAGATTTCCAAGCCTGCAAGAGAACAATCTTTCTCATTTCAGAATAAAACTGTACATAGCAAAGTATGTTATTTTGCACCATATCATTTTCCAAACTCTATAGTTACTTTTGTGGCAGTCTTCTTTAATGACTGCTTTTAAAGGAGAAGTATTTTGCCACTTATCATCTATGCTATTCATTACAAAGGGCTACAACAAAGATCTAAAAACACTGTCTAAATCACATTGTTGCCCATTTCAGCTGCAGGTGATTTAGCATGTAACATATTAAAAACTGCAAACAGAATTTAGTTTACATTACATGGCATTCTTAGAAAATTCAAGAGTACCAGGATAAAGCATCCTCCTACTCTACTGATGTTTTGCTTGAGTTTCTAGATTTAGCCTGGAATTAAAAGCTAGTAAACAGCTTTTGGATTTGGCCTGCTGTTGACTATCTAGAAGTGCTAATGCATAATCCTGTCCTCTACCTTTATTAACTGGTGTATCAGTACATGCTCTTGTACAGAAGTTTCTACGAAGGCAAATTTTCAAACTGGAGACCACGATGACCACCTCAAAACCAGTATCTCAAGAATCGCACTGTTGTCATCCTTCCCTTCCCTTCCCCAGCTGCTTCCAGAAGCAGCAACAATTCCATACACTTTGCTCTCACACATCCCTTCTGCAGACACACAGCTCAAGAGTTCAAATAAATGTATGTAGATATATATATATACACATAAAAATATATGGATGTGTGTGTTTCTATGTATATATAAACACTTGAGTTCATCAGATAGTTTTATGAAAGCCCAAAATAAAGTGAGCTGAATGCCAGGATGGTGCTGCAATTTTAAGGGAAACAAGGCGCAGTGACAGGAGCTGTGCTTTTCCCACCCACGTCCGCTATGAGGGTTGCCATTCCGGGGTCTGAAAGGAGACGGAGTTGTCCAGAGAGCGGAGGTCATGCCGGGAACCAACTGGCTGCAACCAGAAGAACAAGTTGACTGGCAGAACGGCTAGAAGCCGCCCAAAGGGGAGCCGAATATCCAGTTAGGTTCAAGGGCTGAAATGCAGAAAGCAGTTGAAATCTGGTAAGAAGTAACAGAAGATCTTCTTAATCTTTTCTCCTGGAACAAGAATCTGGAACATTTGTTCATTCTCAGCTCAGAAGCTTGCCATGATTTGCTTCTTCAAGTTAAAAAAAAAAAAAAAAAAAGAAAAAGAAAGAAAGGAGAGAGAAAAAAAAATCACTCGTGTGTGTTTGTTTTGTTTTGTTTTTCTCTCTTGGATAAAAGATTCTTGCTTGCTTTGTCTTTGGGGAAGATGGCAAAAACACAGAGATTGGTAATGTGTCAAGAAAGTTTGTGTTGCCTTCTGATTTGCTACGCTTCTGCCAACTGGAAGGCCAGACACTTCCAGCTTTCCTCGGGTGTTCGCCGATGCCCTAAAAAGGCTGCAGAAGCAGCATGAAAGGCAACTAGAAGAAATTAGTGCATGTGTGCAACAAATTGTAAGGTCTGTTTTAATGGGCACAGTGTTGTGAATGATCAAGTGAAAAGATGGAACAGCAGGTGCTGTGCACCCAGCCTACCTAGGCACAGTATGTCTCAATCTGAAACACCCATCACCTGCAGGATAGCTCGTAAGTCTTCTAATTACAAAGATGTGAAGTGCACTTCCATTCTAGGCCACAAGCACAAATGCCTTTTTTTAACTCTTGTTTCTGAAAAATTCCCATAAAATTTATGCTAGGCAGCTAGTTTACCAAGTGCGGCAGACTGTCCCAAGGGACACAGTAAACATGTCATAGCAATAGGATCAGCTGGAAAGAAGTGAAGAAGCTCGGGATCATCAGTGCCCTCCTCATCTCACACTGCAGGCCGCAAAACAGGAGCTGCAGCTGCAGAAGTGGCTCCGTAAGAACACACTTCAACACAAACTGCATTAACTCATGTCATCACATTTTGGCAGCAGCAGAAGACCCCGTGAGACTAATATTAAACCTGTTCTCCCAGGGCATCCCCCAGTTTATTACCAGCAGTAATTTAAGTTGGACTTCTAGCTTCCAGTCTCAGGGAAAGTCATGAGACTTAAAACACTTTTACAACCACCAGTTTACCATTCAGCCTCTTCTTCCACCAATCATCCAGTTACCTAACTCAGCATCTTCAGACAAAGCCAAATAATGTAGAATGAACTCTCTCAGTAACCGCATATATCTATCATTCATAGAACTCCATTATTCTGACATCCCAGATTACCTAACAGCTCTATATATGCCAAAATAAGTGCATTTTCTAAAACTGAAAACAATCACATACCATTGTTTTAGTTACAGGTGTGTGGAAGTTACACTAACTTGCAGTTAGAAGCCCATCCCACTATAGTCTTTTTCTGCCATTAGTTTACTGTAATGCCATTAGTTCACCATAATGCTGTTGAACACTGCTGAATCACCACATGCTACTGATGCTGCCAGGCAAAGTAAAAAGGACCAGTTTCATGTCCTTTCCCTCCCCCCTTAATGAATCATGTGCAACTTTCTGCAGCTGTTATTGTAAAATCTATTTATAAATGCAATTAAAATAAATGAATTAGCCAGATGTCTCTTACGGCTGCTAAAAGCGAGGGCAAATCCTCAGACAGGAAAAGAGCTAGATCTGGGCAATGCAGTCCTCACGATGGGCACTCAGACATCCCGTTGTGCCCACACAGGGATGTCACAGGAACCGAAATGACAAGAGCTTAACGACATTTTTTTTCTGTGTTAACAGAAAAATCATTGAGATATTGGGTAGATAAAAATGATACTATGAATGATAAAGGTCAATCTCAGAAATTATCTCTGGGTTACAGGCCTCAGTAAAACAAAGAATGATGTTATTGTTTGCATTAATCCAGAAAAGAAATAGGCAGAGAATGACATTCTTGTATATTGTGCTGCCCGATGCCATTTTATTGTCTTGCCATATTATTCCAAGAGGAAAGAGAGAAATGCTCTTTAAAGATCTTTCCCTCTGCTAGCTGAGCATCCGAAACAGTGGTCAATAACTAGGACGCCTAAACACCAAATTTATACAAATGCTCTGCGTTTTTTAATCATGAACTTACATCTCCCAGATTTGTTACAGAAAAGGAGTTTACGGATTAGTGAAAGTTACAGCTCTGTGGGATACTACAAGCAAACAAAGTGCTGGAGTAATTTTTGAGTATGCTGCATTAATAGTTGGTTTTAATCAAAACAATAATGTCTTTTACAGCCTTTTTTTTTTTTTTACGGGACTCAGAATCAGCAGCTCAGAGGGCTGGGCTGCAAGGGAGCTAGCTTTATCCTCCTGCCACAAAGCAGCATTAAAGGGGATCTGCAGTGATTTGTTGCTGTCACCTGAACACCCTCTAGAGGTAGGCAGGGAAGCCCTCACTATAAAAATGAAGGCCGGGAATCGGATGGTAGGAGCACAAGCAGCAAACGTCAGGCATCTCTCTACTCAAAGGCGACCTGGGGAGAGGGAAGGGTCTTGTGACCAACTCTCAGCTCCGAGTTATTTCAGAAATCTTTTTAGTGCTCTCACCCAGGATGTTTAGTTCTCACCCAGGATCATTTTTTGTTATAGCTCTATTTCAGAGAGACTTTCTTCTTTGGTGCTAAAGACTGAATGAGCAAAACTTGCCGAGGGTCGATAAATCTGAAAAACAGAATACAAATTTTTTAGAATCTTGTATCACAAAAACTGAGCATGGAAAAGCTGTGATGTTTTAATATATTTGAGTTTCCGATCACTATCTGTTATATTATATAGGATTCATTGATTCAATATTACTTAGGATTAATTTATTGGTTATAAAGGCAAGCCATAATACCCATGATGACCCTGCAGTACTGAGGCAATTTACAGATATTAGCAGATAGAGAGCAAAATGACAAAAAAGGTTTTTTCCAGGTAAATAACCCTCTCCAGAGACTAACTGGTATGAGATCATGCTTCACTTTGGTAAAGATATTTCACTTGATGCTTTCCCATTCCTGAAGGGCAAAGCCAATAAAATCTGGTCTACTTCTGCCTTTTAAAAGGCCTAGGATATTTCGCAGATACAGCAAATTCGGGTGTGGTTTCAAGGAGAAACCCCTGGATGGGAGCACTGGCGTGACTTTAATTCCCTGCAGAAAAGAAGCCCCCAAAGAGGAGGCTCCTCAAGGGCATGCTGAAGTGCCGGACTGAGACGCACCGCGGGTCCTCCCCGAAACGCAGCCATGCTGCAGGCCGGAGAGCAGGCCGCGCTGGTGACGCGGCTTCATGTCCTCCTGCCCAACGAGCCACGGAGGTAGCGAGGAGGAGTCACCTAAGCTCTAGGAGAGCGCGGAGGCGGATCTGGATCAAGCAGCTGGGACTCGACCTCCGCACGAAGGCAGGGGACGCTGCCGGCGCGCAGGGACGGTCACCCCCATCACCAATGCATCCCTCACGGCCATCAGCAAGATCAGCTGCCGCCTGCCCAAGAGATTTCACCCCGTGCAGGCCGCCAGCCAGCGCTGGTGCTGGCCCTGCAGGTGCGCTGGGACCAGCTGCACTGTCCCCTTGCTGGCACAGCCGGCACGGCCCTGCGCGTGGGGCGCCGCTCCGATGCCG
>JAUBNY010000862.1:2246139-2264207 GCA_032275445.1 Crypturellus soui | reverse complement strand
GGGGCTGCCCTTCCCGCCCCCTCCGATGGGGGCCCCCCGAAACCACTCGGAGTGGGCGAGGTTTGGGGGCTCCTGAGCTGACCCGCCGGCTTTGGGCCCCACGCGTGTGCCCAGCGTGCAGGGGACGCGGCAGTGGCCGCCACTTGTCCTTGGCCAGAGCGTTTCGTCCTGCTGCCCCGCTCGTGGCACTTGCTCACGCTGCGGACTGGAGCTCTGCAGCGTGCGCGCCGGCGGCTTCGCGCACGCCACCGGACGGGACGGCGCACGTGGCCCAACAAACGTGGAGGAGCCGCTGGAAGTCTCCACAGCAACCCCATTAATATTTAAGATTTCCAGGAGCCCGTATCTGCTCCTCTTTCTTTGCATTGGAAATTGGGTTAGTTAATCCTTCATTTACGACTTGTTTGCATTTCTATGTTTTGATATGCAAGTGTTTATAGTCTCTTCAGTTTTCTCATCCCCCAAGTGCCCGTTTGGGGCCAAACGCGCATAGCTCGTCCTTGCGCGTCAGCTGTGCCCTGGTCGCCATGCTTGGGTCTGCACCGGGCCGCCCTCAGTCACTCCAGTAAAATATTTGAGGATCGCTCCACACATTCCCCAGAGCTAAACGGGGCAGCGCTCACGCCAGCCTCGCTTTGCCCGGGAGCCTCATGCAGTGGCCGTGCCCGGGCTATCCCATCTCCCGTGGGCTCCCTGGAGCAGCGCGCTCATCCCAGGCATCGCTGCCGATGGGACCGAGGCTTTAAACTGGGAAGTGTGAGCCGTAAACCACTGGAACTACGGAGCACCCGTTCCCGGTGCACTTTTTTGCTATCCCCACAGAAATACTGTTATAATTCTGTGCCCTCTAGTGGTACTTGAAGTCATCTATTAATTTAAGTAATAGTGAGGACCCGAGCTTGTGAGCGCAGACCGTAGGCTGATACTGCAATGGGGCCATACATGCAAAGATGTATGGCCCCATAATGCTGTATAATGCTGTCAGTGACAAATGAAGTATTTCATTTTACCATCTGTGGACCACAATGTTCTCCTTCCATGTTTTATTAAGTAATGCTGGTAAAAAGTATGTATTATGAAAAGACTGACGGCAGTTAATCAAGTCCTTACTTCATTACATTCCTTATTACACATGAACTCGTATGATATATCGGTCAAAGAGTGTGTAGGTGGTTAGCATTCAAATGCAGCTAACATCCTTTTGTTAGGCAGAAGACATATATTATGGAAACAGTTTTAGCGGCCCTCTAAGTGTTAATGCAGTTCTTAATGCAAAACAAGGGTCTACACTTGTAGGGCAACAGATTTCCCTGCTAGTTTGGCTTCTGACTCTATAATACCCACGGAGATGAGTCGTGTGAAATTCTAGCGTGTCCTCAAAGCGCGGCATCGTCCTGGGTTCAGGTGTCAGTAACAGGATCCACTTGATGTAATGGCCAAGGCAAGAACTTTCCAAGGAATCTGGACTCGGAGGTGCCTGCAGGTGCAGGACGGCCCCCTTGCAGGTACCAAATGAGAGGGCTACAGCGGGCGCAGTGAGGGGGCAGCCACTGATGCGCCTACTGCGACGGCAACAACATTCCCTTCCTAAAATCATGCATCATGTTTTAAGATCATGTTGCATTATTCCAGATGTATGCATTAAATGTTGCATATCTTACTGTATGGAAGGACCGGATGATACATCTAACCTTTTTCTTTTACTGACTGTTACAAAATGTTGCATACATTTAGGATTTTCAAGGTTTTCTTTCCAATACTTGGAATCATGTTGTCTGAAATCAGAGGTTGCTGACTTCCACTTGGAACAAGAGAGAGGAAATCATTTAAGTAGTACGGATATTCCCTCATTCAGTTTTTATAATAGAGTATGTTTCTACAACAATACGCAAAGTTCTCTTTTAAAGACATTTGCTAACTGAAATACTGGGGTTAGGGGTAATAGCAGTTAAAGTAGACCTTCATCAAGGCTAAATTTGCACTTAAAGTATTTATTTCTATTAAGGTATTTAACAGTAATACACAAAAGGGCTGATGTGATCGTAACGCAGGGCTGACTGCAGCTTACTACATTAATGGAAGAGAAACCTTGTTAAACTGTTAAGGGGAGAAAAAAGCAGCAGCATGGTTGAGCTGGAAGGATATAGCCAGAATTCACAGTCCCAGCCCGTGCAGCTCCACCAGAGCTGCACTCGTCCCACTCCACCACTACAGCCCGTCCCACTCATGTCAAGTTTACCTGTGTGTGTAGCTGCCAGAAGTCACAGCTAGATACTTAATGAGTTACTCAAAGTCTGCTGTGTGCTGCCTGTATCATTTAGTGCCTAAACGTGGTTTTAAAAAATCTCTTTGTGCCTCAGTTTCATATCTGTCACTGAGCGTGGGAGTAACTCATTTTTGGAGGTGTTGCTAGCATAAATTGAGCATTGTAAGACATAGTGCTACGAAAGAAAGAAAAGAAAGGAAAAAAAAAAGGGCTAGTACAAATCACATACGTATAGTGGCTGTTTTACCCAGAAAGGCAGCTGGAGTGCTAGCTGGAGGGCCTTGGTAACTATGATTTGCAAAGGTCAGTTTACCATGGTATCATGTTTTGAGTTCATTTAAGTTCCTTGTGAATAAGCTATTTTTGTGTTACATAATACTGTGAGATATCACATACACTCTAGTTTTGCATCTCTTTGTAAGATTTTGACCTTTCTGTCTAATTATATAGAGGAAGCTGAGTACATGACAGTCAGGAATAAGTTTTCAAATCACTTAGGTGTTAGGAACAATTCGTTTGGTATGTGCAACTGTTGTGTGGCCTTGTGATATATGGCTTGCATCTCCAGGAAACCCCAAATGAATCATCATTATTGCATAATAAAACATCAGCAAAGTGGCAAACAAGGTGAAGAGCATGGCAGGATGCATATTACAAGCTGTCTAGCCAGTGCGTGCAATACCCTAGCAGCTCTAGCAGGACTCTGAGTTTATCACGTTGGGGTATTTTTCTGCCACCGTCTTTCCACAGAAATGAAGGAATCAGGACTGCCAGTAGCACCAGGCACATGGCCAGTGCACATGGCCAGTGCAGAAAGCACTGCCCGACCTCCCCTGTGCTCCATCGGGAAAGCCCTCAGCTTAGGCCTGGAGGGAGCGCTTCCACAAGAAACTCGGTTTCAGCATCCCTTCAGGTATTGGCCTTGCTATCAGGCAACGTGGATAATTCTGAGCAAGCCTTGTCTCCACAAAGAGCTGTACTGAGATGAGACTTTCCCTTCAAGTAGACCGTAGCTGTCACTGGTAAGCACTCGGGGTTGCTACCAGCTCAGGCCACCTTTTAAACCAAGTAGAGGAAGCGAATGGCTCCCTCCCTCAGTACCTTTTTCGTTTCCCCCCTTGGCTGGAAGTATGCCAGAAATGGCTCTGGCTGCTTTAGAACATTTGTAAAAGCCACAACTAGTTCCCGAACTGTCTGGAGAGAGCCCTGCACTCTGGCCCTTTGACGTGGACTGTGCCAGCCCTGCTCGGTAGCACTATTCGGCCTCCTGCCCTTTCCACACCGAGCTTGGGCCAGCAGTTCCCGGCCTTGCTTTCCATGCAAAATGCTCATTTTGCCTCCTGACATCTAGTATTTCCTCTTACTCTTATCAGATATTCTTCCTTGATAAGGGAATAAATTGATTCTATTAATTCCTACTTAACTAAGGATCTAAACAGTACTCGCTGTTAATAAGGCATGTTTGTCCCTTCCGTCATGTTCAGCCTCCAATACTGTGTCCATATAATTCCATTCTCCTGTTCTTCTCTTTCACTGTATTTTCTCCTTTTTTCTACCCTATTATTTTGTAGTACTTTTCTCCATCCAAAGTGTCCTTATTCTGTGATTCAGCTCTCTGAGCAAACAATCTTGTGCCAGAACAAGAACATAGGTCTTCAATGGTGGCAACTCTGCCACTGCAGTGAAATCTGCTCCACAGACCTTTCCAGTCTGCAATCTAGTGACACCGAAGCAATTACTCCATTTTGAAGGAAAGACATGACTCTATGCTGTGAACAGCAAAGCAGTTTGCCAGACAAGTCCTAAAATATAATAGAATCTAAAATATTATTTTTGAATTAAAAAGTTGCACTTCTCAAAATATTTAGACTTTTCTGAATTATATTCCCCCAAATACATACCAGTTTTCAGGTAAACATGTCACTTGAAAGCAGTAGTGTTTAGTACAGCCTTTTGTAGCCAAACACAGTCTCTAAGTAAGAAACTGAAATGTAGAAGTGTAGGATATTTTCTTCAAAAACATTTATTATCAAGGAGAAGAATGCAACTTGGCTAGCGTGCAAGTAGTCAATTCCTTCCAGCAGGCATAGAAACAACCCAGAGTAGACCTACTGGAAATCTAGTAAGGTCAAAATATTGACAGATCTGTAGATAAAACAGACTCAACCCAAAATAATAAAAAAAATCCCAATAAAAAATCTCTAAATTAAAATTAATATCAACCTTGAAATAGGCCAGAAATCTTTGGATCTTAGTAATGGCCACTTGGGCATTTTGGAGGAAGACATTCTTCTGAGGGGTTTGCAATGTATGAGACAAATAAAGATTTTTGCTTTGGATTTGGTTTTGGTTTCTTTGGGCATGGAAGAATATTCTGCAGAAACCCAGCTTGAACTTTAGGTTATGAAAGATGCAGATGCTGCAATGCCTTTGTTTAGACATTGTTGAGATGTAACAATGCATAGTCTTAATTTATGTGATAGGTCATCTGGAGATGATTGCCTGTAAACTGGAAGAAGCCAGTTTATGATATTTTGATATACCTCATTATGACCTTTTTCTTCAGAGTATAGTGACCTTCATTTTTTAATAAACATAGAATTTTTGGCAAACTCCTCCCCTCTCTTCTTGGATTTCTTCCATTTGAACTCTAGAAGTTGTGGTTCTGAGAATTCCTACATTGTTGTGGCCTAATCTTTAAGACTTTTTTTTGACGTGAATATTTCAGAATTGCCTAAAATTTTTCTTCTGAAAATAGAAGCTCATCAGTCTACAGCTGAGCCAGCTGGACCGTAATTTGTGTTTATGCTGTTTGTTTGCACAAACTACGCCTTTTCCACATATTTGGCCTGAGAGATTGATCAACAAAATGTCTAACATGGTATGATTGATTTCTCTTAAACTAAACTAAGAAGCTGTTAGGTCTTTCTCTTGCACCTTCCTCTTTTAAGAGCAAGAGTATCTATCAAAGATGCGGGAGATCAGGATTAAGAGCTCTACGCAGACCTTGCATTTCTCAGATCCTCAAGAGTATCTTCATCACGAGGCTCTTCTTACTCTGTAAGAAAATACAGCTGTGAGTATCATAACAGTCTTACTGGGCATCTCATTCCTTTCTCCTCAACATGACTATTTTTCATGAAATATTTAGAGATACCAGAGGGTTAGTTATCAGAAGATTGCAAATAAAATGCTCCTGCACAGAAAAACAGTCTTGACTCTGAATGCCTCTAGATAAGGGAAACGGCTTATCCTTGCTCTCTAAGCCAAATGAATCTAACAAAATCTCTGAAAGAGTGGAATGGGAAGAGTCAACCTTCAGGTGCTCGTAGGTCGGAGCGGAGGCTTCCTGGACGTTCCTCCTGGGAAGCAGAGCGGCACGAGGCAACGGGGACCACCAAGCTACAGGGCTGTTGAGTAGGTGCTGCTGGTGGCCTGGCTCCTCTTGAGCAAGGAACACAGGCCAAGATGCGCTCTGCTGTCCTCTGGCCCCTTCGTCAGGCTGTTTGCTCCATGCCTTGGCACCCGTCACTGCTATACACAGGCTCCTGTATGCCTCGTACATTACTGAGATGGCTTTGTTCCTAATATAGCAGCCTGACTGCTGCCGTGAGAGTTGGGATGCAACTTTTAGGGGCTAAAACATGGAGTTTCACGCTATCTAAACCCTCTTATAAATAGAGGAGTGATTTAGTTTCCCAGTAGTCATCAGCTGTTCATCTTGCATGCAAATACTGCTGCATGTTAGGCTTTATTCACAACATAAAGACTGGACTCAAAGCTAGATGACTAGATGGCTGTACTGCATATAGCCCGGAGGACTATTCTTCCTTGGGAATATGCTTTCTGCATCAGATGATCAATCATGAACCTAACATACTCTGCAGATGTAGTTTAAAATTAAAAAAAATACTGTCAGTTCCATTAAAAATTAGAAAATATGTGGCCTTTTTAATTCTGTGCCTGTTCAAATAGTTTGACAGCATCAATGATCCTCAGAGAATTTGAGGAAGATCTTGATGGCTTCTGAGTTACCCAAACAACTTACCTACTAACCTGCTTATAACCAGGGTTGCACAGAATGTTGGAGCAAATATCAGCACTGAAAGTGTATAAATCCATTGCTATATTAAAAAACAACTACCTGCGGGAAAGCTTTTGCATTTTAAATTTCTTCTAAGACAAATAAGAAATACATACTTAGGGCTCTCACTTTCTGCTACTGCATTCCTGTTAACTTCAGTGAGATTTATTCCCATCATTAGGAAAACATAAAAGCAGAGGGGAAAATGTCTAAGGTCAGTAGGGCCCTCTAACGCTTCTGCTTTATTGGATGAGTAATCAGACTCGATGGGAGCTGCTGGAAATACAGTGCATCAGACAGGAATTGCTTAGGCTTCTACCTGAAGAGGTACGCACTTAACTTTAGTCACCCATGTTTTTAAATTTTGCCTTAAAGTGTGCACTTTAAAAATTTGCATCAGGAAAATATTAAAAACAAAGAAAAAAAAGTTAAAAGGAATACAGATACTCTAATGAGGCTGTGAAACAGCAACAATAAGGTGATAAAGTTTGCAACAACAGGCAGACGAGTCATAAAAATGAGGAGTAAAATATTTGTAGAGAACAGGTTGTGATTTTTGTGTTTTTGTGTGTGTTTTTGTTTTTCCCTGAGCAGCTTAAATGGGTGATCCACAGCTCTCTTCCCAGGAAAGGCTGGAAGTAGCAATTTTCTTTAAAAGGAAGAATGAAAAAGAGAGTGCTGTATGTCTGACGCTAACTTGTATTATATCTCCACATACATCATTGTCTGCAAGGAAGCATATTAGCCAAAAAGGATCTTTAATTTCCTTGTGGGGTTAGAGACAGGACAATCAGATACTGGGGGCCAGATTTCCTAGAGGAGCACTTCCATGAAAATCAAGATGTACAAACTTGGACACAAGGCAAAAAAGCCAACCTTTTACCTGAAGGGTGGTCAGATACCGGTGCCCAGAGGGGTTGCAAAATCTTGGGATTTTCCAATACCCAACAGACCCCAAGCAACTTAGCTTAACTCACCGGTAGCTGGGCTTGGGATATGCTAGAGCAGCTGACCTCAAGAAGGTCCTTCCAACCTAAATTATTTGACGGTTCTAAGTAACCCAGGGCAATGAATACTTCATGACCTATTCCGTGAAATAAAAAACCTCTGATAAGTTTGACCTGGTCAGTACTGTAAGGACATATAAGCATCTGTCGCTGCTGGTATCCTGCCCCTGCTGCCATATCACCAGCCATAGGTGCAGGGGGCACAGGGTTGAAAGGGTAGCGGTGGGTTGATGCATTAGCTCCTCTGATTGATTCTCAAAAGAAAACGGAGGATAGTTGACAGAGACGGGAGAAGAAGCTGAGCGAGACGCCGTGCCACGTTTGCTCTGAGCGCAGCTGTGAGGGGCAGCACAGATTTCAGTGCCCGTCCTGCCCACAGCATGGAAGCCAGGGTCCTGCAGGCCAGTACTGCCCTTCTCCAGCCCTCTCTCCTCTCGTGAAAATCCTCATCTCTTTCTTTTCCCCATGAGGTGGCTTGAACTTGGTTGCAATTTTTCAGCAGGGTTTTTCTGTGTGGAGAGGCTTAGTTACAAACCTTTCCCTCACCTCCCAAACAAAACAACAGCATTTCAAAAACTGGTATTTGTTTAAAGGGACTAGTGATTTCAGATGTCCAACATGATGGGCCATTTTAAGAGTGCTTTGAAAATCAGGTTTCTGTTAGCAATTTCTTATTTGAACTCTGACATAGTCCTCTCTGAAAATCTCGATCTGCCTTTGCCTCTGATTAATAGGACATTCCCATTAAAACCATTTAAGTTGTTTAACTTAACCAGGAGTCAAATTCTGCCCCTATTTGCCTTATTCTGCCTGAAGATTGTTATTCTAGAAGGAAGTTCATTGGTTCCAACCAGGCAGTAGAGGAAAATACAGCTCAAGTTCATGATGCCATAAATCCGTGGAATGAAAATTAAACAATATTATTAGCAACTTTCAGCAGGGTTTAAAATGTCGAAACTTAACCTTGCCATGGGGATCCCTATCACTTAACTTTAATGAGTAACCAGTAGCAGGAGAGTTTCCTATATCATGTGTGCAGTAGCTGCCGAAGAGAGATATGACATATTATCTAGACTGTTTTATGGAAGAAGCTATCTTATCGCTGCAATAAAGAGAGAAACTAGAAATTTAAACCATTATCTTCTAAAAGGTGAACTGTAAAACTGTGGTTGCAGAATGATTTCTACAGTACAAGGATTATGTACTGCAACCAAAACTCTTATTACACATTTCAAAAAGAAACGATGGCTGAGAAGATAATTTTGGGTGATAAATAAAAGCAACCAACTGCCTTCATAATTCAGTTGAAAATGGTTTTCACTGTTACTGTACTTCCTTTGTATTAGATACTGATAGCAAAACTAATCTTTTTCTCAGAAGGTTTCAGTGGAGCAGAAGTGAGAAATGGTTGAAAGCTCAGAGATGAGTGTTGTGGAACATTTCACAGAACACATTGTCTGGGGCCATAAACGTACAATTCAGCTGTAACGTAAAATATATGTTTGAAGTTGTTCTTTCCATTCACTGCCTCTTTCCGTATTTAAATCACACCGATAAGAATACCGCTCTATTTCCAGAGCTCATCTTCTGCACGTGGGACTCGTGCAGCAGTTGATGCAGTTCCCTGCTAACGCAAACGAGCCCCAGAAAATAACGGCCCTTTCTGTGTGGTTGTTCGCTTCTGTTGAGCAGAGGGTGAGTTTCGGGCTGAGAGGGGAGCAGTGGCAATGCTTGCAATAATTGCAGGAGAGGAATTCTGCTTCACATGCCGTTCAGTAGGGGCTTCTTCCCAGTTACCAAAGAAACTGCAAACTTTGGGGTTTTTTTTAATTCTTTACTATAATATTTGCAGCCTTTCACATCTTGACTTGGACTGCAGAGACCTCCTGAAGGCATTGGGGTTTGAAAGACCACACTAGCTGCGAATGGCGAGCTGCACCACGTGCCCTTGCCTCCTCTCGCATAATTCCCTGCTCTCCACCGAACCGATGCGTTTCCCGCCTGGGGCCCGGCCCTGGCCCCCCAGTCTGGACCCGGATCTGGCACCGGCACAGGCTCCGGACCCAGCAGTCACCAGGGGGCACTGGCGTCCTGCGCCCCCTGCCAAATACCTCACGAAGAATTGCCAAAATCTTAAATTATTGCTAGGATCTTGCGAACATCTTAAGTTTATGTAGGCAGCCCTGGTAGATGGTCCTTACACTGCTTTTCTCTTCCTTTATGTGTTTTATGTGTTTCTGGCGTGCTATTTTGTTACTGAACCTTAAATTTTGTATTTAAGTTAACTATAAGTTAAATACATCCTCTAAATAACTGTTAGAAGTCATTGCATAATTAAGCTTTGCAGGAGCAACTGCTGCATGAAGTTTGTGCAATTAATACTCATCTAAATAAGAGCAGTTCAGATACTGGTCCAGATTCTGCCCCCTGTGGTGTCTGTATTAACTTCAGTAGAGTGACATCAATAGCGATTATTGCTCATTATTTTTAGTTATTGCAGACTTTCATATAGCACACATGCTTCCCTGGTTAAAAAGAGAAAGAATAAGGAAAGACCAGTGCCATATTTTGTATTTTCTGACTCTTTGCTTGCTAGTACCTCTTTAAGAATTATGAAAAAATACACCTTTTTTACATATTTGACTCATTTGCATATATTCTCTGACAGATTTTCTATTTATTTTCAGGAAGTCATGCATGTTCTATTTAAAAACCTGGCAATTTGGTGCAGTCACGTGCCGGCTATTCAATGATCGCAAGCGAGACTTGAACTTTCGAAGAGAAACACTCAGCCCTGTGATTCTGGGCTTCGGGCAGCTCAGGAGTAACATATTTTCTAGGGGGGGAAGGGTACCCTTATCATTGACAAGAAGAATGTCCCTTGAGCGCCGAGAGGCTCGTGGATTGACAGCTCCTCCTCGCCTGCCCACTGCTGATGATTCATATCAAGAAGGAAGAGGAAGTAAGTGCAGAAAAAGAGGCATAAAGGAGGTGCAAGATCAATAGTGCTGAGTTCCTCCGAGCTACATCAGAAAAGATGAACTGTTGCAGCAGTTACCATGGCTCCGCTGCTCCGCTTGCTTCACGCAAGATCCAGTAACACCTAACTTTTCTATATTGTTTTAATTGCTTCCCTTCGGAGAACATTTCCAGACTTTTCGCCTTTTTTTTTTTTTTTTTTCTTTTTTCCCCAGCCAAATTCTGGCTCTGAGTCTCCTCGAACTGATTACCGCAATGTTTTATTCATCGACATGCACGCTGTTTAAAAGCAGCGGAGAGGAAGGCAACAGAGCACTGGCGTTCTGGCTGGTGTTAGGCTGTGGAAACACAAAATCCTACACACTTTTCCAGGCTGTGCCGATCAGCTGTCACAGTAGTGCATGCCATCAGATGCTCACAGTTACTTAAAATGAAACTGGCGGTTACTGGCGGTTTACACATTTCACGAAAGACATGCAATGTGTAGGTAAGCAAGCTGTTCTGAGTTACGAATTTGATGTTTGCACGTAGTCCTCTCCCGCACTGCCTGTAGCCCTCATACTCCAAAGTGATCTAAAGAAGATCAGCCTCAGCTATTTGGAGTTTATTTAAATGCAGGTTCCCAGACCACACTTACACCAGTGGCGTGTAGGAGATGTTCTCCCACTAGGTTTTGACGTTTAAACTGTGGATAACTGCAGTATTTACCCCAATCACCAGACATATGCATCAGCCCTTGGAGCAACACTGCAAAGACAAAACAACTGCTCAGGTATTCTGCGTGGTTTCTCTCCGAGTGCTGTGTTTTTGCTTGGCTTCTGGTGCAGTTATTTCAGTGATGTGTTATAAAGCTTTGAAAAAGTAAAATGCCTAATAACATATCAATTTTCTTTTTTTATAAAATAAACATAGCCTTCCATGATTGATGCAAGTAGGGCTTCTACCCTACTGTACCACCTTTAAATGTTTTTCTTTCTTACTTTGCATACTGAAAAGTTCCCCAGCCTAAGTGAGCTGATATTGAATAGCTTTTTTTTTTTTTTTTTTTTTTTTTTTTAGATTTAAATAAGATAACTTCATGGCAATTATTATTGCATATCTGTATATGCAAACAGTCTTCAGATTCATGATTCATGTGTGCAACCACTGGTTTCTAAGGTCAGCAGAAGCAGTGGTGACATAATTGCTGTTCACCTCCTAAACCAGCCTGTAACCCTGTAACAACTCTTGAAGGTGCACAGCCAGCTCATATGGGCCATTTTAGGCCTCTAATCTTGAAGAATTGCTTAGAGGCATGGATTTTTTTCACTTCCAGATACACGAAATTTCAATATCACATGTCAATATTATATAAATGAGTGGTGTAATGCAAGTAGAATATTTCGTTTGATTGTTTTCTCATCACACATGCTGTCACAAACTACTTGAAATGTGTTTTGCAGGAGGAAGCAGATGAATCCTGGGTGAGTGGAACAGGAGCAGACGATGCATGAAGGACGAGGTCCTAAATGGTCCTTCTGGAGCCGCGATGCGCCCCGAGGAGCTGCTTCTCCTTCCCGCTCGCGGCTCTGCTGCCCTCGGAGGGCAGGCGTTTCCCGAGCGCACAGCAAAGCAAAGATGACACCTTCAGGAAATACCAGGAAGGGCGCATGGTTAGAAGTGTCCTCGCGTCCTCGCTCAAAATTCTGGGGAATTTCGTGAACAGCGTTCAGCAGTTATCCTGATGCCCTTTAGTATTTACTCAGGTCAGAATTCTGACTTTCGGAAAACCTCAGGTAAGGGACATTGTAATGTGGTGCTCGTTTTAGACATGACACCCCTTTTCAAAGGCTCGCGGAGCACGACAGGATTCAACCAGGTATTTTACTCCAATATAAGATCATCAGGTTTATCAGGCAGCAGCATCAATACAAATATTTGCCAGAGAAAATATTTCCTCTGCAATATATTTATTAACAATTTATGGTGTAGGTTTTACAATATTTTTAGTATTTTTTTCTACTGGAGCTGTAATTCTCATTTAGTTTTATTGGGAAACTATGTCTCTGAGCTAGTTATTTAGCAGTCAGAGAAGTACAGTTGTGATTTTTATGAAACCTCTTTTAATTTTAACTTTTTTAATTCATCAATCCATATTTCTCTAAGCTGTATAATGCATTGCAGGGCAGACCTCAAACAGGCAACATCGCCTCTTTCCTAAGCTAGTTGAGGACACCAGATAAAAGGAACTAAAAGCCTTAGCCAGTTTTGTCTTAGGACCTCAGCTTTAGAGTGAAAGTACTTTTATGGAGTGAAGTAGCAAGAAAAGCTAATTCTTGGATGAGAAAAAGGAAAACATCATGGGGAACTGTCAGAAGATTGTTTTCTAATTAAACTCTTGCTGATTTATCTTGAATGTGCGGTGTACGGAGGATACTACAGAACAAGATACAACAGAAAATCCGTTCATTTGTCAGGGAGTCAATATTCTCTTACCAGTTTAGCCAAGAGTCTTCCTGAGTAAATCCAGGGAAATTATATGACATGCCTAAGCCTCAGTTTCCAAACTCAAAAATCAGAGTAATAATATTTTACTTGATAATGGTGTTACAGTGATAGTCCCCTCAACTTTTCAAAGGCTGGTGCTGGCTAAGATGGTTTAAAAGCCGATGGTCAAGCATGCCGGCTCCTCATTAGTATTGGAAAGCAGCGCGGTTTGCTTGTCACCCCCATCGGTTGCCACAGATGGCGCGGAACTGGCTCCCAGTTGGGAGAACCCTGACACCATCGGATGCTGCTTAGCAAGGGAGATGTTTGTTCTGTTTGTGCAAAATGCATCTATTTTAATGTGTGACTAAGAGCAAAAAATTCAAACCACAGGGGTAAACTAATTAAATGCTCTTGTACCAAGTATGCGTTTCTAGTGGAACGTTTTGTAGCATGTTATATTGCTCCACCGTACTGGCAAATGGGTTATTATATACAAACAAACCAAATCCAACTTAGTTACTCTGCAGATAAGTTTAAAGCACCTTAGAAATTAAAATTACTTAAAAAAATCATGAAGCATTAGAGTACTAGTTAAAAAAAGAATAAACTAATTTAAATATACAAGCAGAAATAGCATGAGGAGTGGATTAAACACTTAAAGAAACCAAGTTATGCTGCTGTTTTATTGTGAAAGGCAATGATCTGCAATACTCTGAGCGTGCGTTAGCATGAAGGATACTCCTCTCGTTCACTTAGTGCTGATGTTCCTTTCCCTCTTCTACCAAAGCAATTTATCTGCTATTGACTAGTTTAATATAAGGCTTGAAGGCTATGAGCAGCTGGCTGATATGTGAGCAAGTCCCCACTGCCAGCAAGAGAGTCGATGCAGAGACTCGCTGCCTTCTGCTCTGCTTGCCTAAAGTTATTTGCCAAATCCTAATGACTACCAATAGCAAGTAATGTTAAGTTTTAATATTTCAATGCGAACTACTGGACATCTAGTGCCGCTGACCATTCAGCCAGGTGAAAATATGCACATTTATGGCCACCATTGGTTGGGACAATACTAGGGTACAAGGTTATTATTATTTTGTAGATATTATTGAAATATTATTTTTATTTCAAATCACAAACCACAGTAGATGCACAGCATAATAAAAAGTACATATCACCCTTTTCTAAAAAAATACCTCATTTCATGTTTATTTTTCCTCCACTGACCTAGCTAAGGTTATTGGCATTCTTACCTGGGCTAATAATTACATTATGAGAGGGGTAGTTTTAGAGATTCCTGTGCATAAACCTGTCAATCCAATTGGATATTACCCCAGCTTTTCATCTCTGAAGATCTTGCTGTACATCTAATCAGTAAATTCACCCTTACTGCAGATTGGTATTGTTCTGGTAAAACTGCACAGTATTAAAAACCAATGATGGAATGAGTTGTCTTTAGGTTTGGTTTGTAGCTGCTCCCCACCTTTGCTCCAGTCATCTTTGATGCTGGGGAAGGATTACTGAAACTGGAGTTCAACTGCATTTAATGTTGTGTGGGAAATACTTCCAATACCAGAGCGTTGTTATAGCTCTGCTGCGACACAGCAGCACTGATATAATCAGCAGCTCCTATAGAAGTCTGCTATTTGGTCTTCAGGTATCCTTCACTATATCCCTCACTACTGTGACCCTCTCAAACTAGTGGAATTTAACTACACTACCCAACTAGTATAAATTTCATTCACCAAAAAAGTTAAAAAAAAAAGACATCTATTTCACTTGCTTGTTCTTTTTAGTGTTTTATAAAGGTTGCTTAAATTATTGATGCAAGAGCTTGTCTGCCTATATTATTATCATATAAACACTGGCAAAAGACTGTTTACTTAACTAGGTTATTGCGGAAAAAAAGTGAAAGAAATTTGCCATATGCTTCAAAATGCACAGAAATCAAGGAAAACTTAGAAATTATCTATATTTGTTTATATATGTTGTTCTTTATAACACATTTTAAATCATTCTGTTCTTCCCTTGGTAAGCTGATACTCAGACTGAAGCTGTGCTATTCTGGGGACAGAACAATAATTTCAAGCCATCACTGCATTTATCCCACCGCCCAGTGGGATTTTAGGGATTTTCAGCAAGTTCTGAGTATCCACTTTTTCCTCTGAAGTACTACTGCTGAAGCAGAGAAAACACAGGCTGCAAACTTTTAAACGTGTGGGAAGCAGGCAGGTTGGTTTCCTGTTTTTGTATGTTGCATATAGGGCTATTCCCCGCTGGTTTTAGGTGCAGGTCTAGGCAAAATCCCAGTGGCAAGGAAGAGCATTGACACCCCATTTGCTCATAGCATTGACCACGGTTTGTGCTGGACTGTGCTGGGTTAGTAGTCCCTTTGTGAGCTCTAAAAAGTGTCATTCTGTCATCTCAAAGCTTAAAGCTTGTTTCTTCTGCCTCCAGTTTTCAGAATGGCAGTATTAAATGTCACGTATTTCTGTTGTTGTTTCTTTGCTGTCTCAAGGGCGAAGCTTGTGTTATTCTGGGATAGCTGAACCTCCTCTGCACAAGACAGGGACCGTCGCATGGTTTGTGGGAAATCTTGGATGGGGAAAGCAAAATTGTGCTTTCCTCAGGAAAAGGTCTCCCCTCGTATAAAAGTGGAGGCTGCCTGCTTCCAGGGAGTGACTAGAGGAGGTGGTTCCTCTTGTCTCAGCTCCGCTCCTCAAAAATTAGCAAAATGGAGTTATGTGAGATAAGTGCTTGTCTGTCCATTTCCAATTAACAAGTGCTTGGACAACTGCTTCTCTTAAAGCTTTCATGTCTGTTCACACTTTCAGGGTAGATATATGTAAGGATAGTTATTACAGACCATTTGACTTTTAACTCTCATAAAACAATGCTGTTTCATAACTTAAAGCAAAACTAGAACTATACTGAGAATGAAAACATTTCCATAATTTTATAGGAACATTTCTATCCCAATTCAAGAAAAACTTAGCACGCAAATGTTCTGCAAATTAAAGAAAAAAAATGGTTTCAGATGGATCAATTTTTCCCATTTAGATTTTTACACATCTCACAGTCGTCTATATGAAACACAGAAATCAAAGTAAAAAGCCATTTCCAAAAGGAAAGCATAAGACTTTCATTTAAAGATGTCAAAATGAGCTATTTTGACATTGCCAAAACCTTTCATCCCATTTTTTTTCTCATAAAAAGGAAATTTCAGTGAAATAGGCAAGATTTCACAAAACATTTAGAGAGCTACATTATTTTAATGAAAACATGTTCTGCTAGTGGTTTCATTATCAACTGTAATCAAAATAATAAAGGTTGTGTTTTTGTGAAAAAATGAGACTCTGTTAGGTAATAATAAGATAGAACAACACTCAGGTAACTGTCACAAAGCATATAATAGCATCCACTTCAGAATTTAGTTCTCCAATAGTCATTCCTATCATCCACCACTTGCAGATTTTCCAAACACAAAAGGGAAATCCTCTTGACATTCTTCAGCTCTGGTAGGTAACACATGTTCATGAGACTGAATTTTTAAAGACAATTGATAAAGTTCTTTTTTTAAAGAAAATGTTATAATAAGCAAAAACTTCCACTACTGAGATTAGAATGCAACACTTTTATTTTTTTCCCAGCTTATTTTACTGAATTATGTGATCTATTTAGAATAATGCATGCAGGTACTGCCACTGAATTTGATTGAATTATGAGCGTTACTGGCTTATTTAAAATATTTTAATGGTAAAAGACACATTTGCTCTAGCAGATAATTACCCTTCATGAAAACCATTTTCCAGCAAGAATTGTAAGCAACTCACTGGTAATAGCCACCATCTCATGCAGTGATTTAGAGACATAACTAACTGGCAAATTAGCATCATGCTATTTTAAGTAATCTGCTTTATCTAGTTATGTCCATTATCGGACCTAATTTTCAAATTTGGTTTGGAAATATGAGCAGTGTGAAGATACTGATCTTCAAGTAGCAGCCACTTGCCCAATTATGAAAATAAAAACTAAACAAAAAACAAGTCTGCTTTTCCATGCCTCGAAATGGCTCATTAGTGACCTGATACACCTTTAAGGTGACTGAGGTTTAACAGTGCAATAGGGTGCTAAAAATACAAGGATCTCCCCGTATCAGAACATATACTTGTGATTAGTTTTATTATGAGTTTTTTGTTTTTTTTTTAACAGTGCTCAAAAGGCCACTTCTGGAAACTCCTGTACTTGAGTAAGAAGGGGAGGTTGATACTAATATCATGTCTTTTAATATCATGTCTTCAGGAAGTACAAGCAGCTGTTCTCAGCACCTTAGGGGTTGCTTGCAAGAGGAGTGAATCACAGAATCATAGAATCATTATGGTTGGAAAAGACGTTTGAGATCATCAAGTCCAACCATAAACCCTTCAACACCATGCCTACTAAACCATGTCCCTAAGTGCCTCATCTACAGGTTCTTCAACACTGCCAGGGATGGTGACTCCACCACTTCCCTGGGCAGCCTATTCCAATGCTTCACCACTCCTTCCGTGTAGCAATTATTTCTAATACCTAACTTGAACCTCCCCTGGTGCAACTTGAGGCCACTTCCTCTTTTCCTATCGGCAGTTATTTTGGAGAAGAGACTGACACCTGCCTCACTGCAGCCTCCTTTCAGGTAGTTGTGCAGAGTGATAAAATCTCCCTGAGCCTGCTCCAGGCTGAGTAACCCCAGCTCTCTCAGCTGCTCCTCATACAGTCTGTGCTCCAGCCCCTTCACCAGCTTCGTTGCCCTTCTCTGGACACGCTCCAGGGCCTCAGTGTCTTTCTTGTAGTGAGGGACCCAAAATTGAATGCAGTATTTGAGGTGCGGCCTCACCAGCTACTGAGTAACAGGGAGGGGACGGATAGCTTCCCTGGTCCTGCTGGCTATGCTGTTCCTGCAGGCCAGGAGCCGTTGGCCTTCTTGGCCACCTGGGCACAGAGCTGGCTCATGTTCAGCCAGCTGTCGACCAGCGCCCACAGATCCTTTTCTGCCGCACAGCTCCCCACCCCCTCTGCCCTGAGCCTGTAGCGCTGCATGGGGTGGTTGTGACCGAAGTGCGGGATCCAGCACTGGGCCTTCTTGAACCTCGTACCGTTGGCCTCAGCCCATCGATCCAACCTGTCCAGATGCCTCTGTACCAGAGTTGCCCCTGTACCAGATGCCTCTGTACCAGCAGTTGATCTGCTTTCCTACCCTCAGGAAGATCAATTTTTCCTCCCAGCTTGG
>JAUBNY010000862.1:2234159-2246039 GCA_032275445.1 Crypturellus soui | reverse complement strand
CTGTACCAGATGCCTCTGTACCAGCAGTTGATCTGCTTTCCTACCCTCAGGAAGATCAATTTTTCCTCCCAGCTTGGTGTCCCCTGCAAGTTTGCTGAGACTGAACTCAATCCCCTCATCCATATAATCAATAAAGACATTAAAGAGGACCAGCCCAAACATCGACACCTGGGGAACACCGCTCGTGACTGGTCACCAGCTGGTTTTAACTCCATTCACCACCACTCTCTGGGCTTGGCCAGCTGCATAACTGATTGGTGTGCTTGGCTATTTCTTACAGATATTCTGAGGTGAGACACAAGCCTGAAGAAAAAATCTAGTAGATCTTCAAACTGAAGCCTCATTCACCCCATAGAGTTAAACAACAACAAAGAAAGATCAAATCTAAAGATGATGATACTTTCTGATGGAAAAACAAGCTAGTTATCTATTGAAAGGCTAATCAAAATCAGCTAAGACATTCAAAACTTTTTTTGGCCAATTTGTATGTATTTTTTTTCTGCCTTTAGTAGATATTAACTGAGCAGGTTTTAAAGGGCACAGAAGAAATATCTGCATAGTTTCTCCTGCGTCATGAGTGATCTTTCATAACTATTAAATCAAAGAATAATTTCACTCTCACTTAGGTGTGAGAGACAAGCAAGACTAAATTACAAGTAAAAGAGTATTCCATTTAAAATGTTCCAAGGCTGTTTCCAAGTTAGACAAAAACATAAAAACTCTACTTATCTCTCATATGAAAATCTAAGACATGAAATAACAGGTTACCATGGAGCAACACTGTAATTTATCTTAGACATCCTTGTTAATCTTAGTGCATATGCTGTATTCATTTCTGATATTTTCTCATATTTTTACTCATCTTTTCTCCTGCATCAACGATGGTAAACTTTCTTGGGTCTGTTGCCAAGTTTATTTTTAAGAGCAGAGTAACTTTCTCTCAGTGATTGCAATCCAAATCCCTGCTGATGCCAAATTTGGCAGCAGATCACCACAGCTTTTCTGCACTAAGCAACTACCAAGCCCTGAAAAATAATATTTAAGTACTCCTAATAGATCTGTTTATTGAATGCAATGCAACTTCCTCTCCCCAGGTATCCATGTCTCTTCCCCAAAGCACATGAACTTGCTAGCAACTGTCCCTCAAAAGCATAGTCAGAAAACTGCCTCTGCAGAGCAGCACATTGGAGGCAGAGCCAGCCTCCTTCTATGGAGGACACTATGGAGACCTATTAATTCCAAGTATGAAGAAAGGAAAGTTTTTTATGGAACCCCATGCTCCTCCTCCTCCCTTCTTCTCCTTTCCACCTATTTCTAGCTCTAGAAAAACAAGCATTTCATAGAATCGTAGAATCCTTATGGTTGGAAAAGACCTTCAAAATCATTGAGTCCGACTGTAAACCCTTCATCAACATGCCTGCTAAACCATGTCCCTCATTTCGTTGTTGAGGAGCCCAGGGCAGTGACCATATAGCAGTGGGATGGGTATATTCTCTGCTTTGACCCCAGGAAAGAGGCCATGGTCTGGGCTTGTTCATGCTGGATCACGTCATGCTGGGAGGCGGGAGCGGGCTTGGCTTGCTTCTGCAGCTGGCTGTGCCTCAGGAGGTGACAGATATGTTTGCCCTTTCCTTCTGCAGTAGCAGGGAGGGAAAGCAAAGAGCCACTGTGTTTCATCAGACACTGGGAACCGTAGGTTTTGCCCTTTGCCAATGTGCTGAAAATCTGCCCTGGGGAGAGAGACTGTGCTCCCACATGGGATGGTGTGTTGGCAGGGTCCTCAGCAAGGCCTTCGGTGAAATCGCCCTGAGAGCAAGGGCAGTGTTTCCTCACGCCTTCTGTCCACGGCTCTGTTCCTTTGCACCGTTTGGTATGTAATGACTCTTTTGCATCTTGTGTACACATATATGTATACACATATTATATATTTATATATAATGCACATATACAATTTACTTCTCTTCTTAAAAAAGTGTTGCCTATTTATTCAAAAAATCTACCAAGTATAATCAATTAGAACACCCTGCAAATCCCAGGCCATGCACATCAGGAGGGAACAGAGTGTATTCCCCAGATCCCACATTCCAAACAGATCCCTCTTCTATGGCAGTGACTGTGAGGGGCTGCCAGAGGGATCCCTTGATGCTGGATAAAGATGTCTGCAATTTCAGAGTTCCCTTCCTGCGGGAAGTATAATTTCAATTTTAAATTGAGGTTGCTTGAAGTGTGGAGCTCTGATTTCTTTGGTCCCTATTTTGCATTGCAAAACTTTTAAATCAGATTTATTCCGTGTCTCAGTATGTATGTACAGCTTCTGTGGACTCAGTCCATTCACCCATCTATCCAGTTTGCAAAGGAAAACTCTCTTTTCCAGATAAATAGCAGCTGGCTTGGAGCTGGCTGCTCCTCTGTGCTTTTTATGCTTTCCTTGATTTAGCTCCAGCTGCTAGGCTGGCTGTGAATGAAGGCACAGAGGCACCCAAGAAGAGCAAGTAGGAGAGCAGACTTACCTCTTCCCATCCCACCTCTTCCCAAAAAGGTATTTTGTAGTTCTCTGGCTCTTTTCTGCTGAAAAAGTCAGAAAAACTGGCTACCACCAGTTTGATGGTCTAACATAGCACCTTCTTCCAGGTATAAGACTGTGCAAGCATCTTGGGAGTCTTTGTGTGAGGATAGGACTCCAGCAGTCTGGCCATTTATGGAAGAAAATTTGCTGGGTTTGTATTTTCCTATCCAACCAATTATCTAGAATGCATTACTCCAATTTGCAATTTATATCTTTTTTTTCCTGGATATTCATAAAATATCAGCTGTTAGTCTTGAGCAGTTTAAGCACACAGTTTATTTTACTGTTTTCCCCTGCGTTTTGAGTGTCTACCGCATAGCGCTATTTAGGGCCACAATTAATTCCACTTTCTTACAATCTCCTGCACTCGTAATTAATAACTGGACTGTGGTATTCTTAATTTATAATAAGTAGTGCCCTAACTCGTGATTTGTTTCAATATTTTTAGAATAAAGAACTACTCAGTATGGAAATTCATCATTCTTCTGAAATCAATATCAAAATATCCAATTATTTCAAGAGGTGGCATTTCATCTAGCTTGACAAAAGGGCACTATATTCTGTTACTAAGATATTAGAAGATATACATATTAGAATATTTAAAATGTATGATTATCTAAAGCATATCTCATCTTATTAACTTCTTACAAAGGAAAGCTAAAACTTTACTAAAAGCAGAAGATGGGGACTCACTGTAAGGGATAATTCGATTTTATATATATATATATTTTTTTTCAATGGAATTAGTCCCCTTCTCTAAAGAAATTATGTCTAGTACTTGCCAGAGATTCCCTCCAGGCCTCATGGCAGCAAAAATGTCAGCTATTAAAAGGCAACGCTCATCAGCGGAAGTGGGAAATACTGTGGAATCTATGACATGAACGTCTCTGTAATGGGATGGTTACAGTAGCATTGAGGCTCTAATCTTGCATTAGTTATTGAGTACAGAGTAAATATCTATTAGGTTTTTTTCCTGATACTTTTTTTCCCACAGTTCTTTAAAGGCATGTAGAAATAACCTAGTGCTGGGAATATTTCACATCTTGTTTTGTTCATGCAGAATACACTTTTCACAGCTTTTCTATAGAAAGTAATAATAAATGATCTAAGTTGTTTAAAAATGAAAAACAAAGACAAAAATTATCCAGTGAAATTCTGCTGGTGGATCTTAAAAGTTTTCTGTGAACCTGTGACGAATCTGTTAGAAGCCATGAAGAGGGAAACATAGTCCTCAAAAATTTTTATTCAAGTGTTTTCACCAAAATATTGTGCTGCTTGGTGAAATAAAGTATCTGAAACTAACCACACTTACTTGTTTTCCGCTAAAAAAATCACCATAAATGAAATTGTTAGAAACTGATGTATATGTTTCTTCTTCCATAAGAAGTATGGAGATTGGTAATATATTAAATTTAGAGGTGTTTTTGTTGTTGTTGCTTGTTTGTTTGTTTGTTTTTACCCCTGACCTAGGTTATATTATAGGTCTGTTCATAGAAAGTGAGATTGCAGGTAAGATGGGTGGCAGTTTTCTTTTGAGAAAGAAAAATCTCAGTGTTTAGAAGTTTTCTGCCACTAAATGAACAGAAATAAAAGCAATCATTCTGCAGAACAAACATAAATGGGGTTATGATGTGTATTTCTTCAACATCTTTAAATGGTAAATATAGTTGTTAATCAAGACCTGGTACTTGTCTTGCACTGATACCAGTGAATATAATAAACATTTGGCATTTCTTTTTAATATTGAGCTTCATCTTTTGCCCCCATACCTCTATGCAGAGGCAGTCAGGTTTCAGTAAGGCTGAAAGATATCATTTGGAGCCTGCAAGATCCCTACAGACAGGAGATGACATTGTTGGCCTCACGGTGTAAATAAATTTCAACTATCCCTAAACTATTGGTAACAGAAAGACCTGATGTGAAGCCTACTATAGTATAGTAGTAATAGTGGACTGTCCAGCTCAGAAATAGCAGACCACCCAAACTACTTAAAAAAAAATCTAGGAACAGCCTGATTTTATTCCTAAAATTTTGGGAGAAACTTATTTTTTTTTACAACTAAGAATAAGAATGCTAATATTCCTTGTTCTCCTTCTCCCTTCCTCAATTCTCTTCATATCCACATCACTCTAAGCTACTTTTGTCTACTTTCAAGCATTATAGTCTTCCAGATAAAAAAAAAAATCTAATAAAGGTCAGAACAGAGTCGCATATCAATGTGATTTTTGTGAGGTAGGCTAGATAAATCACTATCTTTGCAGTTAAGGTTGCACTGCCGTCTCCTCGTGACTTCTCAGATGTCGTTCCCGGAGCGGCCACGCTCAAAGGGCAAGCACTGGGGAGGGATTTCAGCAGGGCCACTGGTTTCTGCTCTTCTGTGCCCCACTCTGAATGTGTCTGAATATTTCCTAGGACTCTTGGGCCCTTCCCTTTCTCTGTGTGAAGTGAGCGAGTCCCTAACCTTCATGCTGTAAGGAAAGGAGCTATCAAAGTCTAATTCTCTGCAAATAATTGTGTCAGCAGGGATTCAGAGGTAGCGGATCACTCACACCTTTTCAGAAAATAAATCCATAATGCAGCAAAGACAAGGCAAAAGTTTTTCAGAGTTTTTCCTGCTGAATAAATTTCTCCTGAAAAAAAAAAGTCTTTCCATTGCTAATGCAGCGATAAATTGACATTCAAGTAATGTGTGCATACTGAATAGATGTGGGTAATTTTTGAAGGCAGTTTTCAAGATTCCCCTGGAAAAAAAAAGCTGTTAGAAATTATTTAGTCTGTTCACTTTTCCTAGAAGCATTTACTATGGAAATAAGAGAAATTGCTTATCTCAAATTCTTTAGGAATGGAAATGCATTGCTGAAACATTATCTTGATTGTCACAGTCATAGTTATACCCTTAACATGCATATCTAAGCTATACCTAATCAGATAAAGAGCTTACTAGGTCAAACATAGTGCAAGTTGATGCCTAATGTGTGGTCACATTTTATGGTCTCCAGGTAAACTATATGATTCTGACATACCCATTGCACGTTTTGAGGGAGAACCGATAGCTAAAATGTACAGGAGTGATGTCCGTGCCTATGTAATTACTTATGTATAGAAATGATATATTAAATTAGAGATTTTGGGGATCTGCACCGAGCCCTCCTATTCTTTAACACTTTTTAAAAATTCTGTCAAAACTCAACTTTTAGAGAAAACACTGTTTGGAATTTTATCTTTCATCATGTTCTGACTAGCTAGAATATGTATCCTTATAGATCTGAATCTCCTGGTCTTTATTACACTCTCTAGCATGATTTGTTACAGAAACAGTAATAACAGGACAGGAGTATTTTTGATCACAAAACTGAATTAAGAGGACATTTGTGCAGAGAGTCTTTTTTTTAAATTAAACACTTGGAGAACTTTCATCTTGATGAAAGGACAGATGCTTTGTGGTCCATGGAGGATCTGCACACTCTACTGCAATGATTTATGCCACACAATCGTCTCAGGCACTTGGCCAGGGCTCTGCTTGCCGAATCGTCTCTGCTCTGCTCATGTTTGGCACCTTGAGAGCAAACGGTGCCTGCAATGGAGAGAATTAACACAGGGTGTCAAGAAAACCTTGAGTTTCTGTTTCTGAGGAGAGAAAAGCCAAAAATCCCTATAGAATAAGAATACTTTGGAGGTAAGGAACTTGTATGACTTAAAACAGAAGTTTTGACTATATCACAAGGATAAATACACTGAGGAAGAAATTTATCTTAAAGTCATAAATAAGACTCCCTGACTGCTAGAAGTGACAGAAGAGTTCCAATTGAAAGGCTTTATGTTATTTTTCTGTGCTCAAGGAATGTAGAACATTTTCAATAAAAACAAGGAAGAATGAATTGAAATTTGGGGGAAAAGAATTATTTCTGAGCTATGGGATTCAAAATTATATATGGAAAAGGTAGGTTAAAAATCTCATTGATCCATACAAGATATACATTTAACATTGTACTGTGATTACTTCATAGTGCACCATCATTTGAGGTTAGTTTCAAATTAATTAATCAACTTCAGTAGTGGTGAAAAAAAAAAAAAAGGAAAAAGCCAAAAGAGCTCTTTCATCTTTTAGTAAGAGAGCATACAAACTGAAGCCTGAATCCACAACTGGTGCGCAATCATCAAAAGTAAATTTCTAGTTTTGGTGGTAGAGAAAATACCTTTATAAAGTAGTGTATGCACTTGCCTACACGGGGTAGTACAACTAAATCTTCTCCAATTTTACTGCTGTATGTTTAATATTCATAAAAACCTGCAAGCCTTGTCTCCCTGTCTCTGGTTGGACGCCCTGGCTCACTAGGAACAAGCCTTTCACTCTTGCTCCCTCTCTGAACTACTGCATATTGAATTTTTCCATGCAAGTGGAACAAGAGCTGGGGGAATACGGATCCCGCCTTACTCTGCAGTGGCCTTAGATGCAAGCCAAATTTCTCGGGCAGGCACCCAAGTGCAGGTGGGCGCCTATACTTCTGCACAAGCAAAGGTGACGTTGACTTCACCTTCTGCACCCAGCCTCTTTCTTCTCTGACTTGTGGAACCCAGCAACCCCCAGGAATGTCCATTTGCCTGCCAAGCACATGAGCCCTGACTGCAGACTGGTCTGCAGATGGTATCAGCTATTTGGTGTTTTGGGGCAAAAGGCTGGAATCTTACTCTGGAAGTTCAGGATAAGACAGCAGTCAAATAGAGGTCTTGAGCTTCCAAATAACAGGCTCATTTGCAACCCTCTTTGTGATTGCAATGCCTGGACAGTTTCCACAGCAGAAAACAGCAGGTTATGCATGAAACAGTAGTTAACTTTAAATCAAAAAGTGCCAGGTTCAAGCACTGCTCCACTGCACAGCACTTACTTAAGCAGTCAACAGTTGCATTCAGAAATGTAAGGAGGGATGAGTATCTCATACACTCAGTAGTTTGTGCGGCTTTGCAGTACATCTACCGTACTTTGCAGAAGATCAATATGGAAAAAAAATTAGTCAAGCAAGCCTCAGAAGTTCACTATAGCAAGAGCCTGCCCAAGGCTGCAATTAGCGTAAGGGGGCCAGGCACTCCGCAGGAGATCCCCATCCAGCAGAAGTCTGGAGGGCCTGGCTGGCAGAAGGCGGACCTGGACTTCCTGGACACTGTTTTGAGGGCTGGAGGTTTTCTCCAGCAGGATGGTAGTTGTTGACCATGCAATACCCCACTTCTAAACAAAAGTCAAATTTGCTGATATGAGCAGTGTGTGGAAAGGGAGACCGGCTTCTGCCCCTCCTACTGCTCAATGCACAGCTGTTCCAACACCTTTTCTCTGCAAAACTTGGATAGAAAGATTTGCAAAGCATGAGCAAGCAGTGTAACACTGAAATACGAATTTCCTTAAAGGCAAGGCTTGAGCTGAATGCTTCAGGTTGGCATTTGCTCTGAATCAAGGCAAACTGTGTGAAGAGGCAAGCCATGCTGTTCAGCAACATAAAATATCTGTCTATCCTTTAGGTGTAGACCAACTATACTTTGATCTGGCTCAGAGAGGTTCAGGTGAGGGTAGTGGGTCACTCCGCTTGGGACTGGAAGAGGAAGTAGGAGAAAGCACAAATAATAATATGTAGGAGAGGAGAAAGCATAAATACTACTTTTTGTCTTCATAGCCAGGGAACGTATTCTTTTAAAAAACAACATTCAGAAACTCAAAGAGTAATTTTATTCCCATTTTGCTGGACTAGATGTGCAAGATTATTGAATGTCATTTGTGAGGGGCAATATGAACAAGCTAGCAAATTATCATCATGCTTAAGCAGCTAAAAAAATAATTTCTACCAAAGTTAAATCCTTTGTTTATATATGTATTTCTCCATAGCTGTCAGACCTTGGGGATGACATTATTCATCTGTTGAACTTCCTAAAAGTAATAATTTTCAGAAAGTCTGAGCAATAGTAAGTGAAAAAAATCAGGAAAACTAAACATTCATTACATTCAGTACAGTGTAGTATGGTGTTAACACATTTTGTGTTATACAAACAAAAGTGTGCCTATTGATTTTACATAACTTCATCCTGACTTCAGCCACTTCTGTTTCTCATCTTGCCTGTATCTCCACATAAAAGTGAAACTTAGGAAAAAATGGTTAGAAAACATGAAGAAATAAAAAGAAGTTTAAAGACTGAGCAAAAGCTAATACCCGAAGCCTACAATATGGAAGGCATAAGGAACTAACCAAATCACACATTAAATGGTTATTTTTTTATCTAGATGAAAAACAAAACTTCTAAGGATTTTTGTGGAGTTCCTGTAATTAATCTTTGGACAAAGCCCATAGATGCTCTTAAGGAAAGAAGTCTGCCCACCCAGAATGAAGCGTGAAGATGGGACATATAACCCTGGTACAACTTTCAAAAAGAGAGACTCCAGATGATAGAAAAGTATAAGAAATATACTATACTATACAAAATAAAACTTTGCAAGGAAATAGTGCCAAACGGCACTGTCAATGCCATGCATACGGAAAAAGATGCAAAACCTTGGTTGCACTTTGTTGTGGCATGTACACAGACGAAGAAAGGGACATCACCTCATTGCCACTCAGATAAACCTTGCAGGACAAAGTTGCAGCAGATGGCAATGGTTGGTCAGCCTTAAAGCTAGCAGTCCACATTGCTTTTAAGAAAGTCTGACCATAGTAGCTCTGAGAGGTCAAAACAGCAACCATGTCATGAACAGAAGAAAACAAACTGATATAATCTGAGGTTGGTAAAATGGAAGCATTACCAAGCTCCATGCCATCATCCTCATGTGCCTCAGTGCCAGGTCTGCCCCAGCCACAGGACACAGGAGCCATGAAGCACAGAAGGTGGCTGCCCACATGGACACACATCCTGGAGCGTGACCTGCTCCAGCTCTGGCTTCTCCATTTGCAAAGGCCCTTGTCCTTTTCCCCTTCTCCTGCTGAGCGTGAATCACTGCCCAGGAAACTCTGGGAAAGCCGTGGCAGGCTCCAGTTTGTCTGCATCACAACCCTGCCTTCTCTCACCAGCTGCTTCTCTCCCCCAGCATCTCTACAACCTGTCTGGCAAGTACCCCACTCACCACGTTTCCGTAGCAGATTTCCTGATTTACTTTGATCACAATGTCGTGTCTGATCACACGTGAGCGAGCAAAAAGAAGGGTATGGTAGTAACAGCTTTCCATTAATTCTGCCCAGATTTTTGCCATGTGAAGTGTTTATACTCAGCTAAACAGAGTATGGGCATTTTATGAAAAGATGTCCCTGGTAGTAGCAGTAGTAGGGAAAAACACCTGCTATAAAACTGTGCCAAACCCTTGGTTTCATCAAGCAGACACATTCCTTGGAAATGCAAGGAGAATCAATAATTTTAAATGCATTCTGCATTTATATTTAGAGTAAAAAGAACTTCTCATATATGTTCTATGTACTACACTTGAAGAATTCCAACAATCTCACAAAAAAAACCCTAAGACAGAGGTGAGAAAATAGTGAAGCAAGCTCTTTGCCTCAGAATTATACTGCAACTAGAAGAGCCAACAAATGTTCAGCACTTACAACTTAGTGCAGAAAAAGAATAATTGATTTAGACATCAACTTAAAGGAGCTAAATAAATATTCACATTAAAATGGAACATTTTCTATTACCTATTAAGGAGAGGAATATTTAGAGAAATGATAAATGCAGTTGAGTTTTTTCTGTGGTTAATGAACCAAGAGGCTCTAGTAAATTGGTATCCCGATAAAACCAGAACACTCATCCTAGACTGTAGTCTTAAAAAAAAAGAAGAGGATAAAAGAGTCAACAAGATTTCAGTCATGAGTTGCTATGATGATAAAGGCAAAACAAATTTATTCGCCGATGGCTGTAACAAAAGTATTGCACAATCCTTTACAACGGTGTGGTCAAAACTTAAAAACACCAATAGAGTAAACATCATAGGAATGAACAAAACACAAGCTGTCAATAAACTCAAACAAAGAATGTGGTTTTGGTCTCAGTCCAAGGATGAAAAACGTTTCATGCTTTTATTTATGGGAGGCCACTATTAGCTGACACTGACCATAAACCACTTGTTGACAGTGCCAAAAGGGGCCTGGCGAACGCTCCGTTGCCGCTAAGAATAGAGATTGTTTTTTCAACTACAAATGTATGATTTGCAAATTGAATACCAAGTGGGGAAAGAATTGAGGGTTGCAGACACACTTCAGAGCATTTTGACAGAACTAAGTCAAGAGGTATATTATGTACTGTGAATCTGATTAAAAAGGTGGTCTGCGCTTGGTGAGAATGAGGCCTATTATTCCCAGCATTATTGTTAAGAACAAGACCCTAAAAAATAGCCCTGGAGAAGCAGTACAGTATATTCCTAGACCCCATTGTCAGGAAAGGCTTTTAGTACTGAGGTGGCTCATTTAAAGCCACCGAGATAATGGTTCCCAGGCCATTATAAAAAAATACTTAAGGGGATAGGTATAAAGATGATTTACAGAATCAAAAATGAAAGACTTTAATGTCTTTTTAAGATTTTTTTAAAAAAGAGTTGCTTTTAATAAGGATGGCTGGCTTATCACAGGCATAAAAAACCTGTAGCAAATCTTATGAAAGGGACAATACTTGTGACTTAAGAAAATTTCGAATACTAAGCAAAACACACAAAGATTTTCCTACACTATGTGCATTTGTTTATAATGAAACATTATCTTTTTACAAAAGTCCTTTAAGATCAAAATACTAGACAGTAACTCTGCTTAAACAAATAATTACATAGATACATTTTTGTGGAACATGGTATGCCTGTCCTGAACAAAGATCTACATTTCAGTAGGCACGCATGAGTTTGTCATGAATTTTGAATTTAAATATATGATTACTAGTTCCAATTACCTCTAGTTGATTAGTCGATGCATACAGAATAAATTGGTGTGAAAAAATATTGTGCCTATCTAAAAAGATACAGAGACTGAAACTCACCTGTAATCAGTACTATTCAGCTAAAGAGTATTTCCAATGAAGTATAAAATGAAGTATAAGACTTTTTTCTTTTTTCGCTGAAAACTGAAAAAAGATACCTGGATTGCTAACTGCACTGATAGGCACTGATATGAGGCTAACTGCACTGATAGGCACTGATATGAGGCCTCAAGTGCTCTCCAGGCACTGGAAATTTTTGGAAAGAAGCAAAAAAATAAAAGGTAGAATTTAATGTGGCTAGGAATATGCTTCCTGCAAAAGTAGGCCATTGCAAAATGATTGCCAATAGCTCTGAGATAACAAGAAGAGTATCTTCACACAAG
>JAUBNY010000862.1:2223503-2234059 GCA_032275445.1 Crypturellus soui | reverse complement strand
AGAAAGGTCTAATAGGGTTAGAAAAGCCGAAAATGACAGAGGAAGGTGACAACGATGAGTAGGAGTATGGAACAACTGCTTTAGGAGCAGATAGATTGACATTCTTTAGCACAGAAAAAGATGCCTCAGGCGAATCCTTAAAAGTATATGAAATCATAGGCACTGAAGAGAACATGAACAGGGAGTGATTATTCACTAGTCAAAACACAGGACAAAAAAAATGAATCTCAGCAGCAACTTTAAAGCAAACAGATGTAGTCACCAAACACAAGTCTTGTGGAATTACTGCAGCAGGATGTCAGGGAATCCAAAAATATAAATTGTTTCAAATATAGTTAGATAAACCCATGGATGAAAAGACCACGAAGAAGCATTAAACTCAAAAATTACAAATAAAAAACTTTTCCAATTCAAGGAGGAAAAAGCTGTGTTGTCCATGTCGCTGGTGCCCACGGGAAAGAGGAGCAGAGAACAAGAGTCCAACATAGCCCCTCCAAAGGCATCTCGGGCCCAAACCACCCCCGCAAGCAGCAGACCTCAGCAGCAGGTGAAGTCGGCAGGCGGGGCCTCCGTCTCCTCAGCCAGGAGTCTCCCACTGCTGCCGCTTGCCGCTGTGCCCAGGTGCTGCTGCAGGGCTCACGGCTGGCTTGGCTGCACGTCCCGCAGCCTGACCTCTGTGAGAGGCTCCTGACAGCTCCACAGCCCCACTCTGAGGAGCTGCCCTCACCCTGGGTGCTCTCTGTGGGCCAGAACCCCCGGAGCTGCTTATCAGGATCCTTCGTCAGGAGATAGAGTGGGTTCTTGTTGTTCTCCTTCCCTGCTACTGTATGCTCTGTCCTCCAAAACAGCTGGACATGTGATTAAGCGAAGATCCTTGTCCCCCTCTAAACTCTTGTGGACTAATGGAAAAGACTCAAGTCCAGTGCACTCTCTTTCCAGAGCTCTATCTTCTTAAGGGTTCGCAGCTGTTGATCTCATTACTTGGAAGAGTACAAGGACTCAGGACTCCATAAAATTCTCTTAGCATTATGTTTAATTATGTTCTCAGGTGTTTCAGTTTAGGCATCCAAAGCACATGAGTATCCTTGAACTTTCTCATTCTGTACTTCAGTAATAACAGGTAAAACAGGCGTAACTGGTAATTGTGAAAACAAACCCTGTTACTTACCAATTATTGCTTTGCTCAGTTTGAGCTATTCCACATAAATGGGTCAATTTCTGTTTAACAAATGTTTTGTAGGGTTATTTTTCTTTGTTTCCTAAATCAGAAATTAAAAATGCAAGACTATGCTATGTAATGCAAATACCAATTCACACTCAAGTCTCATAGTCAATAGTATTTAAAAGTCTGTAAGACAATTAATGACTATGGCAAAAATCTCTTTAGGGGGATAATTTTAATAGAGTGCTGTAAACAAAGAACAAGACCACACACTAAACAACGTAGAAAAAAAATTAATAAATTGCTAACCTCTAAGTAAGATACCATCTATCCTCTCAGTAAATGAGAATGAAATCTTTTGGAAAAGGTAGCATTTACTGAAGATCTTAAAGATTCTATAAGTGTGTATGCCATATGCATATACATAAGGAAACAAAAATAAAGCTGCAGAGAAACTTTAAGTTTCCTTATGTAAATTAAGTAAACACTTAAGAGTCTCCTAACAGCAGCAGCACCTCTAAGGAGGCACTGACGGACACAGATTGAAACAAGAAAGGTTCAAATTGGACAGAAGGAAAAAACATTAAGCAATAAGGACAGTCCAACATTGGAACAGGTTTTCTGGAGTTTGTTTAGCCTCCATCTTTCAAGATCTGTTTTTCAAGACCTGGCTAACACAGTCCTGAACACCCTGAATTATCCTATGATCCTATGAACTCTGCCATTTTCACCAGTAGAGTCCTTGAATTTGTAATAATACCTGCACATTGCCACAGAGGTCTCCAGAAAAGGAGATACTTTATCACAAGTCTCCACTGGCCTCATTGTAGGGTAAGAAACTCCAGCTTTACTCATAGTTAAAAGGCTAAATGGATCTGGGAAAATAAATTACCCCGGACGGTATTTTGCTTATGGGAGGAAAAAATCCATCCTCTTCCTCTTTTTTTTTTTTTTTTTTTTTTTCCAGCGAGAGAAAATCTGGGGACAAGGAAGAGTCAAGACCAGGAGCTGGAGCTGGCAGCTACCTCAGGGTCAAAGGATCTACAGAGCTCTTGACTAGCTGGGTGGATTTTTTTTCATTTTAATTCAGTCAAACTAGGCTTTTAAACAGGCTGAGTTACAAATTCAATCCAGATGTACTGAATGATTTTAACTGGGTTGGTTTGTTTGCTTTAAAAACCAGACACACAAAACTAAAATAAAACAAAAAAGACCTAATGTTCCCCACTTACACAAAAGCTGCAATACCAGAGCTTTTCAGGATTTTTCAAGAATGCTCAGGATATTAGAAATCTAAATTAAGTTCCATTCTGCCTGAGAGAATTAAAACTTGCCTTCTCTCCTTCCTGGTGAAAATCCAAGTCGGCAAATTGTAGCCGTTACTCATACTATGTGATTTAAAGAATATTTTTTAAAAGTGAAATGTTGGACTATCAAGAGGAAGGACAGAGAAGTCTCACCCTTATACTAGTAGGACTAGTAGTAGCCCTACTAGGCTAGTAGCCCTTCACTAGTAGGTCTAGTAGTTGCCCTACTAGCCTAGTGAGTAGGATTCTCTCCTAGGTTATGGGAGAAGTAGGAATGGAGAAAATTCAGCCTGTCATAGACTGGGTGAGAAATCTGATCTCTGAGCATATGAAGAAAAAGCATGACATTTCCGTATAATATTTTATGAATTTAAATTTATGAATTTTATTTATTTGGCTTTTCTTTCAAATACCTTAATGTTTTTGTTTGTGCGAGATAGGAACGTTCTGTGTCAGAACATCTTTTTTTTTGTTCTTGTCAAAACAAAAAGTTTTAGAATTTGGTTTCTGCCAATGATATTTTTAGTTCTCATTTCCTGTTTTACAGCGGTGCTAAAAAAAATCAATAAAATTGTATAGAACTGCTGCAAGGGTACTCTGTTGTAGGGGTTATTCACTTCAGAGCTGGAGCTCACGAGTTTCATCCAGTCTTGGAAGGAGTAGGCACAGTTCCTATTGGCTTTTAAGCTTATCCTGGTGACTATCCAGGGCTGTGTTAGAGCCATTGAATAGAAAATAAATGTAATTGAAGAAGAATTAATAAAAGTTTTAGACACCCATTAAATAATGCACCTTTATTGCTCCAGATGCAATAATCCCAGTGCTAAAATTAACAAGAGGATTTTTTTTGTCCCTGCCTGACTTGCAGAATAGTCCTATCTCATGTTACTGATGAACCCTGGAAATACAGGGACTGTTCCTTCTGCCTGTATCCTTTACAGCTGAGCTCTAAGGGCACACGCTGTACCTTGAGCTGTGTCAGGATCTACTGTGCTCCTTTCTCTTCTATTCATTCCTTTCAGCCTTTAATGTGCGAGAACCTCTCTTATTGCCATGGGGATAGCCATTCAATCAGAAAACAGTTTATTTCATTTCAAACACTTACATGGCAACCGTAGGCTCAGGTTCTTTCCAGCTTTTATTCCTGGTAAGGATAAAAACAAATCTTTCATTTTAAAATATGCTTTGATTTCCATGTTGCCTGTTTAATTTGTTTGTTTCCACCACCATCTAGCAACGATTCTTTGAAGATCTTTCTTTTTCAGAATCATAATTCTGTAAAAGGAAGATATTTCCTTTCACTGTTGCTCTTCTCACACGTTTGCTAGACTTAAAAAACCTCTTCTGCCCTCCATTGCTACTGGACCTAACCCCTTGCCAGACCAAGCACACTTGCTGGGAAATAAAGTTTCCTGTCATGTTAAGGTACAGCTGTCATCCTAACCCTCAGTGCTGTAAACAAGCAGTTGCTGGCAAAGGATCATAAACAGAACTATAATCTATGTACCTCAATTTTCCACATGTCTGGCCAAGAAAGGTATCTCTCCATGACATCATTCCATCTCATCCATTTCCCTGTCTCCTCAGCCTTACAAAGCATTTATCCTCCTCTCTATTTCTTCTGCATCCATTCTCCTTGTAACCCTTTGAATCATTGCTCTGTGCCGTTTTGGTTACTGTAGCCCAGCAGTGAGTCATGGAAACTCCTTTAGACTTGTCTCCTATTTATTCTACCAACCATATCCTGTTATTTGTCTGTCTCTCAACTCTTCTCGTAACTGGACATTTTCTTTTTGACTTTACAAATATTGCTTTACTTGCTTAACAATTTGATTCTTGATCATCTAACCACACTTCAGGGTTTTTTTCTGTCTTTAATTTTCCATGCTCTGCTGACCAAAAAATCCAACCACTTTGGCAGATTAGCAGAATGCATCTACCTTCCTACTTCTACTGCAGTTATTGAATTGACTTCCCTTATTGCCCTGACTACTAGCTGTTAGCCTTCCTCTCTCGCTTCAGTGTGCCTGAGACCAGCACTGCAGAGGCCAAAAGAGGCTCCTTTAGTCCCAAATCAATAGTTCTTAAAGATAAGTATCGATAACTTCTACGTTAGCATATTCAGTACAAATATTTTAAAATTATAAATCATGTTAGGATCAAGTGCATTTTTTCCTTGTTATTAGCCTTTAGGTATTTTCTTCCTATTTCATCATCTGCACTTTTCTGAAAATAAGATGCTACTGCACAAAGACATCTAGTTTAAAATAATAAAGAACATTTAGAGTTCTTTCCTATGGAAACTGTGCTTGTTAGTCCTGGAGTGCCAGCCAGTCTTTTGGAGTCAGTTACAAAGAAACAAGAAGTTTTAGACTTCCTTCTCTCAGAATCTAGCGTCAAAAATGGTTCACGACAGTAAGGCCCTACATGTCAGATGGATTTTAGAGCACAGTCAGTACTTACAACCTTAGGAACCTTCAACTTCAGCCTTCCTAAAGATTCCCATTAAAATACAGAGTATCAGTAAAAAAAGAAATGTTCTTCTCAAAGATGATTTACAGCTTTCCTGAGAGCAAAAGAAGAACCATTTATTTAGGGCTGGGACTTAGGTCACTAGAGCAAAGCAAAAGTCTCTTAAGAAATCTTAAGGTTTCAGTATTACCTATCCAGCTGACATTGAATTTTTTGGCAGTTAAAGTGTCTAAGTTCTTCTCATCTCTATTTTTCATGTGTCAGTCATTTTAATGCTCAGAGAACTCATATCCTACAAGGATGTATCCTACTGTTTGTTAAATGACCAACTATAAAGACAGAGCCTCTAGTCTCAATTGTAAATATCTTACATTGAGAAGTTTCATAATTTCTCCTGTGGAAATCATTCTTCACCATCTCAAAAAATAAAATATTGACGTTTCAGGCAGTAAAATGGTGGTTATAATGGCCTTTTTTGAACTTGTATTTGAAGTCTTCTGAAGATGAAACAAAATACAAGTTAACACAAAACATTACAGGAAGGGCAGGATAAATTACAGTCTTTGCCAGATTCTACCAGAGATATTTATTTACAGTTTGCTGTTTAAAGGATTAAGCCACTGTCATCTACCCACTGATAAGAATCTCTCATCCTCACCAAAGGTGTTCTTTTCATTGTGTTGGTCTTTGGAGAAACGCAAGTCCTCGTCTAAAAGCACCTTCTATGAATACTTGTTCTGGCTCGACTAAGCACTTGAGATGCTAGGAGAAATGAGTGCCAAGTTTCTTACTGCTTCTTTATGCAAGCTCAAACTGAGTACTAAATACAATACAAGAAGTCAGAGCCTTCAGTGACACCTACCTCCCAGACGTACATCTGTAGCCCCATAAAAGGATGGATACATGATTATTACGCTGCTATTGACTTCACTGGTTTCAGGGTCAGGCATGGAAGCATAGTTCTTTTTTCCTTTTTTTCCCCCCCTTATTGCATGTGACACTCAGTCACTTCATAAAGAAAAATTGCAGAAACGGATCCTGGGTTGTCTCTGCTTCTCTGAATTGGTGCTGCAGGAAGACAGTAGTTTCTACAGGTGTCAGGTCAACAGGCTCTGTGAATTCCAACATGCTAGGCTTTTTTTTTTTTTTTTTTTTTTTAAGGCAAACAAAGATTCAGAGGTGATCCTAGCAACAGTCAGCTTCTACCTTTCAGAAAGATTTTCTGTCCAATTAGTACACTGTGCTCTCTGTAGGCTGTAGGAAAACTTCATTGCTTTATCAGTCTGAAGTCCAACAAGACACTTCGGTTGCCTAAAAATGTATCTCCTTTCTCTAGCCTACTTTCAGCCTAAAAATTGTCTTGAACTATTTGACACTTTTTTTTTTTCTCTTGGTACACCACAAATACTTCTTATCTCTGCTTGCTTATAAACAGGGAATGGGGGAAACAGCCTGAGGAAAACAAACAAAATTCTTAGCCAAAGTCAGACATTATTGCAGACTGAGGGAATCATCCTCAGCTAATTCTCAGTGCTAGGCACAGAGCAAGAAGATGAATAAGTAAATGACATGGTTTCTGGGATGCAACAAGAAATTTGATTACTTGAAGAGGGGAAATATGAGTGCCAGGAACCATAGCAATGGGGACTTTAACATGTGTCTGAGTTGGGACTCCAGCTGCCACAGGTGGGTTATCTGCATGGAGGGTGACCTCTCCGCATCAGAGCCAAGTCTGAGCTTAGGCAGCTTCCCTCCATCAGCTGTGCCTCAGTTTCCTTTTGGGCAGGAGTCATTTCCTCTCCACCAAGTGCGAGGTGCACTACAGGCACCAGCAGTAATCATGGGCTTTGGATTCAAGCACAGCTCTAAATCCTGAGCTGACATAGGGATCAAGGCTGAAGGCACAGGTCAATCTTAAAACCTGAAGATTTTGAGCCAAACTGAATTGATTTAAAGGAGTTTGCAGAACTGATCTTGCTTTCTTATATGACTCCATGATGGCACCTCTCGGACTTCAGAAGCATGGCTTCAACTTGGCATCAGTGGATAATGTGCAGTAAGCCTCTAAGCTGACATATCACTTGGATCACAAACAAACACAGTAAATATACATTTTTAACCCTTCCAATAATGTTTCAAGTCTCAGACTGACCTAGTGCCATTTAGCCTCCTCCTAATTCAAACCTATCAGTTGGGCCAGGAGACCGTTCATGTAGACCCGTGGTTTGGATCCTGCTATGATGCTCATCTGCTACCTAGAAGTGCATCAATGCACGTGCAGGTGCCCATCTCCCATCTTCTGAAAGTCAGCTGCCAGGGTAGACCTTAGAAAAGGACATACAAGGGAACCTAGTGACTGAATGCAAATCCTAAGGTGTCAGAAGAGACTTTCATTGCCATATCTTTAGAAAGTGTGTCGCACTGATATGATGTAAAACATATCTTGAAAGAGACTGTACTGTACATTATTATACATCCATGCAATAATGTCTTTGCTCCTCAGTGCAGAAATCTCCCTAACTGAGAGCCAACTTGGCAGGCAATTTAACCTAGACTCTTGGTGCTGTCTGCTGAAAAGTGGAAGGAGTAGAGTGATATAAACTTCTCAGACAACTAAGGACACAGATTTTCCAGAGTCAGCTCTTTCTCCTTGCAAGCTGCATAGTACCCATTAAGCAGGGGCCCTGCCTCCTTTACTCTCGTGGTGATTTTCACACTTCAATTAAAAGCACCCTATTTTATACATTACTTATGGGCAAGGAATATAATCAAGAGGAAATGTGCCTGTTATACAGCGGTCTGGAGAAGAGAAGTGATTTTAACAAAGAAAAGATTACTAGTAAGGAGCAACTCAGTAGCATATGTGAAGAGGTGGTAATTCAGTCTCACCAGTACTTCCCCTTCTCTGGTGTTTATTCAGATGACAACAGCCTGAATCATTTGTGTAGGCTCAGGAAAGCAAGGTTTTCCTTGCTGCTTGTGGTCTACTCACTGCCAAATATTTTACTATCGTGTGTGGTTTGCTCCAATGGCTTCTCTCCCAGGGTACCATGACACACTTCTCAACCCAAGGATTTGTGATTTGTAATTGCTCTGACTTTCCGCAGTGATTCAGGGACTGTGGATGAACTGATGTTTTCCTAGATGCCCACTATGCTCCAAGTAGAGAATCTTGACAGCTAATGGCTGGGTTATCCATTTTGAGCAATTTTGTACCCCCTATTTGTCTCCACTGAGACAAATAGTGCAAAGGTAACTAGCTCAAAAGTACACTTCTTATGTTCTTTCTACGACATGTATTATGTACATTTTCATCAAAACTAATTTTAATCTCTCTTCAAACCAGTAAGATTCTTTATATCTCCCATCTGCCATTTGTAATTGAATAGAATATGAATAAGACTAAAAATACAGAAGAGAATGTCCTAGATTCAAGTCCCTCTAATAAGGTACTGGACATCAAAATGAGGATATGTCATTAACATAAAATTTTATGCACCACATTTTACAGACCCTCATCTTACTTGAAACCAGCATGTCTGATACAATGCTGGTTGTATTTCACAAAATTATGCATTATTAGCAAAAAATGAAATCTCTAAACCGTGTAATAATTATATGTATAGATAAATATCAGCATGAATAAATACCTGTTGATATATATCAGTATTACACACATCAGCAATATTTATTTACCAGTTTATGAAAATGAAACATTCTTCAAAATTACAAACTGCACTGAACAAAGAAGCACTTCTGTTTAGAGTTAGCATTTACAGCAAAATTACCTTATACGAATTCACCAATTTATGTTATCCTTCTAAAAATCTACATCTAAAACTATAAGAACATTTTGAAAGAAACGTAACGTCTTACAAGCAAAAAAAAAAAAACCCAACTCATATACACATACACACAAAAAAACCCCATGAAAATTAGTTGTTCTCTGAAGTTTGGCACATTTTTGTTTATTGAGAAAAAAAAAAAAGTAATCTGCTTTAGAGTGACCATTATACCAAAAGAAAAGTGAGATTGATATACTACAAATTAGTTGTTTAGGTGAATAAGTGCATTTGGAAGAGATTTTCTAAATAAAACTTTTCAGAAGCGAAGCAGTTTTTCACTTCTTCACCGGAATTCATGCTGAACACATTATACTCATTCACTAACTAAAACAAGACCTATGCACAAAAAAAGGAAAAGCAATGTGTCTGTAGAATATAACTGTAGGCTCTATTAGGTTATTATACTTGGCAGTGCAAAGAGCAGTGCAGGAATGTAAGGAGACAAGCAGTTTGAAGGAGATTATTTTTCACCAGAAAAAGCAGATACCACCTAAGAATCACAGCTACACTTAAACAGCTAAATATCTTCATCAATTTGATTCTCAGTGATTCTGGCACAACATGTGCTGCTTTTCTCCAAAGTCAACAGGAGATTTTAGCTGTGTCTTAAAAAGTCATTATTATGCCCACAGAGGAACAAGTCAAAGGATCTAAGAAAATATTGTTAGATCTTCGTGGGAAGAAGGTATCCCCATGAAAATCAGAAAGCAGAGCAAAGTTCTCTTTCCAAGACTCTTGAGTGTCAGGAATGGTAGGTGCTGCTGATTTACGGCTTGTAACAACTCATTGTGACAGACAACAAACCTGCCAGTTTGTGGGAAACAAACGTTTGATCACTGTAGTCCCTCACAAGCCTTCCTAGGTGAAGCAGCAAGCAAGGAAACAAGCCAAACCCAGGGCACAACAGATCTAGGAAATGACAACAGCAGCTCGTCACCAGCCCTATCTGCCCATGCGGAGCCTTTGGCATTGAGACAGATTTTCTTTCAAAAAGGGAAGAAAAGAGATTTCTTTCCTTCTAGCTTGTCTGAAGGCGGCTTCTCTCTCCTTATAACTGCTATTTTTAAGATAGGAATCTTTTGCAGAAGGAGCTAGGCTCGTTCAGCCTGTAAGAGCACATTAATTCTCCCTTTATTTTGGATACCCTCTTGTATGGTTTGACAGTGTTGCACAAGTGTCCACTTCAGATTTTGCATTAGACTTCTCATTAAGTGTTCACCTTAGTTTGAAGCTGGAGAACTAATAAGCATTGGTCTTTTTGAAGTCACAGAATCCAGCAAATTTCATTCTTCTAGCTCGTCGCTGATGAATAAAGGAACAGCCTCAGCCTAGTTACACATGCGTCCTGAAGCACTGTACCACTGTGCAAGGTGCTCTAGGTGACCCTGCTTGAGCAGGGTGTTGGACAAGAGGGTCTTCAGAGGTCCCTTCCAACCTCAACCATTCTCTTGTTCCGTGAGCTCCCTTTTCATGTCTTTCAAAGCCTTATAATGCCTTTCAAGTTATTAATGTGCTTTGTATCTGGGACTGTCTTTTTGTTCTCTTTTTATACAGCATCTGTAGATGGGCCTCAGACACAGAACTAGATCTCATAGGTTTTATAGTGATTTCTTAGTAAAAGCAACTGTAGCATTACTAAATGCAACTTCCTTTCAGTCACTGGGTTTGCTGTAACCAAGTCTACAATGTTGTTTTCTTGTGTTGTTATATAATTTCTACCTTGGAAACTGTCAAGAAAACAAGTTGTTTAGCAGGAAGCACTAGAAAGTG
>JAUBNY010000862.1:2172592-2190070 GCA_032275445.1 Crypturellus soui | reverse complement strand
TCCTTCCTTCCTTCCTTCCTTCCTTCCTTCCTTCCTTCCTTCCTTCCTTCCTTCCTTCCTTCCTTCCTCTCTTTCTCCCTCCTTGTAATCACAGTAATCAAACATACAAGTTTCCCCCATAAAATGTCATTTTTGGAATGATGTTTGTCTACCTGCAGATATTTTTCATACTAATCATGATTTTAAATACTTTTACAGGCATAAGGAGTTACTGAGCTTTGAGGCAGTCATAATGTATATGTATTTATTCATATGCATTGCCACTTAGTGTTTCTTTAAGATTCTTCTTTCCTTTTTCATTTTTCATTTCCTTTTTCATATTTTTTTCATTCTTCAAAGTTTTGTCTTTCGAATGCTGACACCGTGTCCTATGAACAGTATGTTCAAAATACTATTAAGCTCCATCAAGTGGTTCACTGCTTGCTGATGAATCTGACTTTCTGAAGTCTTCCTTGCTCCAAACTTAGTTGCTGGTTCTTCCAAAAGGCACAATCACTCCATGGAAGCAAAAGCCAAATATAGTGATGTAAAGTGCTAGCTTTTTAACATGACCACCTTGTCACATTCAAATGGTAAAAGTAACTTTATTCTTACTAAACTGCAAGACTCAGGGGAGAAATTCCTTGTTGTTGTATCTGAGAGAGCCTGGATGCAGGACAGGATGGCATCTGGGCAGACAATGAGAAAATCAGAGGGGTACAAATTTGGTTTTTTTTGTTGTTGTTGTTAAAAAGAAAACCATAATCCCTAGTTTTGGGGCTAGAAAATCTTTACCTTTCCATTAGGCAGCCTGGAAGCAGTGCTTGGACAGTCATAACCATGATCCTGAAATCTATGATGTTTTTGAATTACTTTATTTATTTATTTTGCAGAACCTGGAGGAGAGATTTCGTCCTTTAGAAAGTACACTCCATGTTAGGTATAGTATGCAAAAGCTCAATAGCACACATCTTCCCACAGCACCTGAAACCTTCCCTCTCAGTCCTCTGTGACATGGGAATAATGCATGGCAGCCTGCTCTTTAAAAATAGCTTAAAACTACTTTTTAAAATAAGTGGTTAGGAAAATGAATAGCATAAGAATTTTTTTCCCCCCCAAGCATTTAATATTAAAGAGGCAAAATCTCAGTTACTAGTCACAAGGGAAGCATGTTCTTAATGTGAGAACATTTGGACCAAAACAAAATGTCAAGCGTTTTCCGATCAGCTGCATCCTCAGCTTGGTGAGCCTCCTACTCTCTCAGCAAGAGACGTTACCTACCCGGGGTGAATCCGCCTGTGGCTCTGCTGAGCAGCGCTGGTGCTGGGGGATGGAAAGAGCCATCCTCCACGGACAGCTTCAGGATAGGGGCAGGGAGAGGCTGTTTTCCAGAGGGCTTGCTCCCCGGGACCATGGGTCTTCATTGCCACCCTTGGGGAACATCGGGGCTCACGGCAGCTCTGGGCATCGCTGGCATCTCCTGGTGCTCGAGACATCTGGCTCCTATGGAGCAGCATCATAAGATGTTATGGCCAGTAGGAAAGGTTGTATAGGCCAAAGGAACAAGGTTGTATAGACCAAAGGAGGGGCATGCATTCACTTATTTGATCACAAGCTAGACCTCTACAATTGATAGCATGCAACGGATAGCATCTTAAATGCATTCTCCCAGAATTTCTTCTTCTGATGTATGAAATGTGAATGAAGCAAAGCACTTGCTTGTGAACCAAGCAAAGTTCTCAGGCTTGCAGAGGGCAGAGGAGAGGAGGGTGCAGGTGGAGCTGCAAGGCCTCGCCTGGGTTTTGCTCTCCCCAGCCTTCTGTACAGTGAGATCTGGTGATGTCTTGGCAACTGGCAAGCTAGTTAGGACTACTGTAAGGAGGAGATGCATATTATTTAGCCGCTTGCACCCATGAAGTATAGGCCAGTGCTGTAAAGATTGTGTTCGGCTCTGAATGAATTTATAATTAACACTTCATACTTTACATATTTGTACTGGACACGCACAACATGATGCATTTTCCCACTTATTCTTAACTGGGATCATCATGCAAGTATTTTCAAATGCATCAGAACAGAACTCTCAAATGCATACTTGCAAGTTAAATTCAAGGAATCCCTGCATTCCTCATCACTGCTGAGGGAAAGAAAATTACAACCAGGATTTGCAAAACAATCATTAGGCCCTAACCATGATCAAAGGGGTTTTCTTTAAAACATAAGCCCTCACCTGCACAAAGTGTTACTGCTGAAGAAAGTGAAGCATGAGGAAGTGGTAAGAGGAAAAAGATTCCTGCTAGCTCCAAGCAACAGAGAAGTGAGGTTTATACAAACATCTATTTCATAATCTGAATTATCGAGCGTGATAACACCTTGTGTCCTCCAGCATGGGAAGCCAAGAAGCTTACTTGGCTGAATAAGTTAATTGAGAAAGTCACAATGAAGCCAAGTGATGTTCCCAAGAAAGAAAAAGAAAACAACAGCTCTTCCCATTATTACACCTATATGCCTTGGAGTGACTAGGCACCTGGATGCTGTAACCACCATATATTATGTTAACTAGAATTATTTCATTACAACTGCATGTTCCTCCTGACCATAAATACCTTCCTCTCTTGTTTCAAGTCAGACTCCAAGCTTTAAGCGTAAGCACTACTCTGGCAGTTGCATGACGCAGGGCAGGAATAGCACCTATGCTCTGCTTGGGCAAAGGAAAAGCGGGTCCCATGAGGGGCATTGGGAGCAAGGTGGCTGCTAGGAGGGGGAGGCTCCTGGTGCAGCCTCGGCCCTTTGCAGGGATCCCACACAGGCTTGCAGCTCCAGAGGTATCCCACCGAAATGCTCTTTCGGGCTAGTGCTAGGACCCAAGTCACAAGTGCTTGCAATTGCCAGGCTCAAAAGTTTTCTAAATCTGAGGGATTCCTAGAAGATGGGATTTGATCATCTACATAGAGACACTGTCATGCAGACGCATCCCAAGGCAGTGGTGGGAAAAGGCTTCTGCAGGACTTTATCTCCGCAGGCCCCCTGGGCAGCCTTTGCTGCTCAGGCACCCAGCTACAGCTCTTGATAGGGCTGCTAAAATCAACAAAGGGCCTTGCTAAGTCTCCATACTCCTTGCTAAGTCTCCATACTCCTTGCTAAGTCTCCATACTCCTTCTTGACCCCAGCCCGAGCATCTGAAGTACTTAATGTTTCCTTCTATGTTTCTGAAGGGAAAAGACCAAACCACAATCTTGGGATTATTCAGATTTCAAATTTGGTTCAGACTTCTTCTACCAACATCTGTTTTAATCTTTAATGAGGCAAAGTGTACCTTAGTGTGTGATTTGGAAGAGAACCAAGAAAAACATGGTTTTGATTTTCAGTGCATTTAAACACCAGACAGTCAAGAAACCCCATCCTGCCAGCTAATTGAAATCAGACTGCAGGTTGCTGCTAATCTGGGACTAGGAGTTGCACATTGCATGATGGCCCCGTATCACCAACGTGCACACACACAGAACGGCAACCCAACCTCTATGCAAGGTCACGAGCCTAGGAAAAACACCAGAGTATAACAAATAGAAAAAGAAAAATCCTGAGAAACTAGTGCCAGAATACCATAATGGAAATTTTCTCTAGCCAAGGTTTTAAGCACCTTGCAAAACACTTTTTGAATTCAAATCCTAATACAAGCAGCCTGGAGCTTTTGGACTCCAGGAAGGGCACATCTCCACACCACTGCAGGAGTCACTTCTGCTGCTGCTAGCAAGACCTGGGCTGGTCTTAAACGAGGTGCTCAGGGACCACAGCTGCCTGGCCACAGCTACACAAAGCTTCGTGTGAGTCTATTTGCCCATCCTAAACCTGAAGTGACTACTGTGTAAATACATCCCAAGATCAGATATTGGGAAACAAAAATTTATTCTTCTGTATAACTACCATCTATTGTGCTAAACATACTAGGCTCTTATTTTTAAAAGTCTTGGCTTAATTTCCTGCTCAGAGGTTGCCATGGTATTGTGACAATCAAAAGAAATAAGATATTTCATTATGATAATTAATGCAATGAACTAGTGAATTCTACATTGCTTACAAATATCATACCTTGTGCCTGCGGTTTGTTCCCTCTTTTTTTTTCATTTTCTTTTTCTTTAATTCTTGTGTCAACACACTTGTAAGGTTAAATTGAAAATTTAGCACTGGTTAGAAGCACTTTGGTGAGTAGTTGGATAGCCGTTGTAGAGTTGAGTCCCTGGGGAGCTGTTAACACCAGAAGAATAATTTTAAATTGGAATGTGAGATGATTATGGTCTGGCTGATGATTAAAGTAGAACCACTATCACCTTATTCTTAGAAAAAAAGGCAATATTCTCACCATAACATTCAGAATTCACTAGTGAGTATGTAGCAGGAATCTATAAAAAAATCTATGAAATGGAATCTGAGTTAGTCAAACTGGACAAATAGAGAGGTGAAGACATTAGCTGTGCATTCATGGAGAGGCAAAACACGATAGGTAAGACAGTAATACTGCTTCTACACTGGTGAAAGGGAAGTGCTTGATGGGGGTGAGGATAGGGGAAGGCTGGCCAGGGATTGGGCTACTTCTGGACTTTGAAAGATGCTGTTTAGCCTACAACAGCCTACAACGCTGTGATGTGTTCATCACAGCCTGAAAGCAGAGAGGACACTGTAATTCTATAAGCAGTGCTATTTGTTTCTATTTTTTCTTTCTCTCTTTCTGGCCACAGTTACTACTGCCTCAATTTCCTCCCTGGGTTATTACTGACATTAATCTCTTCAAGGAGTTCTGAAGAGCCCAAGCCTACCTACTGATGCCCCTCTAACAATGTAACAGACATTCAAAGGAATATATGGACATGCAGATGTAAAATGATAGAATTTTGTAAGTGTGTTTTTATTCGTTTTAACCATTTTATCCCAGATCCCTTGATCTGATAAGCCTGCCTAGTAACACCAGATGGATCATTTTTCAATTCCCCAGGAAAGAAAGGCCAAGAATGATTTGATTGTAATTGCCAGTTTAAATAAACTGTACACTGCATTTTACAAGAAACTGTCTGTGGTCTTCCACAGAAGGAAAAGGGCCTTGCATGACAGTACCACCAGAAAGCAAGCTGCAGCATCTGTGCTGTCCTCAGCCCGCTAAAGGAGTTGGAGTCGGAGTTGGAGTCAGTTCTCAGAGTCCAAGGATGGCATCTCCATCTCCAGGCAGTCGTTGCTGCTTTCTGATCCCTGTTGGGCCTGAAGACCATAGGTGCTCTGGAAATATGAGTGCTCCTCATGCCTTGCTACTTGGAGCATTTCTGGTGGCAAGCTAGTTTGCAGGGAGGAAGGTTTAAGTATCGAGGGTGTAAGCCAGCAGAGAAGAGGCTGGGGAGGTCTGAAAATGTCCAGGCAGAATAAGCAAGCCAAAGGATTTCTGCACAGGAGAGAGAACGAAATGCAGTGTGGTTGATCTGCGGGAGCATGAAGTAGTTGTGTAAACATGACTGAAAAGCTCCAGATTGGCACAGAAGGGGATGAGAGGCTACCTGGATTCCCGAAGACAGAGTCACTGGCGATACCCATGCCACAGGTCTCAGCCCCACTGCAGCCACGGGAAAGCTAAGCATGAATCCAACAGGTCACTTCAGGTGACCAGGATGCCCGTGGTGTCTGATCCGACCGCCAGCCCTGCCAGCCCTGTGCAGATCCTGGCCGTGCGCGGTGCCTCCAGCACGGACACTCGGGCAGCTGGATCTCACCTCTCCGAGAGGCTCAGCCTCACGCTCCGCTGGCCGCACTGACCTGACCTCTCTCAGTTGTGCTCAGCACTTAAAGACCTGTAAATACACAGGCTTTAACTTCAAGTTTCTCAATCTGAACAGCACTCCAAGTGCTTAGCAGTGACCTCGCCAGGTGCTTATGCTGAAGTCTCCGTAGAGCCACCTAAGGGAAAAAGAAAGTTTTATTGATTTTTAACAATTATTTGAGGAAGATTTATAGAGGCTGGATTCAACAGAGTTTTGGTTTGAAAAGTTTGTTGCCAGCAAACAACCTGAAAAAAAACTTAAAAAAAACCCCTTAAAATAAACCTTAAAAGAAAACCAACTCAGCAACAGCCAAGACTATAACGAACCCTACAGCTTTCTCTGTCCTGATACATGAGTTGTTTTTTTAGAAAAAAATTTTGCAGAGGCCTAGCAAAGAATAAATATTCATTAAAAAATACTACATATTGTTTTTATTATTAGAGGAACTGGAAAATTTCACCAAATTAAATTGGATCCTAAACATTACAACAGTTTTCACTGTATTTTCTCAGTTCTTGGAGCGGTTCTAATTATTACTTCAGAGACAGCTCCTAGGCACCAAAATCTACTGCCTAAATCAGGCAAATGCAGACCCAATCTCTAAAAATTTACAACCTGACTAAAATCCTAATCTAGCAAAACATTTACTCACTTGCTTCACAGTAAGTGTATAAATAACTAGAGGCTCTTCAATGCATGCTCCAAAGGATGAGTTGTGTGAGTATAAAATACACTCGATGGTTTCTGATTTTTGTCAGTATTTCCATAAATTGTATAGACAGAGATCTTGGGCACACAAGAGCCAAAAGCCTAAGCAGTCTTTTTATACATACATACATGCATATATAAAATATATATATACACACACACACATACATATTCATGCACACACATTTATAATATATATGTACACATACATGCATATGTATGTGTGTGTGTGTATATATATATAAATATTTATATGTATAAATATAATTACAGAGCCTGCACAAATGCCGGGAATCTTAGTCAGTCTTGTGAACTGGAAAGGTCACTCAGCTGTGTGAAGTCTGAGAATTAGCTCTGAGACAGAGTTTGGAACTGCCACCCTATGTAGCTGTCCAAGTATGGGAAAATAATTCTGGAATACGTTTTTGAGGAGGGATGAGCCTGAATAGCAAACCATAGAGCCAAATTCTGCCAAGTGTAGCAGAGCTTGAAACTGAGTTATAAATTGATTTCTTTGTAGAGAAACTGTCATCCATCTACCAGGACAGACAGAAGGGTCCAGTCATATTACTGGGTAAGGGCCATCTCTCAATTTTTAACCTTCCAGTAAGGACATTCATTAAAATAGTTGCTACAGGCTTGATTTCGGCATTTTTGTGCTAACTCCAAAGGCTAGAGGGATGAGGTGAGTGTCAGCTGCTTCAGTTGCCATCCAAGTGACCCGTTATCCACCTCCCTGCATCAACGTGTACATGAGTTTTCTCCATGTTGGATGATATTTTCAAGTCCTAAGTGAAACTCAGACCGATTTCACAAAACTACAAATCAAGAGCACAGATCCCTCTGTCCCTCCTATTGGATGGAGAGCTCTGCTTAATCTTGATGTAAGCTGCTGGTGTTTGTAGGACACATGAATGATCACAGGAGTCCTGGCTCCCCTGCCCCTACCCAACATCGAGTGTAGAGCCCAGATGAGAGCTTTAGTGGAAGATGAAGGAACAGAAACACATCACCACCTTCAGAAGGCGACTGCGCATAGAAGAAGGCTAAGAAAAACCCTCTGTGGTCTGAAGGAGCACAAGAGGAGCGAGTGAGGGCTCAGTGGAGGTACCTTGCCCCTTAGCAGTGTTAGCTGAAGCCCATTCACACTGACCAGCACAAGGAGGCAAACAGGTAATTTGGTGCTCAGCTTTCATTTTAACTCTACTTGATACTCAGTGCCTCGGGACAGATGCCTGATGAGGGATAACCACTGTAGTTCAAACACGTGCTCACATATAAGGCATGGAATATGTAAGATTAAACCTTTACAGGAATTCCTGTGCTATTTTCTTCATGCATTTTGTTTCCAGTTCCTCAAGATGCAGTGGTTGCCCTTAGCAACATTCTCAGAATTCTTTCCCACATTTATGGAGACAAAATGGCACACCTGAGGACAAGCCAGCTTGGTCATTAAAAGCTCATTCCTTTCTTGTACAGTAGTAGCACTGGATCCACAGAAAGGCTATTGCCTGGGTAGTCTCCTGAGATTGCTGTTATTTGCTGCCAAGACTGGAGGGTCTTGCAGCAGAAGCGGAATGACTCCCATACCCCAATCATCTCTTAGCATGTTCTGGGATGTACACAGTCCTGCTATTGAGAGAACAAGAAGTTCTTCATCAAAATACCTGACGAAATGACTACTGTTTCCTTTGAAGTTCAAAGAAGTCATACATTTAAAGAACAAAAATCCACAAAAATATTTTTAATTATTATTTCTTTTTTTAATTTCAGACTTGTTTGGAATCTATTATCATGAACTTCAGAAAAGATTTTTTAATGGATAGCAGCTCTATTGCTGACTTGGCAGAAATATTTATGTAATTCATTCCTGGGCAGATTACCTATGATTACCTAACATTGTTTATGGCCCACAAGCAGCCTAACAAAAATAGGAAGACAAAATAGCCATAAAACTCAGCAAGAAGAAAAAAATGGAGTGAAAGATCAAGAAAAAGATTCAATAATGAATATAAATAAATTCTCAGTTCTGTCTGCACAATACTTAATCATACCAAAAAGAGGAAAATAAGCTCTTAAGACACTGCTATTTTCGGGAAATTGATGTATCCTGGCACTCATGTAGGTACATTACAATGAAATAGAGTATCTAAGTCTGTACAACCTTGGCTATAAAAACAGATTTTCCAGAGAGTGAATGAATATTGGAGAAAACAAATATAAATTGCTTACAGACTGTGGTGCACATTAAGTAGAGAGATATGCAAAACACTGCATAGAGGTCAGTCCATATGTCACAGAAACACATAAGCTGCCGAAGAGGAGGACTGAGTTTGAGACTAACAATGTGGGACAGCAAACGCGGTTTGAATCAATACTGCCTCAGTTCAGGTTAGCAAGGAGTTAAATTCCACATTATGTAATTTTTTAAAAGAAACTTCACAAACAATGTTGGCTTGAAGAAAGGCACACGCTTAGAGTGCTAGCAACAGACATTCATGCTTGTCGAAAAGGAAGTGGAAACTTTCTTGGTGGGAGATATATAGCACTCCAGGTAATCTTTGGATTTTGAACTTGATATGTTAATATTACGATGTATTGTTGTGGCATGGTCGTAGTTCAGTCCTTGCTGGAGTACTGTGCTTCTTCACTCTTCGGATTTTGTAGTTTAGTATCATTTTAACCCTTTTATTTTAAGAGGGAACAGAGTGATTTTTTTTATAGGAGAGCTGGCAAGACTGAATTTGGAGGAGTGCATAGAGCTCCAGAGCTTTTCTCGAACAGACTGCTCAGTGCTGTACAAACCTGGAACAAATCAGATATAAAATTCATAAATAATTCTGGTCCTGATTTCTCAATCCTTCAAGAGTATAAATGGAATTAGCTGAGTACCAAGCACCAGTCATTTAACCAAATTCAGCTAAACACAATATCTGACATTTTGCTAGAAACAAAACCTATTTTCCCAGTCTGATGCCTTGAACTAAATTCTACCTTTTCAGTTTAAAGTTGTGAAAAGGCAAGAGAGTAAACACCGTGCAAAGAAGGGCTGGACACAATGAAAATTTAAGATGAGATTTCCAAAGGTGGCCAACTATGGCTTAATGGGAATTTTTCCACTTCCTGGGGGATAGCAACATTCAGTATTTCTGGCCTTCCAGTGAAGCCTTCCGTGCTCTGTGCTGCCTATGCTGCTTTGCAGCAACGCACTCACAGGGATGGAAATGGGAGAGCGTTGCTGCCTTCGTGGTCACTGTTCTGCAAGGGGTGTTCATGTTGGTGAGGGGCTCTGCCAGGACTTGGACCTAAGGAAGATCTGCCCGAGCTGCAGACCACTGCTACGTCCAGCCATGCTCAATGCGTCCTCAAACACCCTCACCAGGGCTGGGGAAACCACAGCAGCTCAGGCTACTGATGAAAAAACTGATGGTGACTGATAGACCAAATCTCTGCTGCCATAGGTAAGTAGTGCTGATGTCCTTGACTGCAGCGGCCAAGGCCAAGCTGTCAGGAACCGCCCTCAGCCACTTCACCTGCTGAGCCACTGCTCCCAGAATACCCCAACAGAGGAGCTGGCCAAAAAAGAGCTGTACTTCCCTCTGCTGACTCTAGAGCCTCCCTCTGGCTGCTGCCTGGAGCACTCGGGGATCATACTGCAGCTCTCATGGAGCTCCTGCTCATCCTTGGCTTCAGCGTGACCACCGGTGACAGCCACAGGGCAGCAGCATCTGCCCCTTTGCTTCCAGGGCCTGTTATGCTACTGCAGGTTAAAGTATCAGGTTCACTACAACATTTGAACTTGAGATGCTGACCCAAGTTAAAACTAAACAACTCAGTATTCACAGCTCTGTGAAATCAGGTTAGTGAACCTAGATGAAGAAGATAGCGTTTTTTTTTTCCTATACTAATAAAGGCATGCTCTGCCGCCTGCTTGCGTGGTGCCGTGTGCTGGTCTTCCCCAGACCCTCACATACTTACTGAGAGCCTGTTCTTTTTCCATCCAAAAGCACATGAGGAAGGGCATTTCCGTGCAAAGTGATGTGTATGTTTGTGTGAGATGTTTTAATAACAGCAGCCCTGGAATGTAAAGATAACATGCCCAGCTCTATTTACAGAAGGGGCTGAGGATGCAGTGTACATTTACATGCATTATTGTAATAAGGAAGAGTAACTTTCCATGCCTCTGAGCACGCCCCTTGCTTTAACATGGGATACAGCAAACAGGGAGTCTGGCAGAAAAGAGGATCCAGTGTAAAGAGAAGGCACAGTGTGATCAGAAACTGAGATTGCAATAACAAAAACCCTTAATCAAATTTACCTTTAATTCTAACGCTTCAGCTGGTGGGTATATTATGTTCCTAGTGGAGACACTGTTATAAAATTAAGGTGAACACGTTATGTTATTCCTGTTGATCATTCTTATGTTTATTCATATGCTGTGAGATAATTTACTCAGATGCAAACTTCTAGAGTTTCTAACCATATTAGGAATTGGATATAAGGGGAAAAAAAAAAAAGCAGGATTAGTCCACGTCTGGCTGCAGATATCCACGTATAATGCAAAATAATTTAAATTAAGCACTAAGCAATCTCATCTGAAAGGCAGTTCACTTAGAGATAGAGAACACCAGTAACGTGAGCTCTGCTCTTCAGCTGGAAGCCATTATCAAGCACCAGGAACACGGCGAGCTGATCTGAAGTAGGAGGGTTAGCTGTGGGAGTAATTACTCTGCACTGCCAGTACCAAGGGCGGTTGCGACGTCTGCACGCGCTTTGAAGACACGTCCATTACGGTGGCCTTGGGCACCCGACTCTTGTGAAAGTAAATCTAGCAAAACATTTTAATTATCTCTGTAAATAATCTGGTTGCCTTAAAAGCCACTTGCTATACGCAGTGTAAATCTTGTAATTTTACAGACTCAGAGGTGTTTGCAAGATAACAAGTGATCAGGGAGAAAAAAAAAAAAAAAAACTCTGCAAGATGCTAGGAAGAAGAAGGAGACATAATCTAATATCCACCACATCAAAATAAAGCACGTTGCTTTGCCTAGGTAAAGCAGAGCACTCTGTCCTTCAGTAGGGAAGACTGATGTTTGCTCACACTAAAACCCGCACAACACTTCAGCCTGTTCAAGAGAATAATTAACTACCAAAATGAAAAATGACTGAACAATCTACAGATGCTGAAATGGAAGCCACTTGGAAGGTGCTTTGATTTCCAGACATACTGCCTTCATTTGGAGAAGAGGTTCTCACAGTCTGAGGATAAGTGGAATGGTACTACAGGACTGTTTTTCCTTCATTTTAACATTCTAGTTTAATTAGCAATTTGTATAATAAAGCTGAATCTTATACAAACCAAATAGCAGCAACCTGCCTGTCTCAGCTGACTTAGTGACCAGATGCTCTTTTGAGAAGATGCTCAGGAATGAATAGGATAGGAGATGTCTGGCTAACAAGAACTGACTTGTGTCTGTAATTGGCCTTATTTATGCAAAGATTGGTGCAAGAGGAAATGCTTGCAGGTGCGTCCACAAGCTCTCAGTGTCAAAGTTATCGGTGTCAAGCTCCAAGAGGACCTTCACAACCAAGCCCAGCTACAAATATACAGTTCTCTTGCCAGGTCCCAACAGCAACTACCAGGGACTGAGCTGAGTCTCTCTGAGGGCCCTTTTCTACGAGTTTCCAGAGGAGAACTGGGCTGAAGCTTTTGCAGTGCCCCTGGCAGAGGGTTCTTCTGCCTCTGCAAGCAGTCAGAAGCCCCTGGGAATGAGGAACCACAAAAGCAGCAGACAGAGAAGACTCATGACTACCTTGAATGAATGTACAGGCACGGAAATGTGCAGAGGCCGGCTGGCATGTCAGGACGGTGGTCAGCAGCTCAGTTCAAAGTATTAGTTACTGAGCCTGCCGGGGCCCCGGAGGTTCAGCCACGCTGCGGCTTAGTCAGATCTCCACCGCTTCGGCCTATCCCAGCCCACAGGAATTAGGATCACTGTGCGGGGAAATCTGGAGCAACACGTGCCCATCGGGCAGTCTGCAGCACTTCCTCCATCACAGCTACTCCCAAACCCATGCGTCCAGTCCAGCACCTCCGTGCCAAGGTAAGTGCTCTGGGGCACAGGTCTGCTCCCATTGTTGCATGTAGCCACAGAGTGTCCACAGCTAAGGATGGAAAAATATCAACTAAAACACGAAAACATAGTCTGTGGCATGGAGAGGAAACAACAGCTACACACCCATAAGTGTTCTGTCTGATGCATGCCTTTATTGCATATTCTGCTAAGACATTAGTTTTCTCTATAAAGTTATTGTTGTTTTTCTTGGAAATAACAGTGTATGTTTCAGATACTGCTACACCTGCTTCCCCCAGAAGTTCCTCCCTGTCCTGGCAAGCAGGTACGTTTGCTGCTGCAGAATGGCTGCTATTACATAAGCTCAATTCATTCCTTAGGCGTGCAAATTATTAATGAAATAATAAGTTTAAAATAGGATTTGAAGTAATTTAGAGAGAATGTGTGAACTCATTTTCAATACCTGGGACATAACTCTGCTGGTGATAGACACTGGCTAGAAGGCTTTGCTTTTAGTGAGTATGGATGCTTTCCTGAATATGCAACTGAGGAGAACTGGATTCAAATCTGATGGCCAAAGGACATTTTATCTTTCAGCTCTCTTGGACAGCAACAAACGAGAGCTGCTGCTCTTGCACAAGTTACATGTATTACTTTTCTTTCACCCATGCAAACTCTTACGCTCTACGTAAGAGCAGCAGTGCACAGTAGGCAAGTGCTCTTTAAACATGCATTTGGGAGCGCTTGGATCACAGCCCTGTAAGCCCTGTGTTTGGTAACAGCAGCAGCATTCCCAGATCCCTTGCTCTGAATTTGCACGAGCAGTAAGAGGAGCTTTAAACTTATGCTGAAAATTGATACAATTTGTTTGTTGATATAGTTGCTGTCAACTGCAGTTGTATAATTTATTATCTCCTACTGCTGCTAGGGATAATAAAAGAGTGAGTGGGCTTTGCGACGTGAGTATAACAAGAGCAGAAAATCTCCACTGGAAATATTGAGTCACTTAATAAACATGTAGACCACAAACCCATTATACATTATTCATTGTACAGGTTACAGATGGGCCCGAAATAGATGAGGCCGCCTGGATTCGTGCCTACGTACATGTGTGCATGCACATCGGCCAGGCGAAGGCTGCCCAGCTCCGGGCGTCACTTCAGTTCCTGCCCTAGAGCAGAGGCTGGACAGGGATTTGCTGCTGTGGACTGCACTGTGCCCTCCCTGCAGGCCAGCGGCAGCCGTTTATCCCGAGGCACCTGGGTATGTTCAGGGAGTGGTTTGCTGTAGCTGGACCCAGAGCACGAGCTGCTCGAGCAGCTCGAGGACCCTCACCCAGCCCAGGGCGAAGCTCCTGTGGCCACCAGTGGTGGCACCTGGGGCAAGCTCCAGCTCCAAGGTCCAGCGAGAGGCGTAAGGGCAGCGTTTTGCCTCAGTCCTCGCTCGCTGCACTTGCCTAATCCCAAGCCAGCAGCACAGCCTACCTTGTCAAGGCTGGAAACTTGCTCACCTGCATAGAGAAGGAAAGGGGGGGAAAAAAACAGCAAAAAACAAAGCAACTTTGATAAGTATGTGTGGTTGTGCCAAGTGGTGACACCTGTCATAACATGAACAAACTGCTTGGAGTTTGCGTCTGCTACTTGGAGCACATTTTGTAGGCGAAACACAGAAAGGCTGGTTTTCAGCATAAGCCCAAATGCTAACCTGGTACGTGTTTTGGAGAAACAACACGGACAGAACTGTGGCAGATCTGTCCTACTCGAGTAAGCCCTCACGGCTCTGCTGACTTCTTCCAGCCATGACCCTTTCGAAGTCGTGACTCCCTGGGGATGAAGAGGTGCTTGTAACTTTAGCCACTGTTAGAGAGCTGAAAGACATGACGATAACTCCCCCACCTGGAAACATTTATTTGCTCTCTCACATTTTTGCTTGCTATATTGAAAAAAAAAATAGGGCCATTAGACTGTTGGTGGTTTCCAGGCAAAGCTTTGCCATCACCTTTTTCTTCACTGCATCAGCCCTCAGTTGTACCTCGACCATTAAACAGGCAACATTAATCTCTTTTCTTTTCTCTGAATTCCCATACAGTGATACAGCTTAGATCTCCAGAAGAGTGGTTGTTTCCTTAGATTGTCATAACTCTGTGTGATAATAAAATGGGCAAAATGCTTAATGGCAACCTTAACTCCATTCTTTGCAAATAGTGGGGATTTGATCTTTAGGAGAATGGTTACACGCCTTTCACACACAAAGTTATTTAATTTACTGAGGCATGGTCATACACTTCAGCCGAAATCCCTTGTGTGGTTGTCAGGGTGCCTGCAAAATGCCAGTCAAAAACATATGACTGCCATCTTACCTGAAAATCACATTACAGGCAGCTGTATCTTCAATACATTTTACACTCTTTCCCACCTCTTGAAAAGCTACTCTACTCATTTGCAGTTGACAACACATCTATCCAAATTCAATTCTACAGCAGTTTCCTAGGTAACTAGCACTTTGGCACAGAAAAGCTCCACACAGCAGAATGAGCCAAAACACCCTTTAGCATTTCCACTTCTTTTCAATCCTTTTCGGAACATGCAAAGATACAAAAGAAAAAAATGCCACAGAGGCACTTAAAAAACAATAACAAAAAAGCCCATGGCAAGGTATGTTCAGCCCTTCTGTTTCACTTCCATCCAGGAAATTCTGCATCCGCCAAAAATTAGCTTAGCTCTGGAGACAAGACCAGTTTAAGTTCTCAAACCATTCTCAAGGGCTGAGCCATTTTGTGCTGTCTTTGTAGAGCCCAAATACCTTTCCCCATTCTAGGCTCTGAGTCATGCACATAGCATAGGAGGGTACCTCTGAGTCTTAGACCTCCAGTCTAAGGGTTGGAGTCTCTTCTCCTTCATCATAGGCAAGAAGTGCCAATGGGACCTTGCAAGAGGAACAGGGCAAGGACTGTTATCTCCAGGCAGCTGGTGGGTTTTTGTGAAGATTTCCTCAGATTGCTTTTTATATTCTTCTACGAGGTCTTCCTCAGCCATCTATGGCTATGTTTTCTCCTGTTACCTTGTTACAAATGGGGAAAGGCAGCAACCAGACCTCAAAGTTGTGGTTGGGGCAGCTGTGCAGAAGGCAGAACCCATTTCCTTGTTTTGTGTGCAAGAAAAAGCCAAGTCCTGCCCTTGCCTAATATCCACATACAGTGCATTTAAGTACTGAAAAGAAGGCTGCAGCCTGAAGCCACAAGTACATTAGAAGATATTGAGCCATCAAGCTGTACCAACTGCCCTTCATGACAGAAGCCCACATCCATGTGTGCGTGCACATACATAGGGAGTTGATCCCAGAGAACAACAACAAAAAAAAGTAATTAAGGAGAGGGGAAACCTGGGAGCGGCTGGGATATAAAATGCCCTCAAGGGGAGGAGCGGGTTCAGGAATGTGCTTCTGAAGGGCTTGGTCTGGTGTCAACCTCCCTGAACATGCCCTGCTGCATCTTGCTCGCCTACCCACATGAAGCAAAGCCGGCAGGCCCTGCCAGCCCCAGAGACGAGGAAGTGAGAGGCCTTCCTAATTGAAGGCTTTACCTTCCAGGCAAGGCCCTCCCTTCTCCGGCTCCAACTGTACGAGCTTGCTGCAGGGCAGCATGCGCGCTCCGGACTGGAGTATAGTTCAAGAGCAGTAAGCGTTGCCTGCAGCTGTCCTCACTTCAGAGCACGTTATAGCAGGTTAAAGGTTGCTGCAACCTGTGCCAGTCCCCAGGTATCTCAAGAAGGTTTTCTGGCAGTCAAGCATTGCCAGGGCGTAAAGACAAGCCCCTGCTCCAGAAGCTTGGGAAGAAGATCCAGGGGCACCTTCTGGTGGCTGCAGACTGTCTTTGCCATGTCTTGCACGGCAGAGGGGAGCTTGCCCTGCACAGCTAGCTAATTTGAGAGCAGAGTTTTAGCAGTGACTGTACACTATCCAGCTCCATACTTTGCACTTCGGAAAGCGAGCATTTCCCTCATTGCCGTCACAAGTGTGGGACAGCAACGTGCGTTGTCTCCCCCTGGGCTCCTGCTGGGCTCCGCATGGCACCAGAGCCAGTGTCACCCTTCTGGCTGTGCTCCCCTGGCTGAACCAGGTCATATGTTTGCTCGCAGCAACGCGGGGAGATTTTCTACAAGACAGGTACCAAATGAGACCGTGCTCCCCAGCCCCAACCTGCCATCCCTGGTCTAACTCGATGTCCATGAACAAGACCTTTCTATAGGACCTTTCCATGTCTTCCCCTGGCAGCTGCTGGATGAGCTCTACATTGGTTATCAAGCCCTTTGGACAGTCACAAGAAATGCCTTTTTGCTCCTTAAACGGGTTATTTTAAGATTTCATAATCCTCCAGCATAAGCTTTTGCTGGATGAAAGAAAATTTCCTAAAGTACCTGACTTTCAGCGGAAGTTAGAAGGTTGTACTGAAGGTGAAGAACAGTCTAATACCAAAGGTTGTGCTCAGAAACCACAGATTTTGTAGTTTAACTTAAGGTTTGTCAGCCCAGGCACTGCAAATAATGCAGAAAGAGAGACAACTGTGCCTGTTTAGCACACTTATTGCAGCTGTATTGCTTTATGTCAGCTCATAATCACTCCTGAATCGTCGAGAAGGGCAGACTGTCAAACACCAACAACTTACTCCTTGCATTATGAATTCCCTAACTCCTTGTCCCAGAGTGAGCTTTGCTCTGTGACAGCAGCACATGCTCGGCCACTGTGTGGCAGATGCACATCTGCAGATGCACATGAGGAAAGGAAAAAAAAAAAAAAGAAGAAAAAAAATCATTTTTTTTCTTTCCCCCCAGGAGTGCGCTTAACCATTTATTTATTTCTTTATCTATTTATTTATGTATTTCCCCTCTTTCGGGCGGGGTGCCGAGCCGAGCCCAGGG
>JAUBNY010000862.1:2159122-2169368 GCA_032275445.1 Crypturellus soui | reverse complement strand
GCGGTGGGACAGAACCGAGTGTGAGTGCGCGGCGGCCGCGACCGGGCCGAAGTCCCACCGATCCCGTTTTACTACAATGGATGACCTGTATCTGTGAACTGCTCCATTAAAAAAAAAAAAAAAAAAAAAAGCTCACAAATGTTGAAAAGCTCTGTAGCATTGATTGCTAATAGACATCCACTTTTTCTAAGATGTAGCGTATGAAGGACATGTGTAGCCTTGTTCTAAATCCAGACTTCCTGTCATCTAGTGGCAACTACAGCCTTGGTCCTTCAAAATCATAAGTGTCTTCCACAAGTCGTAAGAACGGTTTTGAAGTACTACCTTCTATTTTACTCACCATCATCAGCTTCTTTTGAGTTGACTGTTCATTCCTGAGAATTCAGGAGTTGCTCACTTAGTTCTAGAATATGTATCTGTGAGAAAAATAGTACTTTCTAAAATTGGCAAATGAGGTTCTTATGCTATCTCTTGATTCCTGTTGCTGGGGCTTTAAAAAATGCCAGCTCAAATAGTGGATAATGCTGCTGTTGGCTCCAAGAATACTTTTCTCGGTAACTAAATGTTTAGGAAGCATTTCTTTCCTGATAATTCTCCCTACAAAACACATGCATGATTAAACTAATAATGAGACTGTTTCATCCTTACACATTAGTGTAATAATACATTTGGCATTGCAGGCACTCCTTCTGCGGTATGCAAATACAGATATTAAAACTTTTTTTTAAGAGCATACCGTAACATTTAATTAAAGTTCTCATTTACAATACTTGCTGTATTTACAAAATCTTAGCATTTGAGGGTCATAATATTTGAAAAGATTTCTTAAAATACCTAGGACAGTCTTACTGACCCTTGTATGAGTAGGTAGCCTTGTTCTAGGTGGGATTATTCCCACTTTTTTAGTTCGTACTGTAGCATGTGCATGGGCAACTCTGGTCTGTGAACTGCTGTAAAGAAACAGCCCTGACAAGTCAGGTCAGACAAAACTGACCAGGAACAACGTGGGGATACTGGAAACACAGAGGTGATACTTGCTGGTGAATGTGAGCCTGGGTCACATTTTATGTATGAAGTTCTCTTTTATATGGAGATGTTATAAACTGAAGAAGACCACAGTATTCTGTGCTCTCCTGAAGAACTGCTAAGGAGTTCTTATTTGGCTGCACCTGAAATTTAATGACAAGTTTTAGTATAGAAAAGCATTGTTTTCTGATACTTTTCAGGGTAGGATGCAGGACAAGATGTGATATTGCCATGCCTGTCTGGTATTTAAAAACCTCCCAGCTGCATTTTCCACATTTATGCTCTGCCCTTTATGTCTGAAATAGCGAATTACACCCATCCCCAATTTATTCACCAGAGAACGCAGGTTCAGAGAGACTAATACCCAGGTTTTCAGGGTCAGAAGCGTATGATGTCCATAAATGGGAAAAAAAAAATCAGCTGACTCACTTCCAGCACACTAATAAGTGAAACCTCAAGGACACTCAGCCTTTAAGCATACTTTTCAGGTACTAGAAAAAGACATAACTACAAATATAGAGAATTTGACTCACCTGAATTGCTGCAGTAAACTTCCATCTACAGTCTGTAGTTTTGTTCCTTTTTAACCTTTCCCTTAGTTACCCGTGTTACACATTAAGCCTGAGGAAGGCAGGATGTCCAAGACGTAAGGTTCTGATGAACCTTCTGATGGCTGGGAATCATGTCACCTAACAGGAAGCACCTAACAACTCAGGGGCATTTAGTTGGACAGCAGGTTGCGCATTCAGGAGGTGAATCATCCTCAAGGGTTAAACTACAGGAAGTGTTAATGCAGTTCCCGCCTATCCCTCAGGTAGGAAGAATCTGGATCAAAAAACACAGAAAAAAACCATTTGATTTATATGATGTTTTGCCACACTTCTTTCATAGCCATAGCACTTAACCAGCATATGTGGTCATCCAGTGGGAAAATACATATGACCTATGCATTTCCTTTTCCTTTTTTCTATAGAGTAGTAGTAGGGCTGGGAGGGAGGTTTTAACTGGGAATGTTGTTAGGCTTGATATATGTTACTGGAGTTTTAATCACTCAAGGCAGTCAGAATAGGCATTGCTTGAGCTGGGAAACCAGGTCCTTCCTTTTAACACCTTTCTACTTGGTTGTCAGCTGCTTCCTACTGTGTAAACTTACAGTAGAGTAACATGGGATGAGTGGTTGGAGACTTTAATAGAAGAGCCACATTGCTTTCTGGCCTGACTTCCTTCACTTTAGGCAAGATAAGCATATTGAGGTCCATAATCCTTTCGCCAGAGCTAAACAGACCATAGACGGTAGAGTGGTGACTACGCAGCAGCAAGCAGAGAACCACAGGCAGAACCGCAGACCTCAGAAAGGGTGAGTTACCGGTTATTAGTAACATCTCGGAGTGTGCGGAACATTTAACATCCACTGAAGGACAGATCCAGTCTGAACTTTTCTTCACGTTGGCTAGCATGCATACACATAGCACACCTGGGCTTGACTTGACTTTCAGGACTATACTTAGGCAGTGAAAACAGTATCAGAGAGTGCATGTGCTATTTCTCTGGGAACTATGAAGGAAGGTAGTGATGACACTGGTTGTTTTACCCACTCTCAGCAATAGTCTAGGCCCAGAGCTTTTTCTCCTCCCACAACTGAGATGATAAAACTGCATTTCAATATAAATTTACTTATCACAAGGAAAATAAATGTCTGTTTTCAACTCAGGAATTACGAACTCAGTATCTTTGTTTCCTCTTCTGCAATTATGTATAAGGCAAGAACAGAGTTTCCCAGGGAAAACCAGAAGAGAAGTGAAAGTTGATTTATTTTTGTATTATAATCCCAATACTCAGCAATGAGCTTTTAAAATGCAACAGTCCCTGGAAAAGCAGAGCAGCGCGCACAGCTTATCTTGCACAGTCCACTGCTTCTCTCCTGAAGTTTTTTTGCGTATGCGATCGTTGTTGATCAGAAACATCATAAAATAGTTCAACATGTTATTTGATGACACATTTCCCCCACAGTCTGGGGGAATCAGAAAAGCTAAACTGTATTTATAAGCTCAGGATCAGAAAGAAAAAGATATCCCAGCTTTGGACACAATATCCAAAACCGTAAGATTTATGAAATTGAGGGCTTTTGCAACACTGTGGTGAATTCTATGTTTAAACAGAGCACTCCCAGCAAACAGAAGCAGAAATGTAGCATTCCTTTTGTTTGGAGATTTACCATGTTTAATTATTATTTTCTTTTAATAGCTTAACCATGTATTCAGTTAAATAAAGTAATTAACAAAAGTGTTCAAAGTGAGGCAATATTGTCTTTAGGTTATTTTAAAGTTGTGTTCAGGTATCTGTGGGACATGGAAAACTAAAATCAAACAAAGTACATAATCTTTGCTTCTCTAATAGTAAAATTTAGTGCCAAATTCTGCTCTCAGGTAAATTGTTATAAAATGTAATGACATTGCACAACATTGGTGTATTTCTGGATTTAAATAAGTGCAAAATATTAGAAAATGTTTTTATGTCTTACAAGCTCAGCACGCACCAAATACAAACCTAGTGCCTAGTTCCAACACATACTAGAGTAAGCAGATGCAGTATCACTCAACCAAAATTTGCTGACTTGATTTCACCAGAATGTAATTTGGCTAGCTGACTTCAGTTTGCCTGATTCAATGAATGAGAGCACAATTTGGCTCCTTTCTTGGTGCAAAGGAAACCAACCAAACATGACTTTCACCAGGCCTCAGTCTTTGGCCCCAGATTTCAACATACGCCATTACATCAATCAAAAGAATCACAGAAATTACTTATCATTTTACTGTTCTTTAACACATTTCACACAGTCCTGCAGTGAGCAGAATCACAGAAGAACCTCAGAACATACAGAGAGCACAACTACTACACTGGACATGAAAAGGAAATTTTATTAAACATGTTTACATAACATGAGTTGGAAGTTCATTTAAAAGCACAGGGGAGTGTTAAGACAAGTGGTCAAAATAGAAAGATACTATTGAATTATAACTAGTTGGTTTTTGGCCACTAAGACAGAACGGAATCTAGTAGTAGTGCACCAATGGTTGAGTTCTTCCTGCTCAGCAGGTCGAGCAGTAATCAATCTGTGCCCTATGGAAAGATGGGCAGAATAATTCCGACGTGTTGAATAATAAGAAATAGTTCACTTGGTGCAGGCAGTATGTCTATGAATTAAAACCTAGTGTGTACACAGTTTCTACATGTGTTACAGCCCCACAGTAGGAATCTACACCAAAATATTTATTAGAAGGAATTTGGTCCGTACTACATCACGTTTTCCATAGGGTAAAAAATAAAGTCCATCTATAGACATTTAGCACCAGACTCACAGATCTAGCCTGGCTAAAACCTGCAAAATGTCTATAAGAAAAATGGATGGCTTAGATTTCTTGGTTACTTCAGTATAGTAATTACGAGCAAACTGTACAAGTACATGCAACATACAAGCTGGTCTATGTGGAGCTAACATACATTATTAAATAACCTTTTTCATTTCTTTTTACAAAACGTGCATGCAGCTTTGAACAGTTCCAAGTCATGCTGCTCTATTTGTGTGATCACAAAATTGAATGGCCTGTAAAAGGAGGGGAAACATATCAATGCACCTGCAGAGTCTGCAGTTTTTAGCACATTTACAGAAAATCACAAGGGATTTCAAGGCCAAGAACTCAAATGAATAAAAAGCAAATTGAAATTTGACTTTATTTTTTTTCTCCAAAAAGTAAGATATTTTGCGTTAAAAAATCAAGCCTTGTGCTTGCATCAATCTCAAAGAAATGTAAACTAAAATTTGATAAAAACATTAGTAAGTGCAGAATATTTCAACTGGAATTTCCAGTGAAACATTGAACAACTCATACCATGCTCTATCCAGGGCAGACAAGTGTGTCTGAAGTGACACACATCAGAGAAGCCTGGGTACAGCTGAAAGTGTCATATGCTCAATCCATTCCTGGTCAACATTTTGGGAAGTCAAATATACATTTATACACAGAAACGTAAATATTTCCTCTCCATTTCTAGGAGGAAAATTGCATTACCAGTAACATATTCAATGTCAAAATTATGACTAAAGCTGCTTTTTACCAATCCCCAGCATAAGTTGCAGAATTCTTCAAAATTCTTCCATGCAAAACATCATAAACAAAGAAGTTACTATATATAATGCAAACATATCTGCTTTTTACAAAGAAAAAGTGGCATTGTGATTATTATTTATTTTTAAGAAGATAACCTTGGTTGGTCATTTGCTCTGGGTTTCCACATGAAAGACTTTGAAGTACCAGAACTGAGAAACAATTTGAACTTGCTGGAATAAAATCGTGGCTGTTGAACACTTTAAGCAATGCTTACAGAAATATACTTCAGCCCTTTTTTGTTGTTGTTTGTTTGGTTTAGAAAAAGAAAGGAAGGGACTCTGTTAACATTGTGAGGCCTTCTACAAAACTAACAGAATCATATGGCCAAAAAAAAAAAAAAGAACTAGTGGAAATAACAAGCACAGAAAACTGCTGAAACACCAGGAAGATAACACTGCTTGAGGGCTCTGTCAAAATGTGAAAAATACAACATTGTTAACAGAGTGAAAGCTTCCAGTTTGACTTGACAATTTTTGACTTGATTTGAACCTAAAGGTCCCTCTCTATTTTGGATCATTATAAGCATCAGTGACAGTTCCTAATAGATTGACTGTACGTATGCAATACACTTTTTTTTTTTCTGTCTATTTAAGCCATCTTTTAACAAACAACTCAGACATTTTTTTGGATGATTACTACAAGCAAAAACAGAAGTGATTGTCTCTTTCCAACAGTGTTTTTGATCATGTGAATATCTGTTCCTCTTGCTATCCTGGGTGATGTTTTTATGAGACAGCACCTGCTATTATGATCTAATGCAGGGAGGCCCAGTTGAACTCTCCAGAGATGACTGGGAAGCCCTGCGTGTCAGGGGAGTCAAGGTTGGATCCACTAGCGATGAAGGTGGAAATAATTTATACCAGCCTATTACCACACTGGACAGATCAAGTTCCTCCAGAAGGATCTGGGCAACTCCCATGAAGCACTTGTGATCCATTCGGCCGTAATCTCCCCAAACTATTACCTGTAAGAACAGAAATTCAGGTTCAGCATTGTCTCAAAACCTGTGCTCACATGGGCACTCCTACTGTATTTCATTATGAGTCCTGTAAGGAAATTGTTATTCTTAAGAGTGAACGATTGCTCCTTCCTGTGGGAAAACCTAATGGCAGGACTGAAGCAAGAGTCAACAAAAGAGAAATGTTTAATACAGCCAGACATTTCACAGGTCTGGAACCACAAGCCACAAGGATGTGTTTGCTGGTATTTATAAAATTAAATGCTAAGTGAGTTGGAATGGGGTTACTCATATTGCTTAAACTTAAGTAAACATGTACGTGCTTTACTAAATGATAGCCTAAAATGGGATTAAGAAGCAACTGACCTGAAGGACTTTCCCCTGTGGACTTTCATCAAAAACCAGTGTCTGTTGGTACAAAGGATCAAGGGTCTTCCGTGCAATTCTTGTCTTCTTCTTAGCTATGCATGCTCCACTTTCCAATAAATACACTTTGACATACGGAGCTGCAAACAGAACATCATGAATTTTATGTTTGGACATAAAACCTTCTACATTGCACTTATGAGCTGGAGGACAAATGCCATAAAAGGAAGTAGATTGGAAAGAAAATGACATACACTATCTTCACTATATAATATGAATGCAATTACATTCATTAAATAAATGACAGAGAGCATAAGAAATCAGTTTGATTTTATAAATCTTGAATTTAATGATCCAAGATGTTACTAATAACAATTCTGTTTCATGTCTGTCGATTTAAAAACACTTTTGTGTGCCAGGAATTCGTTGTCACCGTTAGTTACTCTGAAGTTTCTGTGTATGTTTAGGGGTCAGAGATATATCAAAGACTCTGATGTCAAATTGAAAGGAATGTTAAAACTAAGACATTCAGATAACAAGGACATTCATTGCTTTCTTATTTTCAGCTCCTAAGGAGGTTGTACCATTTTGGCAAAACGCGCTCTGAAAATAATTGTTCCAATTGTTTTAGTAAGCATTGGCTGTGGTAGAAATCACAAATCTCTTCTAATAAAGATTTCTGTTAATAACTAGACTTTCAAAATAATTTTCTTACTAAATCCCAGTCATTATAAAAGTTATTGGTGCTGGCACTGGTGCAACCTACTATTTTGAAGCACTGTCATTCCACAGAAGATCATGGCATGTGGCTTTATCACCCTGTTTGTTCAAACCACTTCCATCTGTTTCCATCTCTTATTTTGGAAAAAAATGCAAAGGACTTCATCAGCAAAGCCTCTTTGACAGATAAGATTTGCCTAAGATATGCAGAATACTTCTGCAAACATTCCTTCCAGAAAGTATATTGTGTTGACGAAAATCATTCCTTGAAATGTTGCATGCAATTAATAGAGGCAAGGTGGTAAGAAAGGAACACAGGTACAAAGGATATATCCATGTGTGCCTCCATTGCTGAAAAACAAATCAAACAAATGCCGATGTGGTGATAGCTAATGAGGAGCTCAGATGTCTCCAATCTCCTGTTCATCAGGATATTCAAATTCTTTATTTACAGTCTATTTATTGTCTATTGATTTATTGTCTATCTTCTCTTACCTGGAGTCGACTTGGAGCCAGGTTTTTGTGTGAGGCCCCGGGCTCTAATGACTTCTACTTCTAATTGGCCCTTTTTATCCACCATCCCAATCTGAATATCACCTGACAGGGAGAAGAAAGAAACTCACCGTTAGAGAAGCAAGGCCCAAGGGCTATGATAAACAAAGACTGGTTAGCTGGTGTCTGCAAGGTGATGCTGTGCTCCTCACTTCTCTTTATTCCTTACATTTCTTCATCCTCAAAACAGGAATGAAGACGCATACTTAGGAAGCACTGTTCCCTCCTGGTGAACAGCTTATAGCAGAGATCACTATTGATGCTGTGATCCAGGGAGGGAAGGAAGCTTTACAGCAACATTATGATACCACAACCAATCACCCGATTTTGCATGCGTGATGGGTGAACTATGCAGAGCCTTCCTGCCTAGGACGACTGTTGGTGTGGGCCAGTCTCTGCCATGCCCTGCCCCTACTGCGGCCCCACTCTCATGGAACCTAAAGGTGCTTAGAAACCACCTCAGCTGAAGCGTCTGTCTCCAAGCTGAGATGCAGGAGCAGACAGTGCGAATGCATCTGATGCATCAGCAGGCACAATGGGTGAAACAGGCTAACTCGGTAAACCTCAGGAATTACAGCTGTCTGATGGGATTCTTGGTGTAAGGCAGAAAAACCAAGCAGATGAGACACAAGGTCTTAGTGCAGCTTCAGAGAACGATGTGCTGCCCTCCAGAAGTCCACGATGAGGTCTTCTCCTCTAAAGGTCTCTTAATGAATGATGATTTTTCCTTTATTTATCAACACCCAGGCTGGTGCAATAAAATCACCCAATGGGCTCAAAAACTCATCTACTTTCTCACATAGACCACCGAGCAGCCAAGGTGCCGTCTCACTGGCTGAGCTCTGCCAAATGACATTTCTAGTTACAGCTGCAGGAAAGGAAAGCTGCATAGTCTGGGACTAAGTCCTCTTCTGATCTAGACTACTAAAAGGCAAATGAAGAGAGAATGTCTTAACGATGGACTCACGCTCAAAACATCAGATCTCTTTTATCTTCATATATAATGGAATCAGCTGGGCAGGTTTCTAACAAGTGACTTAAGACTCAAAAATATACAGTATGATGTGTGCAGCTATATGACACTTGTTGCAAACAAACAAAAAGGTTATATCCATGACACATCATGATTTAATATATTATATATCTAATATGCAGGCCCTGAAATAAAATAAAGCAATAAATGCACCCAAACTTAAGAATTTGGGACATTCAGTTTTAAAAACACTACATTTTGAATTTAAGTGGGGATGAGATTTTCATGTGCTTGTCTAACAGTATATTGTAGCAGTGTTTAGCCCTTGGTGCTTGAGGTATGACAGAGCAACAAGGAAGATTTTTTTTTAATCTATCAAACTTTCCTTGAATTAACAGAGTTCTGTGTTGCACTAAAAATAGTCCCTAGGAAAATTCCAGCGAACTGTTTTAAGAGCACACCCCAGTATTGCCTAGCGAATAAAAACTACATGCTGCAGGCAGGCAGCAGGGGGAGCAGCAGTACAAACATTTCCAGAGCATCACTGACTAAAGGAGGCCCTACCAAAGAGCTCCTGAAAACTGCACGAAGCGCTACTGAGTGCTTTTTTGGCCCAAAACGTTGCTTGAACCTTTAGTAAGAAAACATCTTGAAATAAACATAATAACCATTATAACATATTATAAACATCTGCGGAAAAATATTTACACAGAAAACAAAATTGGAATGAAAAAACAGATGGGTCTAGATCTTTATTTATGCAGCTAATCCATATTGACTGAGCCACTGAGATTTTTCTTGGATGAATAAGATCACAAAGATCTTCTCTTTCTACGTAAAAACATGTATGTATTTATAAGATTTGGTGCTTAATAATGTCCTAGCCAAGCCACAGCTATTTGTGCTTTGTGGAGTAGTCAAAGTATCCTTAAGAAAGTTTCCTTTTCATTCTCAAGAGTTGGAGGGAAAAACTCTTTTCCCCAGTTTTTTTCTTTCTGTCTTTCTTTCCTTCCTCTGAAGCATCTCAGTGGCCCTTACAGCACCTGATCTGAGACCGCTTTACTGGAGCATTGGCCATTTAGGATTTCCAACAGGAAATCCTGGTTAAAGTAGAAGTGACAAGAACTCCACGCTCTGCACCCTTAATATGTAACATTTGAAGCATATCTAAGAATTGTTCACATATTTATTAAATTCTTAAAAGAAAAGGTAATACAGTGTTATGCTGCTGCACAGCTTATAGGCTTATACCCTATTTGTAACCAGGGTAGAGTTAATACTACTATAGGGAAATCCAGACTGGTTTCTAATACAGAAGCAATCACATACAGCCCCAAGTGGCTGTTGTAGAAAAGGATTTTGTCTTTTTCATTAAAAACACTGGCTTTATCAACAACTGATATTGGGGCACTGCAACTGATCTTTGGGCACTGCAAGCGTGGCCTGAAACTTTAAATCCTAGGGTTATTTCAGGATGAACGA
>JAUBNY010000862.1:2109515-2159022 GCA_032275445.1 Crypturellus soui | reverse complement strand
GGGCACTGCAACTGATCTTTGGGCACTGCAAGCGTGGCCTGAAACTTTAAATCCTAGGGTTATTTCAGGATGAACGAAGCTTGGGCAAATGCAGCATTTGGCAAGCAACTAACACATCCAATGTAATTTGTGGCAAGGAAGTACACATTTTAAACTGCTGAGATTCGGCAGTAAACTAAGATTGGAGAAATCACAATAATTGTGAGTAGGAAGAAAAGTGCAACTAGTGCCCATTTCAAAATGCAAGTGAGATTAGCAGGCACCGCACGTACGGATCAAATACTGGATTTCACCTCAGTTTGGTTGCCAGTGTGTCAGGAATATTAGCAATCAGGAACAGGACATTCGTGATTAAGGTGAAGGAAACCACTGTGTAAAAGTCTTTTGGCTGCTGTAGTCTGGCAGTGTGTATTATGCTTTAGTTAATGAGTATTACTCATCTAACATAGGAGAATATATTATTCTTACCCATGGCAGGGGTTGCTAGTGTTTGTCGGCCTACTAACTGTGCAGGTCCAAGTCCATCGAGGAAATCACTAAACTGACTGTCAGCACCCAGCCGTACTCCAGGGAATATTAAGCTGAAGCAAAATAAAAGCAGGTTAAGCATAAGTACAGTAATAATTTGTTTTGTCCTGCAGTATTTTCTCTAAAGTACTTCTTTTACAGTGCAAGTACCCTAGGATATGTAATCATAAACTGCCCTGCAAACTAGAAAGAAGCTATCTCCTGTGGACCCCAAGGAAATATAAGTGAAACTTCCACGTATGGAACCAAAGCAGCCCACGCAGGCGCTGCTGGCCAAGGAGCTCTCCAGGAGCACTGAGAGGCAGACAAGTGAGTAAGCTGAGTGGTCTTGTATGAGAAAACAGAAAAAAGAACTCAGAAGATTTAATACACTTATTGAGCTCAAAGCACAGCACTATATTGGGCTTGAATACACAAGCCATGCAAACATTTTATGGCATTTCACATTGGTTCCTCAATTCAGCTGATTCAGAAATGTCAATTTAGATTTTTTTTTGCAGTTTTATATGGATAGCCAATTGTGGCTTCCTGAAATCACACACACAAACAAAGGATTTCATTTAGTCAGCATTTTCTGATAATCTTCACTATGGGAACACTATGAAACATATTTGAAATTCTAGCAGACAATTGAAAAAAGATAGTATGGAACACATTTAATTTTGGTCATCTACTATGTTTTCCCCGTTATTGCTCTATATTTGGTCCAAGTTTAGGTTAGGATTTCTGTATTTTTTATTATGTTTGCAGAGCTCTGTTTCAACTGGTATTCATCTGAAAGAGGTGAACTGGAATCTAGAAACAGTCCCAGATCATCAGCAATCAATGAAGGATCAAAATAAGGCCCTTGAACACTTATTCACATGCAGGTTTGTTTATAGTAACTTTACTTGCAACTATGCAATATGAACTCATCAAAAATGACAATGAGATCTCTGTTCATTTTCTTCATCTTTCTTCCAGATTTATCGCTCATTCTTAGACAGTATAAATGTCTACCTCCTCTTCCTTCTCCGGTTCCTTAGTCCCTACTTCCTTTTAAATATTTCCATGTGCTTTTGTCCATTCTCTGCATTGATTTCCCTAAATATCTGCCCGTGTTCAGGGTAGCAGGACACTGCTGCTGTTGGCCAGTGCTAGAGCAAATGGCAGAGTTTTGTGACTTGATTCAAAAGATTCCAGCCTTTTAACAAGGCAAACGTGTCAGAAAAAAAGAGTATCATTTTCTTTCTCTCCATACCATTTATAAGCATGAAAATGTATATTCCATAAATGGACTGCACATCACTCAACATTGAGATTTCTGCATTCTGGAATGCTTGATTTACCTTGCAATACTGTCTTATCTCTATATGTACATCTAAACCCTAACTAAATCAGTTTGGATATACAGGGAAAACTCACGTATGCACTAATCTGATAGTTGTAACTGCAGTAAAAAGGCAGTAAACAGGCAGGCAGTGCTACTGTGGATTAAATCTAAAGGTAATGCCATTCCTTAGCCAAAATATTTTGGTACCCAGATCTTGATGCCCATCAAGCTGATGCCTATCTATCCTTCAGGATACAAACTGAATTGTAATACACTGGCACAGCAAACATTTTCTTGAAGCTGCTTTCCTCTTATTATTACCTGCCTACCATAATGTCAAGAGTGAACAGCACACACAACCAACTCAAATAAAGTTCTTATTGATTTAGATAGGAAGTGGTTATATAGTAGATCATCTTTCCTACAAGAATCTATGCATTCTTCAAGAATTCTTACAAGAATCTATGCAATCTTCATTCACTGTGGAATAAATCCAGAGTTGTTGTAAACTTACACTACTTTACCAAACTGCAAGCTTGCACAGCACCTGATGTTCAATCTTCAGTAAAATCACAGAATCATAGAAAAATGAAAGATCTCAGAATTCTAATTCTTCTAAGTCACAGAGTACACCTGCATGATTAACACATTCCTCTGACTTGAGTCCTTATCCTTTCGCCTGTGGTTTCCTATCCTGTTAAAGGAATATATTCTTCAGTCTATAAAGATACATTTAACTATTTGCTCTTTAGCCAAGGAAGTTTTGTTACATGCTGCTTTCTTAGGTTCACCCTCTTTGGGGTTCCCATCATACTGCTAGACAGTAGTCTTCTTTTCATGTCACTGGTCTTACTGTTTCTTTTATCTTGCCAGGAATTGAAAAAAGGATGTGGATTTTGTCCTGGATCAAGGACAGTGATTAGATTTAAACTGTTGCTCAAATTGAGTCTGAAAGCCCTCATCTTCAGTGCTGCCTTCCCACCTCTCCCATATTGCTGAGCAGGGAAATGGGCCAGTCCACAGCAGGGTCCAGTTTACTGGGGCCTCACCGGTTCTGATCTACAAAGCAGAATTGCCTACCTCTTGTTTCCATTTTTGGAGGTAGCAATCTTCTCACTTCTCAGAATCCTCTAGCGACCATGATACATTTGCAAATAAGGCAGAGTCCCACTAAAATCTGTGAGGAGGCTGAAACAGTCATACATATTTTTGTGCCAAATCTGCCTTTGTTTGCCTTTCCTACATACTTTGTCATGTCAACAGTGAATTAAAACAGCTGCCCCATTACCCACCATTGAGTGCCTGGTTTTAGCTGATGGTGCAGTTGCATGCTGGTTTGAGAGTTCTCAGTACGACAACTGGACTAACTCCAAGCTAAACTTTCTTTGTATACAGTATTACTGAATGGAGTTTCATACTGCAGGGCTTTACACACCACATCTGAAGTTTAACTCTGAATTAATCCAAACATAATCTAAAGGAAAATTACCCCTATGTCTTCCTTTGAATAATGTTTTCTGAATTTAGTTCTTTCTTGGTGAACAAAATACCTCAGTGGATGGCAGGCAAGATGTGACTCTGTAAGAACTTCTCTCTCAATTTCAATTTCCAAGAGATTGCCTACATGCCTAAAACCGTTTAATTTGCAAACATTTTCTCAAGAGGAAGAATTTGGACATAGAGCTATTCAAAGCAAACAAAGCTGGGACTTCTATTCACAGACCAAGTTTTTTTATTAATATTTCAGCAGTTTTCTTAAAAAGACAAGTAACTTTTCCAACATCATTCATATATTAATGCTACTTACTTGCCCTCAGAGCTAAAACTATTTATGCTGCCATCAGTGGATTCCCGACTTGGCTGTCGAACCATTCGACTTCTCATTTCTGCTGCCATTCCCGTCTCTGTGCTTCTCTGTATCGTGCTCTTTAGTTTCTTGTTGCCAGCCTCTGAAAGCAGAGAAAGAGAAGTGATGGTTACAATGACAGCCTGGCACAAAGCCTTTCCTTATAATTGTTCCCTAACAATGATGATCTGACTTGACCATTACTATTCAAAAATGCAAACTCAAAAAGATTAATCCGGTCAAAGAAAGAATGTTTCTTCTTCATCTGTAAAATGGTGATGGCTTCTAATTAAAAGAAGATGGCAGCATGACGAACTTTCTTTGGGTACACTGTTAGAAAGTAAGTGTCCCGTTACTATCCCTATACAGTCAGAATGTAGACAGGATGACTGTGACAGTGTTTGATAACCATATACTTGGTGTTAGTTCAGTTAGGCAACCACAAAAAATGTCAACATACAACTCTCATTGTAAAAAATGTAGAAAAAACCCAAACCCTTCATGCATTCAACAGAAAAATGTTCGGTGTAAAACACTTAGTATCAAAATTAAAAGATGTGTTTTGATCCAGCTTTTTTTTTTTGATCCACTGTTTTCACCTCTGAAATTCTTCAAATGTGAATTTTATGTAACTTCAGATACTAGCTTTCTAAGCAGAATTAACTCTCTGAGACTCCATTTGGAAGATAATGACCTTCACAGAATCAACTTGCAATTGAACACTATAATGTAGCGTAATTCTTGTAAAGTTATTTAATGACTTGATTAATTTGGAGATACTTCCATCACATGTTCTTTAAAACAAAATTTGCATTCCACTTGGAAAATTTCAAGTGACCCTTGAGCAAAGAGAGGTCCATCCCATTCCGAGGTAGTTCTGAGCTCAAGATGCACGTGCTTATTTAAAAACAATTTAGTTGGTGCATTGGGAAGGAAACAGGAAGTGTTTCTAAATAATAATGATCACTCTGAAAACATTTAACTAAAATATTTCTAGTAAAGTGTCTATGTAATGTAATCACGTGTGTTGGCTTCAAACTCAGTGTTCTGTTTGTTTTCATTCATCTGGTAACCTCATTCTTGTTCAGGAAGTTGCAGATTTGACAAAGTTTCACATAAATACATGTAGAACCATTCCTCAGTGCTTCTCCCACTCATGTAGGTACTCTTTGATTCACTGCCACCAAAGTCTATACTTCCTTTTCAGAATTGGCTTAGGGAAATATCCCTCAAAATAAATGCCTCTCCCACCCCCACCTGCTGTGGAGGCTGAATTGCTCAGAAAACTTTTCTGTTTCAAACAGATATAGTGATGCCCGAGGCTATAACAAATCTTGACCTCTCTTCACACTGAAGCCAGAGGTTTGGTAGTGCACCCTGGCCTGTCCTGCGGTGGAAAAGAGCTGCCCTGTGCTCCTCGGGTCTGCAGCGCTGGTAGACAGCAGGAAGAACCCACAAAGACAGCAGCTTTACCTCTTCATGGGTTACCACAATAACACCTTTGAAGCAATCAGAGACAGACAGTATGGCCAAAGCAAAAAAGAGAGAATTTGTACACTGGGCTAAGAAGAGACAAAGCATCCCCGGTTTTCCTTTTAGGCCTTTTGGAAGGACGGTTTTATATCTGTGGCCATCCAGCAGCGGAGACTTAAATGTCTCTAAAGGGCAGAAACCAGCTACGTCCAGGACAGCTGTAGTTTCAGTGCTCCCTTCTGAGGCCAGGAGCCCAGAGATTTTGCTGTGAGCAACTGAAAGTCATCCACATTTCCAGGTTAGTTAGCTGAAAACATACTATTCAACATTTCTAAGTACAAAGCAGACTAGGCAACATAGCCTAGACGGTTGTGGAAGGTATTTGCTGCAACTTAGGTGACTCTAATGCCAAAAATCAGAGCATTATGTTTTCAGTCTCTAACTTTTAAAATACAGGTTGTGTCCAGCACATCAACCTTGACATGCGAGCTGAGCATCAAAAGTGAGTAAGGCAGATCAAAACGAATAACCCACATGCAGAGCCCCGTGACAAAATGTGAGTCTCGTATTTTCGGTAGCTGCACGTTTGCTGCCCGCGTTGCTCTGTGCCGCTCTGTCTCACTGTGACCTGTCTCAGATTGCCTGCTTGTTTCCATCTGCTCGCACCAAGGGGGTTAGATTATGTGTTTCATCCCCTGCATCATTCCCTGGAGCCGCTCAGATGAGGCAGCAGGAGCAGAAGGCTGAAATGCAGCAGAGTGGTCATGCAGGAGCTGAGCAGGGTTGTCTTGAGGACTACGAGCATTCCCGGACACGGAAACAGGAGAAATGAGACATGGAAGCCCATCGTGAGCTTGGCACAGACCGGAGGAAGGGAGTCCGCTCTGGGCCACCTGGACAATGCGGTCGGTGTGGAAACGTAGCCATCAGAGCCAGGATCTTTGGAAAGCATCATTAGAAAATATATTCAGAGAAATAAAATCACTGTAAAAAAATCCACCAACTAAATTACAAAAATGAGCATTTCAGGTTTGAGCCAAAGTTGACATTACATGACAAGCACTTTGTTATGACAGAGTAAGCTATATTACCACAGGTTGCATCAGAGTTGCTGCTTCAACATCTTTTCACCACAGATTTTAAATGTACAGACAGTGAAGCAGGAAATCCTGTGCATGGCCATGTGCACGTGTGAAACCTTATCTCATTATGTTATAAATACCAAATTTTCTTGTTTGGGGTACTTTCGAAGTCACTGTTATCTGTTGTACTGTATTGGAGTCCACTATTTTTTTTCAACTTTTTTTTTCAAATCAAATATAAAAAATATTTTTTATTCTGCCGCTTGTAACCGTTAACAATATTCATAATATTTCAATGTTTTCGGGAAGCATCCACAATGTTACTGGGAAAACTACAGAGTTCCCTTCCTATTTTATTTCATAACCACAGACATCCTTAACATCCTTAATAAAAGCATTTCTATAACATATAAATAACCCAAGATAAAATAGTAAAATACAGCATGACTTTTATGACATAAAAAGAATTGCCTTCACATCTGACTAAGAAACACACATTTCACATTTTTTTCAAGTGTTAACACTGGTCACTTACGCACATCATATTTTTTACTCCACTTATAGTCAAAAGGAAAAGAGAACAGTTTGTTTTATTAGTATATTCCTATAAGCTCCTCAGCAATACCTAGTTCAACAGGCAGGGGGTCAGAATAAAAGTGAGTTGGAAACTGGTCTTCGTTACTTCTAAAGCCGCTCTGGTGCTGGTACCAGTGATTCTGGTGTACAACTTTTAAGTCACACCTTCTCTCTTGTCTGGATAGGTACTGGAGAGGACTTGCTCCAGCACCTGATTTTTATTACTGTTTTATATGCACAATTAAGTTTTATAACATGTTATATATATTTGCCTGGGCTATGTAAATTACACTATACTCATCATGCAGAATGCAGATAGACACTCTGTAAGAAATACCATTTACGGGCAAAATTTACTCCAGAATGGCTTGTATGTTTTTATTGTGTAAAGCTTTCTGTGTGCAGAAATGCAGATTAACGTGCATAAATTGCATCTAAACACAGTTTAACAGCTACAGAACAGAAAAAGAAAAGCTATTACAGAGTGATTGTGATGGAACATTTTGGCAGGTTTAGCAACATGCAAAAGGATCATCAAGTAACCATCTGTAACTATAAAATGTACTCAGTTCATGATTTTTACAGTTCATTAATAGCCTTGTAATACCCTTGTTATGATGCACTGATGAATATGTGCACTTTACTATTTCACTCCACCTGTTATAAAAATAGCCTGTCTACTGATTCCTCAGTTGATCTAACATGAAGCTTGTTCCTATCCTGGTTTTCTCAGAAAAGAATTAATGAAGATCATGGCCTAAATAATGATGAAGAACAAAACACAATTAAACACAATTTTCTTAGTGTATTCACTATCGTAAATATGCACAAAATATCAATTCAGTTGATATGTCCCAATTTCTGTATTTCCAAATCACCTCAAAGTATACTAGCCAAGTGCAAAATGCTGTTGAAAGCAGAGCTGTACTAGAGAGAACAAGTCAGTGATGGTATCTACAGAATTAGGAAGGGCTACTTGAGGTACATCCAATGGCTGGTGTAATCCCTAGGTGCCAGGACTAAGAGCCCAGAAAAACCTATATCTGCCTTGCTCTGAGGCCACGACTGCCCCGAATGAAGGCCTCACCATTGGCATGAGCTTCTTCTGGGCCCCACAAGTTGCCCTCAGATGTTCTGCAGTTGTTTCAGTTCAGTGAGTGTGAAATAACAGGAGCTGTCTCCCAGCCTGCTGGAGTAAAGCTTTTGCCCTGTGATGCCAAAGGTAGGTATTTCATGGGACAGGGCTTGGGGCATAAGGCTTATGTCAGGACACAAGCTTGGCGGCTTAGTTAGCAAACTGCACAGGGCAGGAAAAGCCAAACCTGTTATGGTCTTTTGCACAGTGAGTGAGCCACAACCGAAGTCATACTTGAGGGCATTTAGCCAGTTAACAGCAAAAAATTCCTGTGCCTGAGTTGGGTATTTGGTATGGAAAATTCATGAATGCTTCAAAAGAACATCAAGGAAAACAAAGCAAAAACCATTGTGTGTGCAGGGTGGAGGGGACTAGAGGATCTCTAGAGGTGCCTTCCAACCTTAACAATTCTGTGACTCTATGATTACTAAATTCGCTAGTAAAAGGCAGTACTAAGCAAGATATTAACACGAGTGTCCTTGCGTGACTCGAGGATACACGATCCGCTGCACTGGGCTCGCTCTCACGCGCGGAGCAACAGGCCTAGAAGGAGCAGAGCTCCCAGCCAGCTCTCCCTGCAGCCTGGCAGCACCAGCGCCGTGGGCTGGTTCACACACCGACCGTGCGAGACATCAGCAGGACTGTGCCAGCCGGAGTGCCGCTCTCCATTCAAAGAGCAGGGAAGGCGACAGCAAAGCGACACCTTCTCTTCTGGGCCGTTTCTTTGGTGTTATCGACTTTGCAGCCTCCTCTTCGGCTGGCTGGAGACCTGCTGAGTGAGAAGCTCGGCAGCATCCCCCTCTGCACGCCACGCGTCTGAACAACAGCAAATGTATTTGCACGTGAGCCAATAAAGTGGCCCCTGGTTTGAAGCCCTAAATCAGGTAGCAAAAGAAGGAATGACTTTTGCTGCTTTTAGAGGGTACACCTCTCAGATGGGCACAGCTGTAGACCGATTTCAAAGTTCAAAAGTGCATAGTGACTATGTACAGAAGATAAATGGCAAAAAAAAAAAAGAAAAAAATGACATTTAAATATAAATATTCCCTTGACTTTTTATCTTACGACAATCTACAATATTTTCTATTTTGCCTATTCTGGCATGCCATCCTGATTCATATAAGTTGTTTATAGAAAGACATCCAAAATATTCCAGTAAATGGTTTTCAAATGTTTTGTCCAACACTGCGCATCTCACAATACACTCAAAGAAAGAATAATACTGTTTATGGTCTGTAAAGTTTGACCCCAAGCTTTAAAATCCAAATGTACAAAGTATCATGTCCTTTTTCCTATTCCTGTTTATTAAAACATATATACAAGCAAAATATATACTACTATAAATAGCTATAAATTAATGAATAAATTTTGAAACCTTCTAGAAAAAGTGTTGATCTTTTTGAGCTGGAATAAATTAGCGGGAGTTTGAAAAAAATTGCATTTCATAATGAAAGTAGGAAATCACACATTAAACTAGCAAGCTAATTTAATTCCCAAGAAATATCTTGAAATAATACAAAAAAGACAGTGTAATTAAGCCATTAATATACACATTTTTTTCTCAGTTATTTGAATACAAACAAATAAAAACCCACCAAACCTAACAAAAGAAGGGTTGACTCAAATGCTGTTAAGAGTTGTATTAATGCTTTGACTTTGTCACTGGTCCATTTGCAAAAATCTGTGGTATTTTAGCAAGTGCATTGGGGAATCTCAGCCTTTGGTTGCATTCCTCATTCCAGGGAAACTTGTGAACTCAAACTCTTAAGCGTTTAAACTTAGATTTCAAAGTAAAGTAGCTGATTATCCAATAACTCCTATTCACTTCTATCAAGTTGAAGCAGACCCAGGAGTGGCAAAACTGTTTTAGTTCCAGATTCAAAATAAAACAGAAAAAAAGTAAGAACGAACTTGAAAATAGGACCACTATTTCCTACCTGACAATAGGCTTACGGCATCAGAAGTTTAGGCAACAACCTTTCTAAATCCTGCATTCTTAAAAAAAAAAAGATTGTCTTAATTATATTTGACTGAAAAAAAGTAAAGATGAGCATGTGGTTTTATTTGATTTTCCTGACATATATGATTTTCTCATGTCAGGGAAACAGCTGTATCTAACTGTATCAGGCACACGTTATCTAAACGAAAAGCATGGGTACCTGCTCGGAAGTTCACTTACAGCTTCTTAGCGTCCTAACACTTTTTGTCTCAAGGTTTTCAAATTAATAGTTTTGGTCACATACTTGCTGTGAGGTGAAATGAGCCACTGTCTGTCAGGCAAAATGAGGTAATCAGTGATGATATACAGTAACGAGCTTTTACTGCTGGGATTACACTAAACAGCCTTTATAAACATGCAGAAATAACATCATCCAAATTTTCTTATTCACATATACATGGAGCGAGCAGTATAAATTTAGAATATGTAAATGAAACTGAAAATACGTACACATGCCCAATTGTTCAACTCTTACAGCCTATTTCAATGCAATTCAATTAGTAACATAACGAAGTCCTGTTTTCGACAAATTATTTCCTGCATAAACAGTTTATAAAAATTCAAGGATTCATTTTCTCATAGGCTCATTGAGTTTGTTAGAATGTGGCAGAAAGCGAATGGGAATGAAATGAGAAGCTCCCAGGAGCTGTTTGCATTTCAACATTAAAATTTTTAGAGCAAAACATAGTGCTATATTATTACATGGCTTACTGCTGGCTAACCCCTACAAGAAAACTGGCATATGTGTAGAGATAACATTTGTCTGCTTAAAGGGTGCTGGGACACAGCTGCCAGTTAGAGCAGGAGAGGAAAACAAAATTGGAATATAGAGGAAAGTAGAAGAGCTTCTTCAGATAAACCAAAATTGTATTTCTTTAAGGATATAAATATATTTAAATAACCTTATAAAGCTCGGAAGTCATTTTTGCTTATAAAGAGTCACAACAAATTTTAGTATATTTCTTTGAGACTGTTATTTAAATAAAGGTAGAAGCAAGAAAGTAAAACACACAGTACTTTCAAATCCAAATTAATACCAAGTAACTCTGTTAAAAACTACATGAACCCTCAGGAAAGTGCTACCTCTTTTTGCTCCCAGGAGTGCAAAAACTGCTGAATATACTTCAGATATACATAATTCACAGTTACAAAGCAGCATTTGTAATTAGAAATGTAAAATAACAGTATGATTACTAAAAGAGTGTATCTTATACGATGAAATCACCAGTAAGACATCACTAATAACTTATTATCTCTACGCTTCTTCAAAATTTCCTGAAAACTAAATGATGCACATAATGAAAAACAAGAGTCTAATCTTTTAATAACATGCAAAAAACCCGCAAGTTGAAACACTAAAAAAACACTGTGTGCCAAAACATTTTATATGAAAAAGATAGTATATTCCACTTCATAAATTTGTAAAGTTATTGAGTTCAGCAACTCAGCACTAATTTAACAGAATAAAGCAGGAACCGGACCACGCAACAGCTTAAACAACAGTTCTCTTTTCACTCAGAAATTTCATTCTGCCAATTGTTTGGAATATTCTGAAGCTCTTCCCTAGGTTGATTTGCTTAAATTGCAACTTTAAGCTTTTGTAGTTGTATTTAATCACTACCAAAATCTCCAGTTTGCTATTACATTTCCCTTTAAAAATGTTTCTGTCCTTTCTAGTATATAGAATCAAGAGTATCGAATTGTTGAAGTTTTTTTCCTCAGTGCCTGCAGCTTTCCAAAGCTACAACCGCAGATTAACACATGCTGCTAAACCAGACGAACACAAAGGCTCAGCACACTAACACAAAGGAAACAGACACTTACCTCTTAGGTTTAAGGAAAATTAAGCATGGGCTATGATATAATCCTCAGCAAGCAGTCAGCACCTAAAGCAGCTTCACCTTTGCTTAAATGTCTTGAGCTGTTTCTGGGTAGAATAACCTCTGGGTTCCTCCTTTCCTCTCTCTCTCTTTTAACCACTTGGCACTGTAGCTCTGGGAGGAATGATCAAGTTGCTTCAGCCACTAGTTCCTTTTACAACTGTGATTACATTATAGGGCCTTGGAGTGAAAAAGTACTGAACTACCTGCCAGCTAATATTTCATAATATATTGCTGAAAGGTTCAAAAATTCACTCAGCGGTGTATTTTCTTGGGATGTGTAAGTACAGAAGAGCACAAAACATTCTTGGCAACCTTGTTGGATGCATTTTTTCTAGTATAGTTGTTCAGAACTACATGAGTAGAGGCAGATAAACTCAGAAGTTTATTTCCCTATCATGTTGAATTTGACTCATTCTGCCAGAGCTTTGGTATAAATCCACCTGAGAGATTGGAAAGCTCAGCAAGCATCCTCCACACTCATTTACAGTTACATTGCAAGAAATCCTAGTGATGTTGTTGTCTTCAAGTGTCTGTGTGTATTCTGAGAATGGAATTTAATTATGGAAATATTCCTTCCATCTTTAAACTTCATTTTGAAAAATTAGACTTTGCTTTGGGGTTGCTTCCCTGTCAAGTTATCCAGTTTCCCTCACATTAGATTCTAAACAAATAACATGTTTTCCTTTGGCAATTGGTTCTTTTTAAGAACCAAATAATTCAGTGCATATCACTGGTGATACATACTGAATTAGGCCGATTAAGGACAAAAGAGGGATAGGGGGTGAGTTAGCATTAGGTGAGTGAGTCAAGCAAAAAGAAGACAAATTATTTCAATACAAATTATAATGGAAAATAAATGAAAAAAGCATGCAATACATTTCTCTCTTACGGATATTGAATTCAGGTTATGATACAGTTCTGAAGAGATAAAGTATTGTAAAATTATTAGTGAGAAAAGTGCCATAGATTGTGTTGTGGATTTCACTTAATATACACATATCAAGACTTTCAATTTCAAATGCTCTGTGACAAAGAGATTTTAAATTCTCTGCATTAGATATGTGGCATATTTCAAGTCATGCCCACACAGAGGCTCCTAGGTACTTCCATTGTGCCGGCACAGAAGCTTCCTACAGACTGCAGTGGTTTCATCTTCCTGCTCTCAAGTGCACAGACAAGAATTCAGAACACCACAGAGAAAGGATGGTTCACCAGCTTTGTTAAAAATACAGTCTCATCATTCGTACATAATGTATTAAAAAACACAATCGAATGGATAAAAGTCATTTTACGCAGGCCAGCCCGGTGCCGCGCTAGGAGTGCAGTGTCGACACCGCCGGCCGCCAGCACACGCAGTGCCTTGGCAAGGGCCCTGCTGTCGGCAGCGCGCGATGGCCCCTGGGCAAGCTGCGCCCCGCAAGGGTTCAACATGAGGCCGGGCACTTCTGCAAGGGGCCGCAGGTCTCTCCCCACTCAGGCGCCTTCTCTAGGCCTGCACGTGGGAACTGAGCAAAGGTTCACATGGAACCCGCGGAGGGAAGGTCTTCGTGCTGTGTGCTCCCATACGTCCCATGCTCACCACAGCCTTTCCCCCACTAACTGTCCCAGGAAAAGTAATTCCTTATACTTCTGACTGGAACTACCAAGGACCATTTCCAGCATTACAGCTGTTTGATCCGCTCTTCTGGATCGCAGGGAATTCAAGCTCATCTGCTCCTTAAAATATTAGCTGCAGATTCTCAATATGGCGAATTTTTCTTAGCAGCCTCCACAGTACTGAACCTGAAAACTATTTCCTTAGAATTTTCTACATTCCTTTTGCAAAAGCACAACTTCGCACATTGTTTTCGCAACGCTATCCTATTGTATCACCATCAGTGATCACATGGAAGGGTCAGCTACGGAAAAATCCAGGCATGCTCTTCTCCATTCAAAGTACCTACTTTAAGGTTTATTTCCATTGCATTATCTCTGAGTGCTGTTTGAAATTTAAATATATAAAGACCCAAACAAGCATGCTGTGATGATAGGAAGAAATAACCCCTCACTTTCAAGGTCAGCTGAGGTAGCAGCTGCCAAAAAGGGGCTGCAAAGCCAGACAGGCTCCTCCTTTTGGTCGGCTGGGGCTCCAATCTGTTCAATATCAGAGTTGGTGCAAAGATTGTCTTTTAATCAGGTTTCATCTTAGCAGTAGTTAAGACAGAAAAAGAGTGAGTGAGACTGTTACGGAATTTTTCACTTTCAAGACAGCTGCTTCTGGCATTATGTTCCAATTGCTTCACATGAGTTACAACAGTCAGTACGTAAAAACACCTACAGACTTGGGCAACGGGTCTGTGCTAGATAAACACTGCATAACTGGAAGATATAATTGTTCCCTTTGTGTTTACATTATTGAAAGTGGACGACTGTACACAGACACTCAGCTTAGAGACAGACCGTTCAGCCAAAACTCTCAAATAGATGCTCCACAATAACTCTGCAAAGAAACTGTAAGCTTTACATCCAATATTGCTGGTTTATGTCAATTATCAAATATGCTCTGAAGAAAACTCTACTGACAAGAATTAAAGGTGCTACATACAGAAAGCTGCATGAAGAATTACCCCAGCGACAGTGCTGCTTTGATTGCAATGTAAGGTAAGGCAAAATCTGAGATAGAAGGAATCTGAAAGACCTTTCAAAAACAGAATAAGGTGGAGAAAGAAAATGAAATGATGCTTGCATGGCCTATTTTCACAGACAATCAATCCCCCCCTAAACTACCTCTAGGTATTTTTTGAAGTGAAAATGCTCCCAAAGCTCTATACCACCGGAAAAAAAAAAAAAAGGTTTACTTCAACTGCAGTTTTTCAATACAATACAAAGGTGCAGACATAATAGTAAGTTCAGTGATTAAAATGAACTAGTGTGACACCTGCAAATGTTCTACATATGCTAATACATACCTGAGATTACAGTATAAAACAAAGACAATTCCAAAACTTTCAGCCTATTTAACAGGCATTTTCATCCTTCTAGATTATGTAAAAGCAGAAGCTGAGATTCAGGTCTAAATTTTCTTGCTATTTGGGCATAGAGGACAATGACAAACACATCACAAAGGAAGAGATGGAAAATCAGAAAACTGAAAATCAAAATTGCATATGAATATCAGTACCAAAGAAAATGAGAAGTAGCAGAAATTCAAGCAGCTGTATATGAATGGAAATTTGCAAATCAGTCTCATCCAAACAACAAAAAATCGACAATCAACCTGAACCACAGATTTCAAAGTCTGAATTTTCTTGTCTGTGGAATAAAGAAAAATGATTTCTAAGTGTACATCACATTGAAGTAATGAAAATATAATAAGCCAACCTTGTTTTTCATGGTGCTGGACTTACTCTTGATTAAACAGGGCTTTTTCTTTACAGCAATTTTTGTCTATATTCTGGCATAGAATAATTCAAACCAAGTAGTATGACATTCTTCCAGGGATTTCAATATATATATTAGCTCACGAATGAAGATCATAAGATAAAAAGGTAAAACCAACTTGCCTTTCATAGCAGGATTACACCATGGTCTTGAGTCTTGCTGAGCTAATGGTTTGAAGGTCAAGGTCCTTGGAACAGATGTGCTAATCTCTTATTATCTGTACATTATACAAATTATTTTAAATAGCTTTTTTTCTCAAAATGACACATAAAGCTGTCTTTGCTGTTCAGGATTACTATCATCATTAACGAGAGTGCTTCTTTTGGGGTGTGTTCATGCTGTGAAAGGTTAGCCAGTTTTGAATACGAGAAATTTCCAAAAATAGCAACGTCCAGCAAAACAGTAGGCAAAAACAACATACATAAATTCTTTGCAGGTAATACATCAGAATGAGCATTAAACATAAGAGCTGAACAGAAAATAAAGCTTCATATTTCTATACACAATATGAATCAAAATCACAAAAGGTAGAACATTAGATCAGAGTAAGATCTTCCTCTGTCATTAACAAATATTGCTTAAGGAAACATTCATTTTTTGTATTATAGCCTCTATGTTATATACTGCATTTTACAACTCAATGAATGCAATAGAATCTAATGTGATGGATATTTGTAGAGGAAACAACAAAGTGTAGGAACAAACCCAAGCCCATTTATAAAAATGCCATTACAAGCCTCCTGAATAAATAAAGATAGGACGAAATAATAAAATTACCTAACTGGTAGGTAACTTCTAGTAAAACCATAAGGAAAAATTACATCAACAGCTTGCAGATAAGGTCAGTCATCACAAAAGAGAAAACTTCTAAAGTTTCTTCATAGTTTAAATGACATTGTTACTGCCAGAGTTAAGAAATAATAAAAAAACTATTTTGAATAGGCTTAAGATATACACTTGGTATAGTAACTATTTTGGAGCCTTCTAAATATTAATGATTACACTCAATTTAAGATATCATGTTTACAGTAGGAACAATAACAGAACCAGCACATTAGGTATTGAAAAGGGGAGGTATTTTTAAAAAGGAGAATCTAGTCACAGGATTTAACCTGTGCAGTAGCGATGTCTTCTGTAGAAACACACATGAAGAGAATCTCCAGTTTCTACCAAAGTTAATTTTGTGGTGCATTTCAGAGAAGAGCCAATGTCATCATACAATCGCTCGTATCTAAATATTATTTTATTTTAAAATTCTTTCTTAAAAATGTGTCCATGTGATACAGTTTCCAAGAGAAGGTATAATCACAATATCTCTTTATTCACAGCTTTAAATATATGTATTTAATATTTTAACTAAAATAACATATTTTGGAGGAGTACTGAAGTTAGAAACTTTAGCTTCAAATATAGGCACAAATACAATCACATTTTCTTCTGCAGTTTTTAAGCCGATGCAATCATTCTAATCTGTGACATGACAGACCTATCTCCTTCTCTCAAATTTCTACTGTGTGCAAGCCAAGCTGGGAATGCAGGAAGATACAAAATAAAGAACAAAGCTTTTTCAAGAACTTTAACTTTTCCATCCAATTTCCATCCATCCATTTTCAGGGAAACTTAGGGCTTCATGGGTTCAATGACTGCATCAAACCAAACATGAAAACATGGCTAAGCTGAAACAAATATGAAGTGAATGGTCCTATTGAAACCTTCTCTTCCCTTTATTAGAAGAAAGACTTTTTGTCTTGCATAAAGACTCATAGAAGTATGCAGAAATTTCCCCCAAACCCAGTTCATCTTGTGTGGATCTCCATGGAGCTATACCCTGATGAGACCTCAACCTCTGCTCTAATCATCAATGCATCACATTTAAATAAAATTAGTAACATGCTTGTAATGTGACAATATCATATTAAAATGACAGTGATGAAAAATACCTTCATTAGTGATAAAAAAACAACCTTCCCATAATTTCCCATTCAAGCACAATATGCCTGAAAATTTAAATGATTTATAATTACCAACTTACAGAGGTATAATTTACATAAAATAATGTTGTATTTTGGGTACAACTCACCATCAGTCTACTAAAATGAACCCACTAGCTTGTAACAAACGTATTCTGTTCTCATAGTCCAAATGGCACAATAGTATATTAAACATCAATCCGTAGTCATCGAATTTCTCATCTGCTCTTCTCCAGAATTTATAAAAGGAAAGAAGAATATTAGGCATCTTTCTATTCCGCAAGGTTATAACAGTATATTCTGGTACTTCTCAAAGATAACTTATGACAGCAGTAAACTATTGATGGAAATATTGAGGTACTCTGAATATAAAGATCTTGTTACACACAGCTCACCACTGTACTATCAAGTATGGTAACAATTTTCACCATGCTACTTTTTGAAGTACAAAACATCAGCTGCAGAAATGCTCAACAGAATGTGAGTGATCATCCCACCCAGTTATGGTTGAATCTATTTGCAGTTAATTTAGAAGTAAGGTCACATATCCTATGCTCTTCTTCACAGTTCAGTTGAATTCACTGGAGATTTTAGGGGTCTTTTTTCTTTAGGGAGTTTTAGGGACATGTAAGTCCTGACTCAGACTGTGGTCAGCATATCTTGTTTAGCATCACTAAAATATAACAAGCAATAAGGTATGAGTACCATTACTTGCTCACTAACAGCTAACTTACTAGTGTAGAAAATAATTCACTCCGTTATTCTATTATATTATTAATTCTATAACTTGCTCTGTATTACTTCTATTAATATAAGTTTTTATATTAAGGAATGTCAGTCCTGGTAGAGTAAGTCCCTCCTGGTAAACAGACATATTCTCACTAGGAGGATACAAGAAAAAAAATGCTACAAGAAACCAATGATATGCACAAGTCATATTATACATCTGCAGCACAGAGGTAAATTCTATGATAACATATTTCAAGTATTAAACATTATATTGTTTTTAGCTATAGTTTCCCTTTTAGATATAGCCTTTAATAAGGCTGATACTGCTCTAGTTTGAGTTACACACCTATTTAATACATATGTGATATTCAGATAGGTTTGAGTGTATGAACATTTAAGGTTTCATGGCTTCTTTGTTTTGAAAAATATATCTAAATAAAGACTACATGCATGCACACATACACACAAACATGCGCACTATCGGCACTATCGGCACTCGGGCTTATTTTCAGGCACATGACAGCATTTCAGTAAGATTATAACATCTCTTGAGTCTTCAGAAGGAAACAATTCCAAATTTTTTAAAATTATTTGGTAACTGTAACCATAAGTTTTCAGGAAGTTGTCTCTTCTGAAGGCTGTGAGACCTTCAGCAGGTCACTTCCAGCACAGAAGTTTGTGCCTCAGTAAGATGAGGCAATGCCACTTGCCGTTCCTTCATCAAATTCTTTTAGGTCTATGATTGTCAGCATTATAATGAAGAAAGAACACTCACTACTATTCATATGTTCTGAGGTGAATTATAAAAATTGGTATATTAAATAAAAACATATAAAATAAATTGCAGTAGAAAGTGAAGTTCAAAAGTACATATTTACACTGTCCATGGTAGCTCCACTGGTTGCTCCAGTTAGGACTGCAAAATGATTGCCAATAACATGTTACTGCTAGTCAGAACAGGATAGAAAACTCCGTACAACAAACAGGCAAAAAAACCCTAAAGAGATTTATTCTATGGAACAGTTCTCCTACTTCAGAAATTCTGACACTTTGAAATCAATACTGTTTTTTTGTTTGTTTTTTTTTGTTGTTTTTTTTTCCTCAGCACTATGTTCTCAAAAGCAATTTATTCCTTCAAAATAAACATATCCCACCAAACAGGAGAACTTTCTATACATAAGCAGAAACTACCTGTGCATGTAACACTCTGAACAGCACATAGTCTTTAATTAATAAAGGCATGCTGGGATGATGACCATCAGGTTCTCATCGGGGTCTCACTTTTCAATATCACTAATCCATTCCCAGTTCCTTAAAAAAGAAACTGATTATCCTACTTCTTTCTTGCTTGTGGCTCCTGTGATAACTATTGCTGATACTGTAGTGCTAGGTACCACATGAACTCAGATAAAAAAGATGAGAAGAAAGCCAGGAGATATCAAGACTGTCTCTCTACACTAACATAATCCAAACTTGCCTTTGGGACAAATTGTTGATCCAGCTGGAGTGAGTTGCCTCACAGTTTCTCTCCTTTACTTTCAACTCAACAAAAATTCATGTTGTCCAAATGTTTTTGTTGTTTTCACAACAGATTACTTGCAATGATACAGGGAAAGTAATACTAATGTAGTCCTAAAAAGACATTGTTCAAAATAAAAGCATTAACATGCAGAAATATTAGCGCTCCTGCAGCAAAATTAGAATAGCTGTGTTTACTACTTGTTTTTACGCAGTAAACAAAGCACTAGATGGATAGCAGCACAGTGGTGGCTGCAACTGTCTTAGGTTGCCCTTTCAAAACTAAATGTATCATCTGCAGAACTGGAAACTGGCCGTACTGTTGCCTAATATGACATAATAGAGAAAACTTCACATTTTTTTGTTAATGATACTCTACAAAAAAAAAAGAATTATTATTGAAATTACCTAGTTTTTCATCAGATTTTTCATTAGAAACAAAGTATCACAGGAAAATGCTAATATTACATATTACGCTTAATGAATGACACTGGATGAAAGTCTTGGATTGAGGCAGTTCTGCTGAAAACATTTCCTAGTTAAAGCTACAGCAAGATTACAAATTACTCACTACTTTCATCTACAGAGTTATTCAATCTAGTTTGATTGGTAGGATTTATACCAAGCGCAAGATGAAGACATTTGCTCATCAGAATAAGTAAGATATTTGAGACAATCATTAGATGAAAAAGCACCTCTGGTTGTTTCTGCTGATTTGATCACATATAAAATAACTAAGCAACAGCCTTATCAAAATCTTCTCATGGCACTACTTCTCATCTGAGCCTAAACGTTTCACCAGCCTGTACAGAAATATATTAGCAGTTTCCTTCATGCAAGCAACCAGTGTAAAGGTATAAAACAGACACACGAACATACATACATAATTCTTGATTAGTATCCATACAAAAAAATGTGACTTTAAAAGTCGATAGACTCTGTACCACAGCTAGTTATTCCAGACTCCTTCTAGAGCTGCTGAAAAGAAAGAGACATTTGAAGATGGGATTGATTTTTGTTATTTCAGACATTCATTTAATGATGAATGAGCTACACCCCAAAGCGCACATTTCTCTCTGCTGGCCAGAAAGAAAGCCTGAAGTGACAGATGGACAACTGCTTCATGGATACCTACACTTGCTTAGATTAATGCCCCCTCCCTTTTTTTTCCTGTGTGATTCTTGCTCCTGGTCTGCACCTTTGAAGAAAGAATTTGAAGAATGGCCTCGCTAGTAGCCATTAGCAGTGCTCCTGCTCCCTGCCCCAGAACCCATCTCCAGCTCAGAAGATTTGGTTGCACCGTTAGTGTATTGGAAAGGCATCAGCCGAGAGACATGGACACATGGGACTGGCCACAGAGGGAAACGTGTCTGGAAGTGAGAACCCAATCCTCTCTAGATACAGCCTCAGATTTCACCCCAGAGAATAGTAAAGTCTATAAAAATACAATCTCTATCTTGGTTCAAAACTAGCTTAATCATTGTTTTAAAATGTAGTACAATGGTACAACACATTGCTTTAAAAGTAACTGTTTTCAAAAATGGATGAACAAGTAATACTGGATGGAGGTTTCAACACTCTGTCTGCTATTCCCAGTGCCACAGCAATGCAGCTTAACAAATGTCAGCAAGAGTGGGAGTTTGTATCTAAAATAATTCGGCCTGAATTTTAACTGTGCGTAAGTAATTTTGTTCAGCTTTGGGCAGGTCATCTGTATTTGGTACGTTCTCCTCAGTGACCTTTCATCTTTCAAGGTACAGAAATCCATGAGAGACATATTATTACCAACTCCAGTCTAGGCATTACCAACTGCAGTCAGCATCATGTCCTTACAAAAACTGTCACCAGCTAGCACTTTCTTTATTCTTCATAGTACTCCCCCCTACCCCCAACATGAGTAAACTTTAAGGGATAATGCTGTAGTCTGTTCCAATCTGGAGGTGCTCATTTGGAAAAGGTCACGCTTCTGAGTATTTGGGTAATATGACCAGATGTTTTAAAAAACCTGCTCCAGAAAAAGCAGAAGACAATTTAATGGGCCTGGGATTTTGGCCATCGGCAAACTTTGGAGGAGCAAACACTGGGATGTACAGGATGAGCCTGAACCTTATGTTAGAGACTTTGGGAACCTAACAAAAGTCTCACCATTTTATCAGCTCAGTCATAAGCTTTTCTGCTTCCCTGGAATAAAGGACAGAATAAAAGTATGGTAAATATGAACAATTCCTAAAGAAAAATAGCTAGAACTGTATTTAGAACTATTTAAGTGCAATCAAAGTGTGGACTGTCACTTAATTCCACCTTGGTGTCTCACGTCATGTCTTCTCCTGGATATCCCATGCAACAACAACGGCTCATTTGTTAAGAAGTAAGTACAGACCTAGCCCTAGAGTGACGGCATGCATACAACAAGGTCCATTCTAATGTGTGCTAGAGATGACAGCTCTCTTCTTGCTGTAATGAGGCTATTGGCAGAGCTGTAAGTTTTTCACACCAAAGGACAGGTAAGTGCAAAACAAATGCAACTCAATTCTGTCACATTTAACTCTGGAAATGGCTGTGACACATAAGCCATTGCTGAGACTCCAAATCCTTTAGATGATCTTTGTTAAATCACCATTTCACAGCATTGTGGACCATCTGAAATACATCTGCCTAGGCAGAAGAACCACATTCTTGATATGGCTTGTAAATTTCCCTGCATAATATTTTCCTCCAAATTATTCCTTTCCACTATGTTTTAACCAAGGTTTCTATTAGTAGATATAAAACACAGGCCTTCTTCGCTATGCAACAGTTTATTTTCAGTGGCCCTTGAAGATCTTCCCTCATTAGAATTTCAGTCACTCTGGAGTGAGGCTGGAAGAATGCAGATGAGTCTTGTCAAAGAAATCTCTCTCCCAAACCGTGAACTCTTGCAAAACGCTGCACAAGGGGGAAGATGGATACGAGAGTAATTTTCAGAGGGGGAGGGATGGGTAAAAATGGTTTACTTCTATATAACTCTAATTCAGTGTTTCAATCTGGCCACGCTCTGAGACGGAACATTTTGCACCATCAAATCCAGTCAAACTGCAGAGCTATAAATAAACGCGCAAGCCATCAACAGCAATGTGAAGTCAAAACTAATCAAAACAGTGGCAATGAGATTCTTCCCTTTGTATATTCTTCATATCTTCCTATATTTTAACCTGCTTTAAAAGGGGAAATCTATTTGTATGTACCTGCATTAAGATAATTTGCTCGTCTGACAAGTTCTGTCCTAAGATTGGAGAAAATAGGAAACATTCCAAATAAATGGATTCCCAAGACACTGATTTTTACCCCAAAGATACAAAAGCCTCCATAAAATACATATCAATACAGTTTCACACAGTTTGTTTTAAAACTTGGATTGGAATAACAAGTTACTCAGTTATCCCAATCTTGAAAATTAGAAGCTGTGCTTTTGTTTTGGGCATCCAGCCTACCTTGTCCACCCACATCTGTCATCCTTCACATATCACAAAAACAAAGTGAAAAGACAGACAATGATTCCCTCTAGACTCAGCATTTACCTCCTGTGCTTATGTCTAACCACACCTGGGAGCAGTAGCCATGAAGAAACTGGGGAGCAGGCAGCAATGCTTCCCAAAGGAGAGGAAAGGAGGTTTCTCTGCTTTCCTGACAATGTGACAAGGCATTATCTTGCACTGCCTTTTCATACAGACCATTCTGCTTTGGTTTCTTTCTTTAATAATATAAAATCAAGCATTTTTCTTAGCTTAGAATGCAACAAAAATGGCAGGGTGATTCTAATGTGTCAAAATTCCAGTAGACATGGTGTTTCTACTGGAATTGCCAGACATTTATAGCTTCCCAAAAGAAAACCACCTCATTTCTAAGATTTCATTTCTTCTAAAGCAATGTTCTTAAGGGTATCAGGCACCAGCAATCCAGTATTTTTGTGATATGAAAAAAAAGGTGTATGTGTAAATAAAATAAAATATGTATGAGAGTCTGTCAATGAGTATCAAGGACTTCAATAGAGTGATTTCAGAGCAATCCTCAGAAAACTTTGGAAAACAAATGCAAAATAAGTTATTGAAAAAATGCTGCAGTTCATTTTTTCAATTCTTTACATGCCTCATTATAAGCCTATCACACTGATTTAAACAGTTATTTCCATAGGATAATTCTCATTACTCATGAATATGGTTTATCCCTAAAAGTGCAAGTGTACACCAGCCAACTGGGCAGTGAATGACAGTGAAAATCTGAGTTTTGTTCTAGAGTCCCACAGTTTCATTGACGGCCTTTCTTATTTATTTTTAATTTTTGTACATTGCATTGGTTGGCAGGCAGTAAGTTTGCATATTAATGACCTCTGAACAAGTTTTATGATGTGCTCATTTTCATCTCTTCTGCCTTTGTTCTATTTTAAGACTGGTTATTACTGATGTTAGTTTATTTTATGTGGTATCTAAAGCACAGAAGAGACTCTGGGCAATAACTGTCCCAGGGCACAACCGGAGATCAGATTCCTTTGTCACACAGTTTACATTAGACTGTTGCTCCTCCTTTTCTTGGCAACAAAGTCAACAGCATATTTGGCTGGCCAATAGCCCTGGCTATGGATACACTGAAAGACCAAGGCCTGTGGACATGAGGCTGAGGGTTCTCTCAGGTCTATGACTGTCTTTGTTCCTCGTCTGTGCTTCCCTCTCCTGCAACTTTGCTGTTATCGGGGTTGCAATCAGCGGAACCCAAATTCTCTTTGCAATCTGTAGAAAACAATGGAGAAGGGAGCTGCTTTTAGCACTATACTTTGTTTGTGCTCCGAGAGCAGATACCTGCGCAGGGGGGCTGCTGCCCAGAGCTTCTCTATTCACATGCAGAGCTTCTGCACAGGGAGACAAAGCTACTGCACAGATGCTCTTCCCATCCACCAGCACGGCTCTGCAGAGCTGGGGGAAGTTTGTTAGTTGAAATTCTAATTATTTCATTACTTATGATTTGAAATTCATAGCAGCTAAGAGCTGTTATCTGTGATTACTGTGTATCATAGAATTCTATTAATTATAGATGTGTAGATCATGTATAAGTATATTAACATCATCATGGGCAATAAAAGCAGCATATGATATGATCCTTGAACATCCTTTAGAAAACATCTGTTGATGGACTGCTTTGTTCCAGATTATGTTTATCGGTTTTGATATGGGTTCTGTTTTGGCTACTTCTAGCCAAAAGAAAAAAGAAAAAAAAGACAAAAGAAAAAAAAAATAATTACCTCAAAGGTCTCTTCACATGAACAGTTGTAAAACTCCCTGAATAAGACATAAAAACACAAAGAGCCTTTGAATCTAATACTTATTTTCCTTCAGCTCAATGCATGTACGTTGAGCTTACCAGCATCTTAGCATCAAATGTACAACTAGTTCTTCTCTCTTATACCAAACTTTTAAGATGTTTAATATATTAAGATGGCCATTCCAGTAATGACTAGAGAAGGATCAAGACTTCCTCCTGTAGATGGTAAGTTTAAAAATGTCTTCCTGTATTCCTAACAATGTATTAAAAAGTAGGTTAAAGGAATATGAACTAGTATGCTGCAAACAGAGAATAAGTTATGCCCATACTTAGATGACTTTTAAAAAATAAATAAATAAATAAAGACTGCCGCTTGCAGGCATAGGGAGGAATTAAGAATATTTTTAAAACTTTTTTTAAATTATTGCAAATTCAGTTACATGAGAAAAATAACACCCAAAATGGTCTGTAAGAAATATCATACCATATTGGCCAGATTTCAAAATTTCTCTTTCTCTTAAATATTTGGAACTGTTTTCTACAACTCTGGGTTACATTTAGTAACAGTTGCAGGAAAATGGTCAATCTATGAGGGTGTGCAATATTCAACACAACGTAATAACATTAACAGAGTCTTGAACACCCATTTGAGTAGAGGACTTTGTGAGTGTACTAGTCACTTCTTTCCAGACTTTACTTACTAGGAACAATCTTGTGACAGAAATACTGCAGATCTCTCCCTTTCTACTCCTCCTGGTTTTAACCTAGACATCATAAACTCCCAGATCAGTGCTTAAAAATTGAATGAGTTGTTTCATTCTGAACAGGGCACCTCATTCAAACCAAACCCAAACATTATTTGTGTTGGCGGAAGTACTATTTGAGAAAGAAAAAATAAGATTAATTTCAGTGATTAATTTCCCCAGATCACACAATTTGATGTACGAGTGCTTTATTTTTCTCTGTGAGATGGAAATTCCCTCCTGTGTCACAGAGCATGAATACTTCTCCAGAGGATTGGAGTAGGACTGGAGTACTCTAAAACTTTCTACAAAATCCCAGTTCCAGAAATAAATATTTCAAAATATTCCAGACATGACTGGGAGAAAGTCAGGTAAATAGTAATAAAATTCATGTTTTAAGGTGACCTTCCTTGCAGTAGGAGGATTGGACTCAATGACTTCCAAGGTTTCTTCCAATCTCAGCCGTTCTGTGGTTCTGCTACAGACAGACATTTACATACAGTCTATTCTGAAGATTCTTTTTCTCCCTATTGAAAGTGCTTTGTAATTGCTTTATTTCCTTTTTTTCATGCCTTAATTCTGACAATGTTTCAGCTTAGGATACGTTTGCACTAAAATTTGTGAAGTAGACGGGAATCAGTTGAAAAAGAAAGCAATCATTCTTTTTAAACATAATTTCAAAATATGCCAAATGTATTTAATTAAGGTGTAGGTTGTATATTCTGTATTAAGTGGAAATCATTCTATAAAATGATTTTATGCAATATTTTATAGAAGGCCTACTGTAAATTCTTAGTGGGTTTTACTGTGTTTTGTTTAAAAAGAATGATTAATACAGAATATACAACCTACACCTTAATTGAATACATTTGGCATATTTTGAAATTATATTTCTGCAACACGTCTATCACAGCTTAGCTAAATCAACATTGTACTTTTTGAAAGGAATAAAGTCTCCTGAAGCCCATTCTGCTTCTATGTTGGAAACAGCCAAAAGTACAGTTAATAGAGTTCAATTACTGTAGTAATATCTCTGCTAAAAATCTAGGGAGAAAGTACAAATAAACAGAACAGCAAATGAACACTTCTGATTACAAGTTAATCAACTGCATACAGGACACAAAGCCAAAATTTATATTTCAGAAAAAAGGAAAAGAACCACATGTAACACTAATTCAACTGAGCGGCTGGACTTTGTTTGAAAATACTAGGCCTTATTAGGAAATCTTTTGGAAGATGAGTAGCTGGAACTGAATTATGTTTCTATTAAGGGTAGTGAATTCCTCAGCTAGACGGCAACAGTAAATAAAAGAGAACATGCTTACATTCACTCAATAGTTTCAAAAGAAGTAAGTATCACTACTAGAACAAAGAGCTCCTCATACAAAAACAATCATATCTTTTTGCTTTGTTTTAGTATTATTCTTCATCTGTTGTTTCCCTCTTCTTGCTGCAGAAACATTTGGGATCAGAATGTAACTTTTCCTACTTCCAAAGGCATGTTGAGTGCCATTGAGTTGCCACATTTAGAGCCCAACTCTTGTCACTGTCTCTAAAGCACCATCACCAGCATTGCTGGTGCAGTATTTTTTTTTTTTTTAAGACTGGCTGTAATGAAAAATGCATGTTAATGTCAGTCTTCCCACATCCTTCCTTCTTGTGGATTTTTTTGTGAGTAAATGTATTCACAGATCACCACAACTATGCAAAGCAAATTTTAATGGCCTGCTCCGGGAGAATTAGCAGCCAATACAGAAAAGACTCTCAAAGAGACAATATTAAACATGAAGACAGATCTCGTTGAATGGCTATGGTGCCATAGGTGCCATATAGGTGACAGGTCGCTGAGAGTTATTTTACAAGTACAGTATAATGTAGAAGAAAAGATCTGCAAAGCGTGGAGTCTTAGATAATGAAATTGAGATATCCGTAGGTAACAAGGCATTCTTGCAGAGCTAAACAGTCAGTGCAAACAAATACATGGAAATGCTCCTCCAAAACACAGTGAATTACAGAAGAAAAAATATCCCTGTCGAATAGCTGTATATGCATAAGGTAACTGCATAGTTTTAACTCATAGTAATTCTCGTTTCTAAGAAGTTTCTCTGGTCTACTTCACTGTCAGACAAAAATGGGATCTTGCAGCATTTTATCTGGATGAACAGGAGATGGTCATGAAAAACAAATGCAACAAAAGCAAAGAAATGCTGCAATAACAGACAGGATATTCTGCTAGCTAACAGAACAAAAAAATCCAATGTATTTCATCCCTACCACACTAAATGCATTGATAAGTTTAAGATAGCTTTGTTCTGTTAAAAACTTTGTTTTTTGTACTTTCTAGACAAAGCTAAAAGTTATTCATGATAACCATTTGTTCTTATACCACAGATACTGACAACATTGCCCTTCACATTCAAACACTCTTCTGCCTTTTCTGGTGTTTACTGTCATTGAATTTTTATAGAACAAGCATATCCCTTTATAACCTTCATTTTTATAGACTGAATAAATCAGGTAATAAATCATCCTTCAAGGTCTCTATTCCCACACTTAGCTAGTATTCATTTTCTTGAATGTGAGTGACCAGTATCCAGATGAGTTGCCAACGGAGCCTCATACAATGATGTTGTTTCATCAGACATTTCCTAAGCTCTTGCAAAGTAATTTGCCTGATTCATCTAGGGCAGCACTTCTTTTCTCATGGTCAGCTCTTACTGCTATCTTACATTTATCCTGGGATTTCTATTATACTCATATATAGTTTTCTTCTGATCCTTCTAGATGACAGGCTCTGAGTTTACACCTGGAAATCCTGATTAGTCATTTTGCAAGGAATGATCTTGCAATCTATATTGCTACATTTTATCCTAGTTCTATTATTCCAGTCCTCAAGTTCATCAGCACTTTGTATCTTCTGGAAGCAGTATATTTTCCAACTCAATGTCACCAGCATATTCTAGCAGCATACCTTCTGCATCTCATTAAAATACTAACATCTGCCTATGATTTTTGTCTTAGGCATCAATATCAGTCAGCATTATCTAGCTGTTGTTTTATTAAAACCAGCTGCTCTCTCCCTCTTAACCAGTGTCTTCCATGAGAAACTGCCTTCCTCAATAAGATGCATATTCTCCATCAAATCTAATAGTAACATATGATTTACTGAAGTCCAGGCAGAGTATATTTACTGAACTTTTTTCTGTCTACCAATCAGATTTCTTATAAAATAAATATAACTTTTTAATAAGCACCATTGCTTTCACTACAGTGAGGGAAGAGCAAACTCAGAAGTATTCTGGTCATTTTTCATAGTTGAGACTCAATCAGTCAAATAGAAATGTGAAAAAAAAAGATCAACCACTAAAAGAAAAGGTCATTGTGACCCTTCTAAAAAAATAACAAAAATATTTCCCTGAGTTGATGAAAAGAAGCAATAGCTTTCTGGAGGAAAAACAACAAACAAACTATCCCTCTTTCTCCCCAAAGTCTCCACCTTCAGGCATATATTATTTCTGATATCATCTGCATCATCTTTCCCTACTAATACCTAGACCTATATGAAATCTCTTGTTATCTTGTAAAATTACAACTAGGATGTATGCAAAAATTATCCTTGCTGGCATGACTGAACAAATATTACAAAAATGTAAGACTAGGATTCTTCCTTTTGATGTCTACCCTAAAACGCTGAAGCTCTGAGGCAGGAGGGCTGCTATTCTCTGCTTAATTTTCATGTCAGCAGTCTGTTAGTGAGCTATCATATTCTGAATCGCTACACCATGCTTTCTTAACGTAATGGATGGGGCTGTCTTTCCTAAGTATTGCCTAAACTACAATGATCCAACAAAGTCACAAGAGAAGGAATTCTTAAGATTGTTCTCAAAAAAATGAAACATGAGACAGTCAACCAGACTAAGAAGTTTTCTTAAAGCTGTAATGAACACATCACTCTGTGTGAGCACGAAAAGATCTTTTCTTTGACATTTAAAGCTACTTTGCATGTTTTCAGTTCACATGTACACACACAGGTGAATGGTCTTTTACCATCAATTTTCACTTTATGAGAATATTTGATTTCAGCTCCACCTTGTAGTACACAACTCCTTCTGGCAGGCAAATTCATCACGCTGAATATGCCATAGAAATGTGACACTATGTGAATCTACGGTGACAGGACGGACAGTTATGGGAGCAGAATGTTTGCAAAACGCTCTAAGCACTTCAAAAGCAGACGACTTTTCCAACTCCCTCTCCATGACCATTTCTTCCAATGGTTAGAAAGTCAAATGTATAAATCCTTTCACCTTCCTAAGGAGGGAATGGGAGGGATGGGAATACTTCTGTTTATGTGAGACTTGAGAGTTTCCCTTCCTCCAGAAGAGTTTTCACTGGTGATCTTCCTACCAGTAGAGCCATCTGCCCTGCATTATCACATCTGCGCTTATGGTATAAAATCTGTAATACTTATCTGTGAAATACTTCCATAATGAGTAGTTTCTATCTATTGCAAAACATACCAAGAACCCCAATCCAAAATGTAGAGTGATCAATATGGCCCTAAACTTGGCACGAACACTGTAATATATCTTTAAGGAGAGAGATAACCGGGTCACAAATCAAGACAATGGATTATAACATCTCATCTCTAATTTCTCAATACACTGCAAATTCTATCCAGAATTAATCAATTTAAAATCTTATAGAAATCTTATAATTTATTTGCTGTAATTATTTGAAACATCTACACTTAAATGTTTATAAAAGTTTAACAGGCAAAGGCAAGAAAGCTGGGCAAGCTGTATGATAAATAAAATACTATAAAATACAGCATGACCAGTTTTCATTTTTGTGGTTTTATTTATTAATTTGTGTGACAGCATAAGTAGAGCTGCATTTTCAGTAGAAATACGGCCAGTAGATTGCAAACATTTTTCAACAAACTAAAAAATCTACCCTATTTCAATTAGCAAACCATTTGAGGTAGAAAAATCATTATTTTAATGTACAATAATAAAAAATAAAGAAATCTTAAATGTAAATGAAAGAAAAATCCCATAAACATATGTACTTTTCTTTGCAGATTCATGGAAAATTGAAAAAGGATTTTTTTGCTAACGATACTATAAGACACAAAGTCAGAAAAATAAAAATGTTTTCCAACGACACTGCCCAAGAAGGGATACAGGCACAAAATAAGGCAGTTGTAGATCCTTCTAAATCCCACATGCACATTATTTATGTATCAAGGCTACTGTGTATATATCTACACATCTCCATGCATCCACAGGCTCACACACACATAAACACACACACACACACACACACTCTTCTCATGTATAAAAGAGATTATCACTGGCCAATAATCACTATCTAGTAGTTATTTCATACAAATTATTTCTATTATTATATAAGATTAAAGGTATACAATATGCTAAAAGCAAGAATTTTCTGTAAAAAGTGGCATTCAGCCTTTCTGACCTTTTTTTTTTCAAATGGAAAAAAGAATGATAAAGATTGATTTAACTAGTTTGGAAGACATTAGTAAACTGCAATCTGTGGAACCACAGATTTTCAACAATATCAAGCCTCTAGTTTTCTGTTTTAACTGAGTTCTCAGAAACAACTGTATATGTAAATCATTAGAATTTTTTTCAGACATGAAAGTCTCAAAAAACATTGTTTCTTTTTTAGTTGCCTGATCAATTCTGGAAGTAATGGATCTTGCTCACACATTTCTACATTTTTATACCTCTTTAAAATGCACGGTCCATGTCAACAGCATACCTTCAATTACTGAAGATCTGCAGCAGAAGTTCATATCTGACACCTTTGTGCAGGCCTGTACATTCTCATATCAGTATTATAATAGTTCAGTGTGTGACTATGAGATTGATTAAGGGTCTAGTTTATAATATATCAGGAAAACAGATGTTTTACCGTAAATGGTGAAGACAGTATTCAGTTACCTAAGCACAACACATTAAATAAGAATTGTTTTTAGTTTCTTCTTCCTCTCGTGTACCCTGTAAACTCTAGGCCAACAGCAGCTTTTTTAATCATCTAAGCTATCATCCTAAACTAGTTTCAGAAGTAAAAATTTGTGCCTATAACAATCTCTCACACGTTAGCTTTACACTCCCAGACTGACAACTAAAATGCTTTGGCAGAAGCAAAATTAAATTACTATGGGGTTATTTACCTCACAGGGACTCTCTGGCCAAAATCTCTTTTACTTTTCATCTTTGCAAGAAAGTGTTTCCCTGATTTAGGATATGAGTATTTAGCCTCCAACAAAGAGGGGCTATTTTTTGAAAAAAAAAAAAAAAAAAGAAGAAGTCAACTCTCATATTAAGCTAAAAAATTGCATTAATTCAACTCGCTGATTTCTGACACATAATTAAATGCAAAAATATTGGCTGACAAAATATGCCACATCCTATTTGCTCTCACTATATCACATTTAGTACTATTTGCCTGAGACAATGTAAAGCAAACTAAAAACCATTCTCTACTCTGTTTTACAACATTGAATAGTACAGAATCATTATTTTTGTATTTGACTTGATGTTTGCACGACATTATCACTTCAGGGTAAGATGTCCCATTCTTTGCAAAATTCACATTGTTTTGAAAATTGAGCACAGCAAGACTGAGAGAGCAATGCTATCTTTATATGAAAATGAGAACATCTGAACTTTAAATAGATAATGACAAAATATGTTCAGAAGTCATAGTTTATATTTTAAATTAAATATGAACTCTTTGAGGAGTAAGACAAACGATCCATGATATGCAAATAATCCTAAGCCTGGCAGGCTCCTGAGCCGTCTTCTTAATCATACAGCCCCGATTCCTGGTCAGAGCTGGACTACTGAGTAAGATGGAGCAAAGATTTGTTCTTGTACAGTCATTCCTATTTCAGAGTGATTTAGCAACTGAAAGGAACGCCAGATTCCATCATAAGAATGCTCTGTAAAATAGTTAAAATATTTTGTTCTTTACTCTTAGTGGAGTAAAATGTCAACCTAAAATACTTGCTCTACTATAACATCATTTTTTAGTTCCTAAGAACTAAAGACTGATATGTCTGAAATGAAAACTTACTGTATATAACATCATATATTCTAGTCTCAACATTCAGGCAGAATGTTAATGATCCTCCAGCATTTTTGAGCAACAAAATATTACTTTCAATTTTGAGCTTCAAATATGTCTTTTAAATCTCTCATTCAGTCCAGCTGCATTATTAAGCACTTTCTGTCTTAAAATCCATAACTGATTAGTGCAAAAAAATATTAAAATCTATTTGTTAAAGTTGACAACTTTACATTTTGAAATAACCAATGCTATGGCTGACAATAAAAGAAAAACAAGGGAAAAGAGTGAGACATTTTATGATAGGAATAAACAATATCATTACTTACCTTAGCTTAGATTATCCTGACTATGGAGTGTGGCAATATGATTGCATTCGATGCTAGGCTGAAGCTTTTCTTTTTTTTCACCCCTTTCTCTTAGTAAGAAAGAACCCTTAGGGTCAGATCCTGCTCCAAATGAAGATGGGAACAAAAGTCTTCACTGGAGTTCAATAGGAGCAGGACACAGACTTTAAAATATTCTTCCCTTTGTGTCTGCCTATATGAGCTTTCTTTCCTTCAGGCCATTAAGATATGATGCTTTTTAAGACTTCTGAGGTAGTAATAAAGGGTTGGAAATCTTATGCTCCTAATGAAGCGTCATGCTGTACTCTAACTCATCTGAATTCACTGACTCTTTTCTTACAGTGTTGTTTTTAAATAAAAAATACTGGGTTTATTCAACTACGAAATCAAAAATAGTTTCTTAAAACATATTTTTCAATACTGCAGGTATAACTCTTTATACAGTTTACATAACTGACACCCATTTGCTCAGATTTTAATTTCCCTATTTCACTCAGTTCTCCTGCTAAAAGAAACTTCATACAAATAAAAGATTATCCAAAGCATTATCCACTGCTGATATCCACATATTTTCCTTTGTGTTTCTTTCTCTACATTCACACAGACCTTTTAAAGAGATAAAGACATTTTTTGGAATGGATCAGAGCCAGGAGGATGGTGTATTTTGTAAAAGATTTTTGTATATGACTTCTTGTAGATGGCTAATGATCAGACAAACTTAGTACCTCAAAAAGCCTTTCAGAGCTGGAAACTCTTCTCCTGAGAAGACTATATCAAGATACATGTAACATGGATGCCACAGATGAAATGATGATAAACTGTGCTTGGTGATTCCTGCTGGCAAACGGCATGTGCCTCACTCACCTGTTTGGCTAAGCTGAGATGTGCTTCTGCTCCTGCGGGACACTATGGCCACCACTTTGGCACTAAGGCTGGAACGTCTTTTCTTCCCACCTGTTCCAACCGTACCCACAGCTGTGTCCGACTGACTCCCATCGTTGTGCTCCAGCTTGTACATCTCGCCGCTCACACTTGTGCTCTTAGTGATTCTCCCTGACGTCCCCATCCGTCTGCCTTGCATTTTAGGAGTAAACGTACTACAGTTACAAAGTAAAAACAAACATGTTAATTTGCTTGCATAAAGGAGCTTCAAAAACCAAAGCTTTTTATTAGTAAATTAATGTCAAGACTCGCTTGAAAAGATATATGTGGTTAAACTGACATTTCTCAGATCATACATTCCCACTGCATACTACATAATGCATATGCATAATATGCATACACTGCATATTATTATAAATTTTTAATGAGGGCGAAAAGAAATAAGAACACTTCCCTGAAATCTTGTCAAGTAACTGAAACAAAGATTCATGACATTTAAAAGACAGCACAGAACGGCAATAGAACGGCAATTTTCCTGACAAAGAAAATGAATATGGGTCAGGAGACCACATCTAGGTTAATACATATATCTTGTAGGCGTTTTTTGTAGTAGCCTTAAGATCCACTAGATTATCATCTATGTTTTTGTATTTCACCGACAGAAGAGAGAAAATAACCAGGAACATTTTCTACATTTTTGTGTTTTCACTTTTTTGAAAGTAAATGCAACAGTCATAGGATGAAGGAAAAGTAATTTTCAGGCAAAGCAACTAATAATCCAAGGGAAATGCCATTGACTGGCACGGAGACAAACTGCCCTGTCAGTTCTGTTTCATTTTCCTTAGCTATTTCATTGCATTTGAATGTTTCTGTATGAATTACCTTTCTGGTCCCACATATAAAGACTGAATGAAGTAGTCAGAAACACATTCTAGGGAATAATCTAATATAGGCACAGGACATGGTAATATACAGTCCTAATAATGCTAAAACCAAGCAGTACCTTAGCTCTTATGGCAATACTAAGTTAGATATTGCTCTGCAGAGACCTAGAAATTTGAAATGTAGCCAGACTCACTAAGAGGTAGTCATTAAATCAGCTTTAGATTTTTTTTTAAGTAATTCTACATTTTGAAGTCAAAAGTGAAATCTATTTGTTGAGGGACAGTCATGTTAGCAACCTCAAATTCCCTCCCAGCAGATGTGATGACCTCCCTGCTATTATTCCCCCCAAAAAATAAACAGAAAGAAGGCCGTATAGTCACAGGCTACAGAGTTTCAGAGAGTTAGAAATTTTGCTGGCAAGGAATGAAGGAGCCTACAGAGGAGGAACCGGCATGTGGTGAGGATCTTATGATCTATGGATCTGGACCCTGCTACAGCTTAGATCAGTCCCATCCAAAGAGATCCTAGGGAAGCATAAAATGTTGTAAATCTCAACTGTGTTTGACCTACAGTTACCAGGATTTCTTAATATGCTCTTATAGGTAAGAGCATATTAAATGTAACATCTCTGTATAAGTGACACTCAAACAGTAATTATCAGTCTCTGTATAGGTATTTAACTGGATTTCCTCCTATTAATTCCAAATAAAAGTATTTACTGCTTTACAGACGCAACAGTGTGCTGTGCTGCACTGCAGTACTCACAGATACATTTTAGAGGACCACCTGAGGCACATTAAGCTTAAAATAGGTTCTGTCTTTCTTCCTCTCACCCCTACTGTAACTTTAATGATTGGCTTTTGGTTTTGCATAGAAAAGAGGGAAGAACACTTGTATTTTCATATTCTTATGTAAAATTCCCTTGTACTTTTTGTTGTATGACTTTGACAACACACACTCCCTCACATGCAAGCATGAGCACAAACACACAGTCAGCCACATATCAAAGGCAAAAATGCCTTACAGTATTTTCCACTTTCAGAACAAGAGAGATATCTTCCTGAAAGCCTGTAAGTTATAAAACTTAACACATAAATGATACGAATGGAAAGAACAATACCATATTTTAGGTGAATATTAAAATGAATGTGGGCCATTAAAAAAGGACATGCTTGACTTCAAACTCTTTTCACAGGAGCGGTTCTCCTGCTTGAGCTCAAGTCATTTTTACTAACAAGATTCTGTAAAGCTCCAAAGTTCTTGCTTTAATGAAAGACACATTTTCTAAGATACTTTTAACTCTGCGCACACAATTTTAAGTACAGATAATGCAAAGAGAAGAATTAGATATATGAGCACCTGAGTGCTAACATTTCGAATTTGCCTTGGTTTCATGTCTATATTATCTCTGCATTATATGAAGCTCTCTCAGCAGTGACTGCATGTTTGCAAAAGTTGAGTCATAGCTTCCCTTCAATGCATTTTACATTTGGAAGTAACAAATAAAACTACCTTTATACACATCTGAAGGTAGATTTCTCCATGCCAGACTTCAATCTGACCAACCAGACTGGCTGAGTGAAAACATGCACAGTGCAGAGACAGAAGGCTTGGACATGTAACATTTCTGACAACTGCTTCAGGCAGAAGCATGTCTGCTATGGTTGAAAACAGCATTTTAGCAACATTGCATTGCAAAAAGTGGAGCCTTAAGTTACTAGATGATAGACGGGAATACAGAAATTGCGAAGACATGGATCATTTCCACTCCCTTCAAGTTATTGGTGCAGCAAAATAGAATAGAAACATGAAGCTCTCTATATAAAATGTGTTTATAGACATTTGTTATTAGTGAAATTCACTGTTTATAAAAATGTGTTTAAGCCATTCTTTTGAAAAAAAGTAGTGTTTCTGCTAGAACAAACCGCTTTTAATTGGGGAGGAGGCCTGCTTTAATAAATGAACAGCCTACCGAATGCATACTCATCACACCAGTGATGAATGAAGCGACCTCTCCTGCATCCCACCCAAGAGGGTGGATTTGATTCTGTACAGTTGCAGAAGTAATAGACAGCACCTTTTTAATATGAAGCAGCTCATAATTAATGAGTATCTGCTATTCAAGTACTCGTTTCCATAAAGACACTTACTTGTCCACATTCCTGCAGTATATGTCACAACAGTCATGAGAGTAACGAACAATCTTTTTTCATGAAGCTCAGAGACAACTCTAAATTTTCAATTAGATTGTCTAGACTAGATTGTCTAGATTGACAACTCTAAACAAAACTTTCAGAGACTCAAATTCAAATTCTTCCTATATGTCTTAAATACCACTTGGGGAACAACGCAGCACGTGCTAACGCTGGTGTCCAGCTGTATGAATGAGTCACGGCTAAACAGCAGGCCGAGAGAAGCAGGTACCGATGGAGTTCCTGTTTCACTCTGTCCTTTGCTGGGCACTAATTGTATCTCTCCCCTGTCTGACTACTAATTTTGACAACATCTTATGAAGATCTCTGTGATCTCTACATTTCTTCACATTGGGCAGCTAATGAAAAAGCTATTGAAAAAGAATTTATTGGAGGAAATAAATAATCTTTCCTTGGTCTTAATAAAAATCATGTCTGGAATATAGTACAGATGTTTACTTTATAGGTTATATATACTACTGCTTTTTAAAGTTATAATGACCACTAAATAATGAAGTTTTCACTATTCATAGAACACCAGAAACTTGACTTTACAAAACACCTAAGCTAGCAGTTACTCTTGTTCCTAGTATACACACATTTCTTTCTTTCTCTTTTCACAAACTTTGTAACACAAATGAAAAATGAGTCAGCATTGCCCCACATCTAAGATCTTTATTCCTCAAATAGCAAATTGATTTAAAAAGTAATGATGAAGGTTACAAAATTTTTGCTGAAGTGCCTGATAAAAATGATGTATAATCTTTTTTTTCTACCATTTGAGAAGATTTGAGAAGACGTTTATCTTTTTTTTTTTTTTTTTAAGATGGAAAGATCACAGAGCGAGAATTCTTGGTTAAATCCTACCCATTCATTATTCTAATACTGTTTTGGGTTGAAATACTTCAATATAATAGAGCTTGCCAACAGCCTTCTTACTCCCTTCAGGTTCTGAACAGGTTCCTTTTTCCTCTGTGGAGAGGACAAGACCCCACATTCATGCCCATAGGCTGGAAAACAAGAGTATTCACTGCTTTGTCTCTCTGCAGGCATTTTGCTATTTCAGGCAGAGGGCGATGGTGAAAACTGGAGGGGAAGAACCACACATGCCATTTTGTGGACACATGGGAAGTCTTTTCCAGTAGCACTCAGAATAAACTTTAGTGACTTCTTCTGTGGTGCAGGGGATGCCTCCTGCTCAAAGCATTTGGTAGTTATTTTGTTCCCATTTTGAGTTCTTGCAATTTCTGTAACTTTGAGTTTATGAATAACTACATTAGCAATAAAAAGAGAAAAAATAGAAAATACTTCTATTGACCTCTATTTTGTTGACATACCGATTTATACAACATTACTGTTTACAGCAATAAACACGAAAGGACAAAAAAATTGGCAAGGAATTAAAAAATAATTGTTCACTACACTGTTGACTTTGCTCTATTGAATTTCAAGTGTTCTAGTGTGCATAAAACAGCTATTAGTTTTCTACAACACAGCTTGAAGGGACTGGACCAGGATTCTGAATGTCAAATTCCTCAGCTGTCTGATACTCCCACTTGTCATAACTAAGCAAATAGGGCAAAAGATTAAGCTTCCTTTGCATTCATCTAATCCCTGAGCTGGTTTATTCTTTGACATTAATTGTGACAGCTTCAAAAATATCTGCTATTTAGAATTCCGTCATCTTATACCATCTGATTGCATACCCTTAGAAAACAGCATTTTCCCGCTACATAGCTGGCTATCACTTGGAGAAACCTGGCAGAGAGATAGGCATCATCAGTTCTATGCTAACAATTTATACACAACCTATTTGTACACTTGTTTTATGGACAACTTGTATTTCAAGAAGTATTGTAATGATAACATATATTTGTAATTAAATCTTAGCTCATCCTAAATACATTCTATTCAATACACTCTGGTCCAACAAGTTAGAAAAAAAGTTAGAACATTTGTACTGAGAAGGAACTGCCAGTGAATTGATTCATTTGTCTTTTCCTTGAAGAAAGCCAGCAAGGGCAGCCTCCCCGAGGGGTGGCAGAAGACCTGGGCCCCCTGGCGCTGTCCTTCAGCACCGCGCTCAACCCAACCCCTTCACGGCGCCTCACGTGGGGGCAAGAGAAGGAGAAAAATGCCTATCCTTTCTGCTAAAATATATGCACTCGCTATGTAGCTAATCCAAAATGATTTCTGCGCTACACAAGGCAAAAATAAAGCAATGCTTACATTTCAGCAGTATCGTGTAAGGAAAGAGCACTTACAGTTTTGCTAGTTACTGTAAAAACCTTATTCCACTTACTTATATCCGTGGGAATGAACTATTACTATTAAAAACACTTAACAAAATAGCAGTTAAGAGCTAGATGCTTTCATCATTAACCGCAAGGTAAATTCCATAAAATAAACACAGTGCAATAACACTGTGTTTTCACAGTTGCTTAAAATACACCCTGCAGTGCATACAACTATATAAAACTGAAACTGGCCAGTCAATTATTCATATTAAATCAATGTATATCTGTCTGAACATAAATATCTATTACATATATTCAAAATACATAGATAGATATTGCAAAAATTACTTGGATTAAAAATATGGTATACAGCTGTTCACTTAGCATTTCTCATTCTATCCATACTTGCCAAAAGTATATACCGCATGAAAAGCAAAGGTAAAAAGACACAAGAAGTTAGAACAAACTTTATCCAAAAACTCACCTATGTAATATCTGGAAGTATATCCTTTCAGGGAAAAAATCTTTGGTGATTAGCCATTGCTAAAATTATTCTATTTATTTCCTTCGTTGTCTTTGATTCACTGATGATTTATAAAGAAATACTTTAGAAGTTCATGCTCACAATCACTGATTTTTACTCCATCCGTTTTTTCCAGTAACACAAGCCATGAGTAAATAAATAATTCCTTGTATTCCATGCAGTACAGATGATTTTTGACAGAAGTTCTTTTCACACAGTTGCAGTAGCTTCAATCTCTAGACTGAATCACCAGCCCCACCAGCACACACTCCCTGTCTCCTCTGCTGAATGTGGACTCACAAACTGCTTCATAGCCCCTTTGACACCCTTTGGCAATGAGGTAACTCATGAATACTAACAACCTCCTAAACATTTAATATTTGTGGACCAAAGAGAAGATGAGCACTCCTTTATAATGAGGAATACTACAGTTCTAAAAATAAACTAAATCTTGTTATTAGCAGTATATCATATTTAATTAATAAATCTGAGCTGTAAATTACCTATTGACAAATCGCTCTGTCAGTCTCAGGATATTTGGCTATATTTATCTATGATGAATTGCACTGCTGTAAAATTAATGACTATACAAGTCATTTCATAAATTAATTGAAACATGGTGTTTTACAAACCAGAGGACAAACACAGGCACCTTATTAAAATTCTGTCTACTAAGTCAGGAGGGTTTTTTTACACCAAAGGGAGGTTAGTTAGTTCAATGAAGTAATAATTTTGTACATTCTGAACAGTCTGCTCTTGTACAACTGCAGTTACATACTGAACTAGCACACGCATTGATCACACATCAAATCCATGATACAGCTGTTAGAAACTGAAAGTGCCTGTTTCTCCTGTAAAGTCACCGAATAGAGTCTAACTGACACATTATGAGAGCTGAAATGCAGCTCCTTTTGTAGGTTATATCTGTCCCTGATACTTCTTGTGTATTGTCAGAAAGTGCCTCCCAAGAACATACACATTTCACCTGGAATTTCAAAATCCTGGTCTCACTGGTTCAATGGGAAAACTCTCACTGATGTTAGGACTGTGGAAACTTTCATCACAGATGTATCCTTTCGAAGAATAACTGGTTAAAAATCATCTACCCTGGAACCTAGGTTATTTCCAGGTTAAAATACAGCATCAGAATCATTGTTTGAAAATGCCTTTCTTGGCACCATACTAACCTGAGAACGCTCCAAAATTCACAGCTCTGACAGACTTTTCTTTCAAGCTTGTAAAACTAACATTGCTCAGTGAAATGGAGAAAGTAATACAGAAAGTAACTCTGAACATTATCAAAAGTGAGTAAATGGTACCTATTTTGCAAGACTATTTTTGTAAGGTAGTTTTTATTTATTTGAAATAAGCATAGAAATTTTCCCTGTCTATAGGAATGTACTAACCACGGTGCAGGGTTGAGCACACCTATGGTGCCACTGACCTGAGGCCAACTAATCAAATTGTAACTGGAAACCTACAGGGAAGCAGGTAGCTGCTGCAGGGACTCTGCCCAGGGTTATGTGTTGATTCTAACGCTGACACGGACGGGACCATGGAATCAAGTTGCAAAGAGCTAAGATGACCCAAACTAGATCGCAGATAACCATGCATATATTTTTAAATCTACATAAAGAATGTATGCATTGCCATGGCTGTGGGATCCATGTATCTACCAAATATTAAAAACGTACTATTTTTGTCAGCCAATTAGCAAACATGCTATGCAATGTTATAACATTAATGGTAGCTATCAAAACTAGGACTCATAAACTTCAGATTGCAGTTGCTGATCCCACAGATCAGCAAGATCTTTTTTGGCAAGAAAAAAATCACTCTTTTGCTGTTTCCATATTGCCAAAAAAAGGAAACCTGAATAAATGTTCTGGTACTAAAGTAAAATCCTAACTAGAGAGCACAGGTGTTTCTGCATGAAAAGGTAGATTTTGAAGCAAAGGCCAATAAGCAGGATCTTGCTGCTAGATAAAATTAAGAATTATCCTACAAGACAGTCTCAATGTAATATAGTTATCAATCCAATACTTCACGTAACTGATGACAGAACACAACTAATGAATTACAACAATCAAAACCAGCAAAGCAATAGCAATAATAAATCACCTGAAAATAAATCAGAGGTAAAAATATGCTCAGACCAACAGTTTCTTGAATAATTGGCTACCAAATAAAATCACACTCAAAAAGCATTCTCTCTGTGGACAGTGAGTGAACAAAAATAAAAATCACTAAATTAGGACACAGGTTGGAAAGTCTATTCAGATAAAAATGTCATAAACACCTATTGCAATGTTCAGAATAAATTTATGATCAGCACTGAATGCAGGAAAATTTCTTCAGGATAAAGAGAACTGAAATAATCAGTTTTTCTTTCTTTTTAAAACTTTAAGCAATAGCATATTATTCTCCTTGTCATAACATGCTATACTGCTTTTTCCCTTCTACTGCATGAGGCATTAAAGTACCATGATCTCACTGCTCTGTTTAAGAAAGCACTATCTTTGCTATGAAATCCATTATTCTCTGCTTCTTAACAAAAATCAAACTGTAGCAATAACTCCACAGATAATAATGACAGAATAGGGAATGGAGCATAAAACTGGAAAAGTAAAAGGAAACAGAGAAAGGACAGGACTAATGAAGAACAAATGGAGGACATTTTAAAAAGATAAACAGAATCGAGATGAAGGTAAAACCGGTGAAAGCTACTTTGATGTCACGAGCCATGGCAAAAACTTGTTTCCTGTATTTCCTCATTCCAAAAATAATATGACCTGCCTTTGAAAAATGTTCTTATACTGAAAGGCTATGCATTATATTTTATCAAAAACAACTGCAATAATTAAATGAGAAAAGTTAACATTATTTTTCATTCTTTTTCAAGTGATTAAGAAATGCGGCTGGTCACGTGAGAGTTTCTTTGAAAGAGGAAGCATAATTAGATAATTAAAAATGCACAAGCAGTGCTTCATAGTAGATTTTTCATGTACAGATGTTCTGAAGGGATTAAAGACTTCATCTCCTTTTCTCTCTCCCTGACATAAAGCAGTTTATAATAATGATGGATTTTTAAAAAATATTATCTTTAGATAATGAATAATTAGAACATTAATTGCTCTGGCTTCACCTTGGTTTTATACACAAATGACCTCCGAACCAGAAGTTTCCATCTGTAATAGACTATTCAGGGGTAGAAAGGCTACATTATTATATTTTTAAATCATTTAGTTTAACTTTTTTCATGTGTCTTGCCTCCACATGCATCATTTGGAGACTAACATGCTCTATTTTCCTACACAAATGCAGGAGTTACATGAGTTACTCAAGCTACATCAGTTTACATATTTTGCCATGAGAGAGATCATCTAGGAAGGAATTGCAATTAATCTCTGTATACATTCAATATTTTTGTCTCTTTAAAGAAATTGAGAAATGTGATAGTTAATGAGCGAGTTTTCATGCTGTTTTTTTGAGCTGCAATGATTTGTGGATAATGAGAAACAAAACAGGTTTGCTGATTTATTTAAGATACTATTGTGTACCCTTATATTGCAGAGCTATGAGAGACTATAGAGATTTTTGATCCAAAATATAGGTGAATTATCCTATTCCAATTATCCTATTAGCAACATTCCTCACTCAAGTTTATCCAAAATATGGTCAGTTATTTAAAACTTTGACACGTCAGCAATTTGGATAGAAAATTTCATGCCCAGTTTCTTCTAAGTTCCATCTGAAATACAATAAAAAAATCTGTACATTCTGAAGCAGCACTGCCCCCTCCCCAGCTACTGTAAAGCAGCATAAAATATAAATAAATAAATAGAAATTCACTTCACACTGAAAAAGTGCCTGACTGAAAGACACCAGGGAAGTGGGCCTTCTATCAGGAATGCATCAATTCCTATTCTTTGGCATATCTATGTACCCTCCAAAACAAAACAAAAATTTCTCATAAATTCGGACACTTGGAAGAGACTAACAGTTTAAATACCACTGTATTACACAACCACATCACACTCACAGCTCCTATTGCTAATCAGACTGCGCATTCCTTAAATACTACAATTTCAGCTCCAGGATAGAGACAGAAAACTAGCATTTTTTTTTTCCAAGAATTGCTTCTCCTGGGTACTGTGGGTCTGGGAAACACGCAGAAGCTGACCTATCACAGAGGCAGAAAAGTTGCATCTTCTTTGTTGGAAATCATACAAAACTCAAGACAAAGGAGTCACCCAATTAGAGTGCAAAAGAGAAGAGAGCTGGACAATAACCTCTGGAAGGAGAGAAGCTGGTACACAGTGAGACTGAAGAAGAAGGGGGAATTAGAAAAACTGGCAATACATATTTGTCACAAACCTAAGAGGACACCCCAAGGATATAAGCACGACTGTGAATTCTGAGTCACTAAATAATACAGCCTTGTACTGTGTGTAGAACGACGTATGATTACAACAGAGAGCAGGTAACAAGAAGGTACAAAAGCAGGTGTAGGTCCTGCAGGTATGGAACAGAGGAGGGCTAGAGAGAGAGGAATCACTCCAGCCTGGTCTGGCCCCGTATAGGGCACAGTGCCTGCCCAGTGCTGCTGCATCCCTACAGCAGGTCCCCTCAGCCCAGGACAGGGAGCATGCTGCTATTCCACGTGCCATTCCTACGTAACTGGGTTAAGGATGCTAGAATTTCAAAGAATCGTGTGTGTGTGTTGTGCTCTCTGCTCCAAATTTTTCACAAGATGAGGGGATTGAATGCACAGCATGAAGCCAGAGTAAACTCAGATGCATTCGAGTATTAGATCGCTGATGAACACTTGTTTGAAGTGACTTATAAAAGCTCTGGGACAGAGGCTAAATAGATTCTACTTTTCCAGAACAGAAATTAACTAGCTGAACCCAAAATCCCCCCTCTTTCCCTAAACATGGCCTAGTTTTGGTAACAGAGTTAGAGTTTTAAACATGACTGTCTATACGCACAGTCTTCATCCAGCCCGGAGAGGGGCCAATACTGTGCCCTGGCTGATAAAATGTCTGTAGACAGAAATGTGATAATTAATCAGATCTACACACAAAAAGGCCACATACGTCAGAATTTAATGCTTTACGTCATTAACACAGTCACAGGTAAGCACTAACGGAATATTTTCATCATGCTTGCAAGCAACAACCCTGCTGTATTCCAGTCACTTTCTCATGATTTTGTAAAAAGTGTATGCCATCTAATAGCCACAGGATACTCTTTAAAGAGTCATCAACTGTAAACTTATCAATTAAAAACTGTTTTTATTTTTTGTTCTCTAGGCTCAAGGCTTTTTGTGATTTTAAATTTATCTTGACAGCTCTAAGTAAATTTGCTGGGAATTCTTCCATTTCTGGTCATTATCAGTTTCACGCAATGCACTGAATGTCTTAGCCAGCCCAGTTTTATTACAGTTACAATTTTCTCACTTTCTTCATACCTTCACTATTGTGTCTGAACTCTAGTATTTCCCTATGCTTGTCCTTCTCTTCTAGCTATTTATAAATTATGCTATCTAGAGGCACGGGGGCTAATTAAAAAAAAAAAATCACTTACTAATGTGAGAAATCAATTTCAAGCCAAATCAGTGTATACACTCCATTAGGACTTGTTCAACAGAAAACAGCCCTCATGGTTACAGCCCTCATAGTTACTCACGGGTACTGTTTTCATGGATGTAAAACAGGGACCATAAGCTTCCTGTAAATAAAGTAGCTCTGAAATCAGAAGACACACAGCTGCCGTTAATGACACTGTGCTTGTCTGTAGGAGCCCTGAAGGCAGGAGCCCTGGCTTGGGAATGGCAATTTGCTGACACAAGCTCATATATTGGGATAAGACTGTTACATTGGAGCAGCTGTGGACACACTTTGTGCTTATACCAGGCACTCTGAAAAAGAAATCAAACTGCAAACTGCAGAGGCATCCGGCCACCATGACAGCTAATGCAGGGGAATATCGTAATACAGGGATATGTATGGACAACAGGTAGGACAATGGGCCCCCAGTGTTAGAGCTGGAAAAAAATCCCTTTCTTTTGCTCCAGTTGTCTGTTTCTGTTGCCTGTTTCTCATGCACTGGTGAAGTTTAAAAGGAAGCTGTCCTACAACTCGGGCATCACGCTTCCTCTGCTCTATTCTTTAATACTTCTAGGCAAAGTCTGTCCAGCTCACAATGTGATAGCTTCCGCCCTGCTAACAGAAGACAGGAGCAGTTTTACAGATTTTACCTAAATGTATCCCCATCAAAAATATACATCCTTTTTACTTTATGATTTCATACTAATAGATAGAAAGTAGCAGACATTACTGCGTACATAGTTTGCAGTAATCAAACATAGAAGTTTGATAACTAGGTAGAGAAGAGATACCTAAAGAGCATCTATTTCTGAGGAAAGACTGGTCTAGTTATAGCAGCAATAGTTATCTGTTCTCCTTGGTCTGCCAGTTTGCCAGTCAAGCATGGTTTTAATTCACCCACAAAAGGTATTACTTCTTATCCTATCAGAAGGAACATGGAAAATTGCCAGGAACAATCATGGTCAGGGAGGAATCATTGGGGATGCAGTGGAGGAACAAGTTGGTGGCAGAGAGGGCTTCTCTAGGATGCAACACTTCAATAACAGACCTGTTCCAAAACTTCTTATATGCATGGTCTTTCACTGGAATAAATATTTGAATTGACTTTACTTTTTAGCAGCCCTTCATGCTTTAGTTAACACATGCACGTGTTTAACACTGGATAAAGCATGTATATGAGCACAGTACTAGCACAAACATGTACCAGCGACATGAACATATACACTCATGCACATGGCATACTCTGCAAAGTGTATGGGGATACTAAATGTGGAAAGCCTACAACAAAAAACTAAATCTAGTACCCACTACTGATGGTCTTGATGACCATTTTATTTTTGCAATATGAGTTTTATTAGCAACTATGGACTGGATAAATGCAGCTGATGATTTTAAAGCATAATATGCTTTTAAAAATATTGATTTTTATAGTGCTGCCCCATATGCCATCCTTTGTTTCATTAATACTGAGAGACACTTTGGATGGAATAAATGCTAACACCAGTCACATAATAAATTGTTAATTTAAACATCCCATTTTAAATAAGGACTTTGTAATGGAAAGTTCCAAGATGAAAAGGAATCTTCTGAAAACAAGGAAGACATATGGCATGAATCTCATGAGGGCTTTTATTTTTTTATTTTTAACAGCAAGAGCCATGGCAGACTGAAGCAGGTTGGTCTGTTGGCAGCACTGGCCACATTCTGGATGATATGGGGTGTCATCTGAGGTATGGGACTGTGTTCTTCATAGTACTATTAACTAATCAAACTCACTCAGTATTTAAACCCCAAACTATTAATCACTGAAGCAGCTGCACTATAAATGTTGCTTATTACATTAAATAAAAATGAGTTGCTATTCAGTGATCCTAAATGTCTTGTTTACAGTAGAAACCTTGACTACAAAGAAACAGTCCTACACAGACAAATTGTCTGCAATATAATTAGTGCTGTAAATACAAGAGTTGCACTGGTATCTCTAACAGCCTTTCTCACAATGAACTGGAATTCCATTACTTTTTTAGATATGCTGTAGAGAAGTTAAAATAGTCTGATATTTTAGTTCTAATACTGACCTTAGTTGTTCGTATTTATAAATGGCAAATAAAAAGTTGCTAAAAACATGTTTGGGAAATCATAACATAGCCAGTAGTGCCATGTGCTCAACTGGTTTCTTACTACAACTGCTGAAAAAGTCTAACTCCTGAGGCTAATGGAAACAGAAAGTGCTTGACAATTCAACACAAGTGCTCAACACAGTGCAGAAGCCCAACCAGCCAAAATTAAATCTACAAACAAATGTTAAACATCCTGATTCAGCAGAACAGTTGCCATATGTTTCAATTTATCCCTTTCCAGAAAAGCAAGAATGGCAAAGCATAGCATATGTATTATGCTGAATGGTTAGCAACTTAGCAGTCACTAGCCATAACCCTTTCTTGCTTGTGTGGGAGTCCTCACACATCCTTGAAATCAAACAAGAAAGTGTAAAAAAGAAGAATTATATGTTTTTCTGTTCTATTAAAATCTCTGGGTCATAAACAGAGCATGACCTTGCACTTGTGTGGGGGTTAACTGAGTAAAGGTGATAAGCTATAATGAAGTCATTCTTAAATTACTTGCATTATTTTGTTTTTATGTATGACAAAAAATGGGAAGGAGAGCTCCTGCACAAGGTTTCCAAAGGAGCAATATTAGTAATATCAGTAATACTCTCTTTTGTAAATACACACGCACACACACAAAAACCAAACTGGTTGAAGGTGAAAAAAGGACTACAGGAGGTTCCAACAATGCAAAGTCATTCAGTAAACTTGATCAAATAGGCAACAGACAATGTCAATACCAGCAGGAGCCATGCTTAAATAGGGGTCAACAAAAGAAACAAGTGGGTTTTACCTGGCTTTGAAGAATTCACTTCTAGTCATTCTATTATTTATTGGGAAATTACACAGTTTTAAAAGCTTTAGCCTTTAAAAGCCATCTAGTACTAGGGGACTATGCCCTATCATACACCTATATGACCTATAGTACAGTAACATATTGTACTTAAATTTGAAAATTTAAATTAGAAGCAGATATTTTGTTCAAGTTTAGAGATTTCATGTCCTTACACATATAATACAATATCCTAGTTATAGATTACTAAAATGTAACTCAGAACAAGATTAACTCGAAATGTAACTCAGAACAAGATTAAGTAAAGGTTAATCTTGTAGGCATATGAAATACGACATTGGAAACGTTGATTCTGAACTTTAACACCTAAGAAAATTGAAAATATTTAAATATTTAAATTAGAAGGAAATGTAATTTATTTCCTATTATTCCTGTTACTTGTACATTGAGGCAGGAAACAAATATATTACTGCATTATAAATACATGAATTCTTTTAGCTAGTATAATTCAGTTATTTCTTTCTTATAAAGGAGGAATTCCTGTTTTCATGAAAGATGATGAACTATTTCTTAGATGTCTGGAGTGCAGTCTAGTCATCTAAAAGTTGTACCTGAAAATTACAGGATCTACAAATTGCCATGAAGAAAAATACTCAGGTCTTCAGTCAAGCTAAACTTACAGAGACATAGTTTTAGAAACAAAATGGGGAGATCTCTCATCAATTTGAACATAAAAAATTTTGCAGAAGAAATCATGCAGAAAAGCGGACTTCAGTACAGACTCTCCAAATCCATGCCAGTTCATATTATGAACAGAAATCAGCACCGTCTCAGTGAGAATGCCCTTGCATAGGGCTTTCAAAGTTGGTAAAAAGTCATAATAATGTATGGATTCTGACGCAGGACTCTGATAGATTACAAGTGTCGCCATCTGTTAAAATGCAAATACTTAGCTATGTAGGCCTTAAAGCACATATAATATGAAAATCTTTTAGAAATGTGACTACATATAATAATGGTAAGTTTAAATTTCCAAGCAGAAAGGCTGATCTGATTTATATGTGAACATGAATGCAGCAGAATGCATTATTTCTATTACTGCTAAAAATATGTAATTGAGCTGTGGGTTTAGAAGTGTGGCCTGAAAAGTCTGGGATGGACTTTCCACAACATTTTGAAATGTGTGGTTGAATTCCAGTACAACAGCAAGAAATACCCTTATGAAAATATAAGGACCAGATATATCCAGATATCATAGAATCATAGAATCATAGAATGCCTAAGGTTGGAAGGGACCTCTAGAGGTCATCTAGTCCAACCCCCC
>JAUBNY010000862.1:2072434-2106456 GCA_032275445.1 Crypturellus soui | reverse complement strand
TGTGGAGTCTCCTTCTCTGGAGATCTTCAAGACCCGCTTGGATGCAGCCCTGTGCCACGTGCTCTAGGAGACCCTGCTCGTGCAGAGAGGTTGGACTAGATGACCTCTAGAGGTCCCTTCCAACCTTAGGCATTCTATGATGCTATGTATGTACACATGCATATAATGTGAAGATCTGAATCTGAGAGAGGCTGTAAGGAAATCCTTCACTATCCAGTGGTCTCGGCTCCTGGCCTTTGCATCCCTAACCACTTACTCCTTGTTTGTAAGTATGACACTCAGCAGAGTGCCTCCTCTTGCCAACTTCTTGATCATCTTTCCTAAGCAGTTATCATCAATGCACTCCAGAAATTTCCTGCATTGCCTGTGCCCTGCTATACTGCTATACTTTGTCTGAGAAAGACCTTCCAGATCACAGCCCACAACAATGTGCCCACATTGGTTTGCACTCTAATCCTGACCTACATGCTCTTAGTTGGCTCATCATAGCTCCCTAGGTGAAGAGCTCTCATATGGAGTAGTTCCCCCTCCTTGCTGTCCTGACCTGTGCTTCTATCACAGCACATCAGTTTTGTGAGCTATCCAGAAATCTATGATCCATAACCACCATGTCTCTGTGATCCAGATGAAACTGTAGCCCTGAAACTGCACATAGATCTCTAATTCTTCCTGTTTGTTCCCCATGCTGTGTGCATTAATGCACAGAAACTTCGGAGTGCTATCTAGCTCTGCTCATATCCCAGTAAAAGTCTGAGAGCTGTGCTCTTGGCACTTCAGTATTTCTGTGCTTGCTCTTTGGGAACTTCTCTTTTGTTGATTATGAGGTACTTCCTCTCCAAATCACTCTGCACCCTTTGCCTGTTCTCTCTTGAGTGCTCATCTCCCTCCCTCATCATTCCTGGTTTAAAGCTGTAGTGTACAAGTGTACTACAGGAATAAGAGCTAGATGTAAGCTGCACAGACTGTTCTGGAAACTGGTGATAAACAAGTTTGTCACAAGAAGTCTCATAGCATAAATCAAAAAAGTTATTTTCCCTTCAGTAATATACTGGGAACATATCTGAACCCCAAGAAGCATGCATGGCTTTATGATACAAGCCATTCAATAGCATGGCATTATACAGGAAATTAATTAGGACTGAAATTCACTGTTACAACTTACTGTATTATTCTGTTTCCTTAATAAACTCCTTTAATAAATTATTAAATTTAAGCATTCAATTAAAGCAGTGCATGTACAACCACATCAAAATATGGTACCTATGTAAATATATTGTGTATCACATTTGGCTAAGATATCAAACATAATTTTTACTGAAAACATGCTTGCCAGTATAAAATGAGGAATAATGGTGACACTCCTAATACAGGGATAAGTTGTTCCAAACTCTGATACACTGAGAGAAGTTTACCTTAAAACTATTTATCTACTCTTTCACATAGTTGGCAGATCTTATTTAATCAGATTTAAGCAAAACATCTCAAGGAAGCCAACTGGCTAACTCCTCCCAAGTGGAAACCTTAGCTTCAGCTCCTGCAAGTCTCTACCATAAATGACAGTTGCCTACTTGACATCACTAAGAAGTCCACATTCAAAGATATCTTTGTATAAACAGGCTCCTAAAGAAAAATGATGCAATGAGAACGGGCATCATCTTAATTGAAGTAAGCAAATGTCCTTTCTCTGATCAAGGCTACATGGTGCTGATAAATCATCACCCACTTAACAAGAATTTTTAATTATCAATTATCTTATTTATTTTAAACCTTGAAAAATTCCTTTTTGCTTCACTTACGATGTGAGAAATGTTCCTGAGTCATACAGAGGAGTCTGTGGCATATACACAGGCACCAAGCATGCCTTGACAGTACTATGAATTATTAAAGACTATGATTGATGAAAGCAAAATTCCATAATGAAGTAACCATGGCTTCAGTGATGAAACATACACTGACTCCAAATACTACAGCAAGCCAAATACAGAAATCTGGTTCTGATTTAAGTCAATATTCCCAAACCATCTTATATTTGCCTGGACTTCCCCTAGAAAGCACAACAGTTAAGCCAAATTTCCAGTACTTCATAACTAGATAAATTTCCCCATGCATAGCTGTTTGTTAAAATGCCCACCTGAAAATGCTAATTAAGTTAGAAATGAAGAAGCTATTTTATATACTTATATGTATAACTTCATCAATCATAATTCCCTCTCGTAACCTATTAGATTCGCTAATCAACATAATCTTCAGACTGAAGAACTAGTGGTATTTGCCATGCATGTTATGACACAGTTTTCTGACAGGTAATTTAATTACAAATACACTGTGGGAATGAGATTAACCTCATGCCTTGAAAGGTTTAGGCACAGTTTTTTGTTTTATCAAAGGAAAGGGAAGATTTGCTTTCATTCTCCCAGTATTACTAACTTGTTCAGCCTACACAAGGTTCCTAATAGGACCAAACCTGGTATTTGACATTTGAACCAATGAATGGATAGCATGTTATCTCACTACTCAAATAAGATGCACAGTATTTTTGTGTTGTTTCATGTTCCTTCAATTTGTTTTATTTTTATTATATAGAAAGCATTTTGTTGTGTAAATTAAGTGTATTATGAAATACACAATGCAATTAGAATGTAAGGTTACTCTAGGAGTTATACATAAAAACGAAATATTACTGAACAAATGGAAATCGTCACTCATTTACAGTTAACTCTCATGCTTTAAAGACATAAGGCGAAGATGCAGTTCCATGCTTTAAAACTTTTATTTATTGCAAAAGTAAATAGCTGTTTATAAATATAGGGCAATATAGAATATATTGCCTCAAATGAAAGAATATGAAAATTGAAAGTGAGAGTGCTGTACCTTTTTAAGGACTATTTCCTCCCTTAGGATTTGGGAGGAAAGGTCAGGAAGCTGTTTATGCTGGCAGGACTGGCAATGAAGTCAGCAGATATAAACTGCACTCACTGTGATCAGCAATTGCCACCCCTCTGACATCCAGGAATAATGATACCTTGTACAGAATTACAAGAAAACTGTTGCTGTTTTCTTAATGACAGCCTAAACAAGACGGTGTTGTACTTTCATATTCCTAGAATCTTAACTTATATTCCTTTTCACAGATGCATTAATTTGAGGGATAATCAGGTTATACTAACTAAAGCTACTGCACTTAAAATCAGGCAGTTCAGAAATTGAAACCGTAACTCTTTACATGAGTAAGCAATCCTTTTACATGAGTAAGCAATCCTTTTTTTTTTTTTCAGTTCACATTATGAGAAAAAAAGTAGTTTTATTTCAGTTTATTAATCTGATGACTGGAGTATGACTCTCCAGACACACATTCTTGACTGGAGAGCACCAAAGAATACTAGTTGAATGAGTTCAAAGTTCTCAAACTGGGCCATTTGCTTTAAACTTTTATATGCCTTCATAGCTCTCATTTCCAAAAAATACAAAAGTAGGGTCATAAAAAGGTGGTTTAAGTAAATTTTTGTGTTTAAACTTTACATTCACACAGTTGTCATGCCTCGGGGCTTGCAGATGAAAATGACTTTGGAAATGTGATTTCAATAAGGTAGAAGGCAGAAATTTTTAAAATGTTATTTTTCTCTTGTCCCTCCAGATTTAACCTTAACATGCAGCATGACTGATGTATGTTAACATTAGGTTCTTTGGAGATATAAAATTAAACTTCAAATTACTCATAAGTTTTGAACTTCAAATCTATATTTACTTGAACTTAAAGAAGCATTAGTAATTAAACATTAGTAAAGAAAGAATCAATTTCACATAATTTCTGATGTCTAAAATTGAAGTAACCTATCTAAACTAGCCTTTTAGGTTTCCTTCAAAATTAATGTAAAAAGAGAACAATTTGCCCATCTGTGACGCCTATCTGAAAATAAGGTGAACCCACCCCCATCATAAGAGGTTTTTGCTTCTTCCTGAAGGTAACTAAGATGACTTAAGAAAATTAGACAAATAATTTAACACTTTTTTTAGATTAATTCCACTGTAGAAGCATAGTTTTTAAGGCTAAACAGAATGATTTTCACTCTGAACAACTCCTCATAATATAATCAGCCCCTTTTCACATTGACTCTCCACTTCCATGTACAAAGTAAGCTAACAAAAAAGTGATTAAAAACTATGACAGAGAAGACCAGTAGAGACACAGGAATGGTAGAAGATAACTTTGCTTCATATCATCATCAGAATGCTTTCTCCTTTTCTTTTCTTCAACATATGATTTCTTTTCATTTTGATCTCTCTTGATACCTAATTTCCATGACACATCATTTGTGCAGATCCTTAAGGATTTTCAATAGTCACACAGAGCAATCATTCAAAAATAAGCAAAGATAGTTCACATGGAAAATTATGAACAGTAAATGCTAATCCTAAATCTGATGGATAGAATGCTTTCTAATAACATAACATGAAAGGGATTTTAAACCACAGTAAGAAACTGTATTTTTGACTGACATTATAAATAACTATGAGTTAAATCTGTAAGTAAATTAAATGACTATTTTTTAAAACATGTTATATCACTTTATAAAACCAGATTAATTATCAGCAGTGGTAAAAGAACAATCAAGAACAGCATTCTACAAAACCAGTATTAAAAGTCTGATCATGTGAGCAAAATTGCTCACACGAGTGGCCCTGTTGATTTCAGCAATTTTATATGCCTAAGAAATATGTGTACATTCAGGGATTCGGTCCAGGATAAGACTTTTACAAACAAATAATTTCTAAAGAATTCCACTAAAATGAATGGGTAAGTTCTTGTAATGAAAGTCAGTCTTATACAGAAAGTCCTAAAAAAAATGGGATAAAGTAGTAGAGAACCACTGATAAGATCAAATTTATGTGATAAATTTATGAAAGTGATTAAACTCAGTCTACCCCTACAATTTTTATGATCTTTAAAATGAAATGGAGCAAAGATTTAAGATCATGAAGATCACTGACGTGGGCTAACTGCAAAGGCGGTCCACCAGAGCATCTTCCACTGATTTTTTATGGCATTTTAGGAAAAGAATAAACTAATCTAGCTTAGAAGAAAAAAGAATAAAATTATGACTGACTTTCAAAAACTGTTCATTTCTTCCTCGTATTTGTTCACCTGTTCTCAGGTGAACAAAGGTGCCCTCTTTGCAAGAGACTAAATCAGAACAATGATTTGACTCTAGGTTTCCCCTTTTCCAGTTTAGGATAAGGTTATTGATTCTCCTGAGGTTGTGATACTTGTGATACTCCCTTTGATACTTGTAATCAGACATTTTTAACCAATCAATCTTTCTCACAAAATCTTCTCAATAGAGACATATTTCTGGAGGAAAAAATATTTTGTTTAATCTTGAAAAGACACTGCAACAGCACGAGTTGGAAAAAAAAGCGTCTCAAAAATATAGCTGTTTTAGAATGATTAAAGTCCTCTCTAAGAGACAAGCCCTGAGAAGTTATGCTCCAGTGAAATGTAGCAATTAAACATATGATTTAAAATAATTTTAAACATACAAATAACTTTAAATATATTTACAGTTCCACCACAATGTTCTACTGGATTATTGGTTACATTATTAATGCAAGTCTCTCTTATGATTTTCCCTATTTGAAACAGATTTTGAATATATTTGTGAACTTCCTTTAACAACAAAATGAGGTGGGGTTAGTTCATATATAGAGGCCAGTTTCTGAGTCCCCCTTCCTGGCAGGGAGCAGACTGTACCTTGCAGTTGACCTCTGTCGCCAAATCAGTTTAGAAATTTTCTGAAGTACTAAAAGATACATCTAGACTTTTATATCTATTTTCTTTGTAGGGATAATTTCCTGATGTACTTAATTCATCATCTGTCTTGCAAAAGTTACTTGAATTAAAATTTGTGAGAGATCAGACTCTAGTGAATGTGATGATGCGACTACCAACCCAATCCTACATCTATTCTAACTGGTCAGCATTTTGACATTGATTTAAATCAAGATAGGACCCCATACAATTACCTCAAGTAGCACTAAACTGAGAAGTATATTATTATCAAGGAAGGAAGAGATATTTAACTATTGATAATATAAACTACTTCAACTACTTTTTAAGCACAGATATTAAAGATTACTAGATAAATATTGGTTTCAGTGCTACCAATTTCTCCTGTGTGTAGGTAGACAGATAAATACACAGATAGAAAGAACAATAAAGTTGTCTTATGACAGAAGATTCTTCAGAGGTCAATCATAGTAATATTTCTGCTCCAATGCTTTCTTGGCATTAATTTACACTGATTCATGGCTAACGATCAGAAGATACTTGCGCAAGTTCCACAGATAGATTTCATAAGCTCTTATGTTGCTGCGGTCATCTAGTTTCCATCATGTCTGGTTGCATTTTGGCACTTGAGCAGGAAAAAAATGAGTGAAACAATTTAAGCTGCATTGAGAACTCACCTGATCCTGCCCCGAGGGCGTTCAGATTGCTCTGACATAAAACTTGTGCTGCTGAGGCGTGAGGCACTGCTGGTTCGGGAAATGGCTGACACATCACTGACATCGCTATCTGATGATTTGGCAGAGACGTTATCACAACTTCTGTACTGATCTGTTTGTATATTATACTAAAGACCAAGAAAAGAAAGAGTGAGGAGTCTTATCATGATATAATGCATATACTGAGACAATAAATGACCTAAGTATGACAAATCTCTTTTTAGATCCCCCAAAAATTCATGAAATTCAGAGAAACACTTATATTAATTTCTTTATATTTACGGAAGAAACGAAAATGGTATTAATGGAATAAAAGAGATATTTGAAATAAATTATGCTACTTATGCTATTAGGTTGCTGGTTTTTCAGTATATTGTAATTATAAGAATGAAAAATTTATGCATGCATATCTTCTCAGGTATGCACTTACTATCTACTTGACTGCATGTTTTTTCCCATTTTTTAAAAATATTAAAAATATATTGTGAAACATCTGTACAGAGTCAGTTGAGAACTGCATATGGGTTGGAGGAAATGTAATGCTATATGAGGTTGTGATTTAGGGTTGATTCTAATAACTCAGTTCTATCAGAAAAGGAGTACATCTTCTACTTATAGATATCTCTTTATATCACCATACTAGAGAACTAGTCTGTCAGAAAGCTAAATCAGCAAAAATAGCATGTTTTCAGGGAGACAGATAATTCAGATAATTCCCTGATCAAGTTGGGTTTATATGAGTTGGGTTTATAGTAGAAGCCCAGCAGCAGGAACAGATGGTCAGAGTGGACATTACTACCCTTTTGCCTACAGCAGCAGCCCTGCTTGGTTAAAAATGATTGCAACAATGTACCCTTTATCACCTGCAACTCACACAGTTCTAATACCTACATTATCAGTAAGAATATATATGAAAAGGAACTTCAACCCTAGTAATGTCACACTTACCGAGATCTTTAATCATAATCAGCTTCCCAAAAATAAAATTCACTATTATTAAGAGAAAGGAACCTACAGATGAAAAGTGACTTAAATGGTGGTATATTTTTCCAGTGCATCTTATGTGAAAGCTATTAACAAGTGCTAACATCAGTCATTTTTGACATGACGACTCTAGGGAGTTCATTTTCCACATCTGTGCTCTGTAAAACTGCAAGTCATAAAAGTTTACTTCTTAATTACACAAAGGTGTGACAGTTTATGAACGAGACCAGCTGAACTTCACACTGGTTTGCGGGCTGACTCAGTTAGCAAATGTCATGATTTAACTTTAAAAGCCTTGCAAACATGATCTAAAGTTGTGCAAATGAATGTAGCAGAGCATCTGTTCGCAAGCCAAGTTTATCTTCCTTTGCCCAGGGCTTTTCAGCGGCTCCCACACGGGTCTCCAGAACACACTTGGGAACCTGTTTTTAGACCACCAAAAGCAAGATGAAGAAACTAACTACAGTTAGAAGGAAGGGGAAGAAATAAAGAAGATGCTAGGGACTGATTTTACATATGGGATTTCTTATGAAAAAAAATCGAAAAAGTTTATGAAAAGTTTATGCTCTTGGCACATGCTTCAGTATCACTTACAGCTCCTGTATAAGCAAGATTCAGAACACAGACCAGTTTATAAATAAAACCCTGTGGGGTTGATCTGAAGAGTGTGGAAACTCTTAGCGAGTGGAGTGGAAATACCACGTGAGGGGTTTGCACAGGCTGACTGAATAAAAACTGCTGAGAGAAAAAAAAGCTCTAGCTCACTAAAGGTAGATTTTCAACCTGAAATACTAAGTGAAATTGAGCAACATGATTCCAGAACATCACAATGCCTTGGTGCTCAAATAAAATCCAAGTCCAAGAGGTATTGATATGGAAACATATGCAGCAGAACTGTGATTTAACAATGACACAGAGGATTCAGGTATGCCAATATTTAAAAACAGTCTCAACTCCAGTAAGGATTTATTTGAAGATTCTATTTCCAAGTGACTTTGTGTGACTTATCTTAATATAAATGACCAATGGGATCAAGGTGAAAGTATGCTGATGTGTTTATCCTGACCATCTTTTGGAAATAGCTCATAGTGTCTTTTTAAATATTTTCACTGGTTGCCTTCTTCCAGACTACAAAATGCCTTTCTTCAAAACTAAAATATGAAACACATCAATTCTTATTAATTAGCTCTATTTCATAACAATGAAACTTTTTCTTTTCTGTACATATCACATTCTCATTCTAAAGTGTACACTTAAAAAAAAATTCAAGCAAGAGTAAAAGTTTTAAAAAATGTCTTAGTTTTATGGTTAAATGTACATGCTCAGAGGCTTGAAAACCAAATGATCTTATTGTTTTCCAGTCTATGTTAGAGGGCTCCACTCCTGAGTCAGTATTGCTATTTTATACAAAATTCCTACATAATTCCTAAAAGTCTCCTTAAAACTTTCCTAAAATGAGTAATTTAAAAATACGAAAAGGCTCTACAGATAAGAATGTTCTAGTTTTTCATTACTTTAAGCAGAACTTGATCCATCTGCAAAGGAAATCTTGGCTGTATTTATATGGAGAAACTTCTGTTGATTTCAATGAAATAGGTATGTTACTTTATATATTTATTAAACTACACATAGAAATGATCTTTCTAAAGTTTTAAAAATACTTAAAATATAAAAATGAAGTCTCCCTGAAATACATGGTTTGTCATCCATGGTAATAGAGTAAATGTTCCACAAATGTCTTCATGCCTTATTTGCATTTGCTGTAGACAATCCCACTTCCCCTCTCCATCACCATGACATCTATTTACTTCTCTTCCTCACCAGAAAGTTTACATTCTCATTGTGGTCTGTATAGGTTATGTGACAATGCATCACCTGTGCAACTTGAAACCTTGCATTCCCTTCAGCAGAGGATGAATACTGGTTTGAAAAAGCATACAGTAAACCCGGAACAAAACAGAAGATTGACGTGGTCTCTTGGCATAAATGATGTGCTAGTTCCGAAGACTGACATAATCTAAGCTTGTCACTTTATCGATGAGCAGCCGTGATGAGAACAATTTATTTCCTTCCTCTCTCTCTAAATCTTACTTCTTCTTAGCAATGATGAACATCCAGGCTGTTAGTCCTCTGCCCATGCCAAATTTGAATTTGGCCTTTTGTTTTACATTCAATATTCAAACACAAGAACAACAGAAGTTGAACATGGTGGGCTATATATGCATATGCCACCTGGAGATGGGGAGGTTTATTCTTGCTTTGCCAGCTTCAATTTTCATGATCCACTTACGTGGGTTGGGAAGGTTGACCAGCTTACTGGTTAAGACACTTGCCTGTGAGAGAGAAGGCCTCAGTCTCAGCTTTTGTGTTAATGACTGTTCGGGAACTCAGTCTCATAAAACATCTCTTTATTATTAACTATGCAACCCTTTGTTGCAATGGGGTCTTGAGCCCAGGTGTTCTCTGTCTGAACTGAGCGCCTACTCATTAAGCCATGTAGCTGTCTTCCCACCTAGCCCAACACAGCCTACGACGAAATCGAGTTGCTACCTATATCGGACTGGCTTAATAGGCATTGGTAGATGGAGTATTTTATAGTGAGTTAAAAGATGAAGAACAAACTACTTCTTGCCTTGCCATTCCAACCACACCCTTGCTACTGAGATTAGCATGAAAGGCTTGAGCTTCTGTTACCCCTTTGTACTCCACCCCAGAACTCTGATTCCTGCAAAAGAGAGACCCTTTCCTTTCAGAGAAACTGGGATTAACATGGAAAGAGATGATGCTGACTAATGATAACAACTCCTCCCCCAAATTCCTTACTGTAAGAGACATACAGAAAGATTGCGAGAGGAAGAAAAGATTCTTTCTGTGGCTTTCTCCCTTTCCTTCTTATAGATTCTTACAAGGAAGAGTACAGACTACTTGAGATTTTGAAATCAGCTGAGGGAGCTAGTTTCTTCTGCTCCTAGTGAATTTTTCTTAGCAGAAAACTCATATAAATAATTTGCACTACTGCCAATAAAATATATTTTTAAAATGTCTTTTATTTTCCTTACTGAAATTTCTAATAATTAATGGTCTGGAGAGAAAAAAAAAAAAAAAAAACACATGAACAAAACAAAATTAATTTTGAAGATTACTTTTTTTTCCCTTCAAATAGAGACAGAATAGTAAACCACTGTTGCAATAAACCCGAACCAAAAATTCAGAGGAAAACTGGTCTAATCTAAAAGAGATCTAATGCACACATTGCATATGTGCATTAAAGTAATGTCTGAAGGTTTCTAGTTAGGATTAAAGGTAATATGATGCCACTCATCTGGAATTCTAGTGCTCTTCAGTATAACATCACATGTTTTACAATTATTAATACATTTGTAACAGTTTTCCCTATCTGTTACACTTAAACATAACAACAAAAGAAATCCTAGGAATCTTCAAGAATAAGTGAATTTTCAGAGTAATCCCTTCTCTCTGATTTCTGTCTAAAGCAGTTAAAGTTTATATAGCATTTCGATTCCAAAGTATACTATTTATCACATGAGGAGAGTTCCTAAGGTTCATAGTGGCTTTGATACCAATTGGTAGAGTTCTGTTTTCTGAACAATAGTGGCTAGCTTGAAAAGGTCAAACTGTCTGCAATGTCTGTCTGCTTCTGTATTCCAAAGACATTTTCTTCAATATAACCATCTCAAATATAAACATCTCGAATGCAGTTCTTCCATTCACTTTGCCACCTATGGAGCCTCTTACTCTTCTTTACGTCAGCAGAAGGAGAAAAAAATGGTGTGATGAACTCCAGACATGCTAATGCCAATGGAAAGAGCACAGATGCAAAGAAAAAAGATGGATCATGGATACTGTGCATCATGGATACTGTTAGAGATATTCATCTTCATTGACTAGTTAGAATTTTACTGATTATAAGGCACAGTTGAAAAATCATTTAATAAACTCCTATAATTTTGTTACATTCTAATAAGTTTATATTTTTGTATTTCTCTACCTCCAGTGGTTCAGAGCTTTGAATGCTGAAGGAGTGTCCCCATTTTTGAAAAATCCTCAGGTGACTAACCTCTGAAAGAAGTGCATGTCTCATTATGTGCTTAAAATGAGGAGAACAGTGAGACTTAAACAAGACTTGAGATCATAGCTATCTTTTGTGGTATGTTACTTACTCTAAAAAGGAATTTTGCCAAAACATTTTGGAAGCACCTCGAGTTTTACAATTTTTCAGTGACAAAGTGGCACAGGGTTCCTCCAAAGGTTACAGTCAGCACTCTCTTGCTCCCAGATTCCCTGTCTCTGATCCCTGCCAGCATAAGGGTCCATGTTTTAGGAGTAGCTCACATAATGCTCCAGAGAACAGTAAGTAAAAGTCAGTGCTTTTAGGCAGCTCTTCCCAGGCCTGTACCCAGTACAAGTACTGTGTGTGAATATCAATCAACTTTCAGATGTCTAATGGCCAACAGTAAAAATAAGCAATTCAAACCACAGAAAAGCTGTAGGTTGGAAAAGACCTTTGAGATCGTCGAGTCCAACCATAAACCCCTCAACACCGTACCTGTTAAACCATGTCCCTAAGAAGTGCCTCATCTACACGTTTCTTGAACACTTCCAGGGATGGTGACTCGACCACATCTCTGGACAGCCTGTTCAAATACTTCACCACTCCTTTCATGTAGAAATTTTTCCTAATATCTAACCTGAACCTCCGAAGGCACAACTTGAGGCCGTCTCCTCTTGTCTTATCAGTAGTTATTCTCGAGAGGAGATCGACCCTCGCCTCACTACCACCTCCTTTCATGTAGTTGTAGAGAGTGATAAGGTTTCCCCTGAGCCTCCTCTCCTCCAGATTAAACATCCCCAGCTCCCTCAGCTGCTCCTCATGAGGTCTCTGCTCCAGCTCCTTCACCAGCTTCATTGCCCTTCTTTGGGCACACTCCAGCGCCTCCATGTCTTTCTTGTAGTGAGGGGCCCAAAACTGAACACAGTATTTGAGATGCGGCCTCAGCAACGCTGAGTACAGGGGGATGATATCACTCCCTTAGTCCCACTGGCTACTCTTCCACCAACATATGTGCAAATGCAGAATTACGCTACTGAAGTGTTCTGATTCTTGCAGACAGAGAAACTGCACAAACATATGACAGGGTTACTATTCACTACATGTAAGAAAGAAGAAGAGAAGGTTACTTAAAGTACTTCTTTAAACACTTTAACAAAATCCACATGGTACTTTTTAAATTCATCTTTTTAGAATATTAGAATTCAACTTTCATATGAATTATGGATCTATATGAAATATGGTTCTTCCACTGAAAAGGATGGAAATAAGTATGTGAGGTCATATCTGTAGGACCTCAAAGCATTTAAAAGTAGAAGAGCCATCAAGACCTATCCAAACACTCTAGAGCAGGGAGAGTTACCTGTTCCCAGTCTCCTCACTGACAAACAACTCAGAACTATTTGAAAATACTTGCATGCTAATCTGCACAGTGTATGCTTGAAAAACATGCACACCCCCTCCATGTCAGATGACTGGTATGAGATGCAAAAGGAGGGTTTTCTTTATATATAGAACCACATCATTTCTCAAATGCTTATGATCATTTCTTTTCTGAAGCACTAGGCAAACACTGCTACCTGAGAAAGGAAGTGTTTCTGTTTAAAAGCGACAACCTATGCTTCCAATTATGATGAACAATTTCTTACTGGCTACTATTTCTTTTTCACTGTGCTAAAACGTCTATTAAACCACTATAATATTTTGTCTTTTTCAGTTAAAATAAGCCTTGTCCTGCATCTTTCAAATATTTTCCACAGACTTGGGGACCAGAAATTAGGCATAATCCCAGAAGTCCTTAGAAGTCAGACATGTTAGTTTATCACTTGACAAGGTTTATTAGATTTTCCTCAGAACTGCCTAGTGTGAGTCTGTCATGTCTCTTTTCGTGATGTTTTCAGCATTTGCTGAAGGCAAAGAAAGACAGTAGCAAAATTTAAAAGTATTTAAAAATATAATCAACATAGTGATATGAAGCCAGTAGTTACATCACTGAATACTGTAATGTTTATATGTGCTAATTTGTTCTTATGTCTTTAAATTTATTATAGATAGATAAAAATATCTATTCTATAGATATAAAATTTATTATGGACTGGACTATTCTATCCACACAAAAAATAATGCAAAACCCAAGAGCTTCGCATCTATTTTATCATGAAAAGCAGCATACATTTGTCCGAACACCAGCTACCCATATGTGTCTTCCTCAGCACAGAGAATTTGCTTCCTTAATGTTGTGGTCATATATTTTTTTGAAAATATCAGAATCAACAATACTTCAACAGAGTTCCTTCTATTATGAGACGCTGAGATTTCAAGTTGGATTTCACTTCAGTGTCTTAGAGCCTAAAGACAGTCCTAGGAAGCTCTAGGCACTAAAGGATAAAGGAAATTAGTAGCATTGCAGGTAATGTTTTTTAACAACCAGTTGGCTGTATATCAGATTCGCAATACCATTAGTTTTAAAAATTCATTGAGGGGCAGAAATCATGCTTGCAAAAATAGTAAAGAGAATGAGAATTAAAAATACATTTCATAATGTAAAATACAGTTTTATGAACTTTTGAATACGTAAACATGGTTAATTCAAACAAGAAATCTGTTCTTTAAGCATGAACTGAGGTTGATTTTTGTTCACCCTGGCCAAAGTCCACGTATTGCACATTGCCCTTCTCACTACCAAACTCTATCAAGATCATTCTTACTGTGTTTCTAAAATGTTAAACAGTTGGAAGTGCTGCACACCCGGATCACATAAAGTCACCATTCTGTCCTGAGTTGACAGAATGGATCACATGTGAAGGTTACAGGAAACCCCTAAAACCAGCGGTTTTAATTATACAAATTCTGTCTTATAGATATCTCCCTGCAAATTTCCATTTCAATTTCCCATTTTTTATTTTTATAGCACTGATTGGCTGTTTGGCAATTGAGGGCCTAAAGCACTGTTACCATTATTCCTCTTTCCTCTGAGAACTGTTTTATTAAGGTCCGTGCTCACAGTGAGGTGGTTTCAAAACAGAAACATCCTTACTAAAGTTCCACATTTAACTGTAATAAGATCTGATCAAGCTCTTCAAATCTGTTAGATATTAGCAGTTATCAGATTCCTTATTTATCCATGCCTAAGTGACTCTGATTTTCAAACTGCTCAACACATTTTGGTATGTATTACTTTAATTTGTTCCTACAGGAACATGCATCAATTCTGCAACAGGTGGGGAAGTGATACGAAAGGGACAGGGACAGCAAGTCAGATAGTGCTACTGCAGTGAGTGCCAGGAGCTTTCCGCTGTTCTCTAGCTGCAAGAGCAGGACACTGCGTGGTGCTTTCTGTAAGGCAATGGTTCCCCAAATGGAGGGTTCATCTCTTGTAAAACATAGAAAAAAAATGTAAGTCTTGAGTTCTTATATATACAGAGGAGGTCTTTCAAATATAGGTCCTAAGTCATCACAGGCAAAATTGATCAAAGCTGTAATTTGCTCTCAACAACTGCTATTTTGATCCCTTATTTGTAAGACATAGTGTTGTTAAAGGTGTCCTTCTGTTTCTTACAGCACACTTTTACATTTATACTGCCATCCCGTGGTCCCTTATTGTAAATACACTGCTATCCTGGAATTCTCAATGGCAGGGAAAGCCCAGGAGAGCAGAGCAAGGGCTGCTCTCATCTTTGCCTATTATTTAGACTGGGCATGCAGTGCTGCAGGAAACATAATGTGTAACTAAAGAGCTTCCCTCACTAGCTCTCAAGGTGAAACCCCACAGCTCGGCCTCACTTGCCTTTTTGCTAAGGGCAAAATGACTTTAGCAGCTACACGGAAGATGCAGCTCCAGCCCCTCACTTGTAAGAGGGGATACAGATCCATGAGACATTTTCAACAATTTGTTCAGGAGCCCACATAGTTTTAAAGTTATACAGCTGTGGAATACCATTGGAGCATTTTATAGAACAAACACTTCATATAACTTCATTCTTTATGTAACTTCATTAATGCAGTTTCACACATACACTAAATTATTAAAGGAAACCTTAATATTTTCATTAGAAAAGGTGATCAAAACTCACAGAAATTAATATGTTTTTTCCAGAAAGGAAATATTTTATCTGTGACAATATTTGCATGCAAAAATACTCTGTGAATATTAGAACAGTCCCACGAGATCAGATCTAACTCTGTCCAGGTCTCTGTGCTTGAGGCAATAGTGAAGACCTGGAGAAGAGTAAGAGTAGGGCCAGCACACAGCAATACTTCCATGAGCCACTTTTTTCCAGGCTCCAGGGATTTACAGGCCATGGAATTCTTATGTTACTGACAACCTCACTTTGTTTAAGCGCTGTTGGTCAATTTTGCCTCCCTGAGATTTTTTGAAATGTTTTGCATTTTGCAGATTCATTTTAGATGACATCAAAAACTAAGTCTACTGCACTTCAGATGGGGCTAAAGAGATTTTGAAAAGCTACTACTCATAGATATTTCTGCCAGACTTTATACACAGTATTCTTGAGGGTTATGCATTATTTTAAAGAATCATGTTTATTTCTTCAATTTTCAAAACAAAATATCGACTAACTTTACCTTGGTATATTGCTCACGCTCATGTTCTTGACTAGAACCAGACCCTGATGTCTGATTATACCGGTGCATTTTCATTTTCATCTGTCTCGTGCGCTCCTCCACTACTAAGCTTGCTGCAAAAACACATAATGAAAATCAATTAAAGAGAGTAAAAAACTTTTGAAAAAACAAACAGTTTAGCACCACTTTTAACTTATTTCCATCTCAACAAAACAAAGAAATGTACAAACATGTAGTACAAGCAGGGTGTAAACACAGAACACAGGAACACGTCAAGAATCAACCACTTCCATTGCCAACAGTCTTTACCTGAAAATTGACAGACCTCCCAATTTCCTATACATAATCAAGCTGATGCAATAGATATAAAAAGAGCAAAAGAATTTAGGAGATAGGATGAATTATAAACCTGTTAAGCCCCCTGGATACAGGGGACATAAATCCATGGCCATCTAACCATGCATCTGCTTAACTGTAGAAAGCATCACAGTAGCCCTCTAAGGGTTAATAAACTAAACGAACAAAAATTTCTTTTGAAATAAATAACCTCTACTGGTATCTTAAGACATGACTGCTTACCAAAGCTAAAAACTATTTTAAAGAGGAGTAACTTATACTTTTAAATAGAGAGTAAAAAATACAATAAATTGAAGAAAGTTTCTAATAACTTTCTTTACAAAAGAAGTCCTTTAAAAACACTTCTTTGATCTATAACATTCACTCTATTTCTAAGAATTTTTACGTTCCTATATTTTCAGTTTTGCTACTAGAATATTTGCTTTAAAATATCTAATCCTAAACCCTCAAGAAGATGCAGTGCTATAAGGAACATCTTAACTTTGAATAAATTATCACAGTTATTTTAACCATTAATCCTGGCGGTGTTTTCCACAAGAAGATGATGTTAAATAGAGGAAAGATGTGTATAAAAACCCCTGTCCATTTGTGAATGCATTTCCTCATTTATTCCTTTACTGTTCAATACTTTTTTTGGATCTTTTATGAAAAGCTTTCTTAAAATAAGATGGCCTTTGTGATTATGTCAAAGAGATTCTGCCATTCTTAAATTCAGTAGCCCTATAAATACAAAGCAATTCCCATAAAATCCAAACTTTGAAAACTGATACTCTGTAGCATTTCTAGAAGTTGACCCAAATAAACATCATCAAGTAACTCTTCTAAATTATAGGAACACTCATTATATTCATCATTTTTACATACTATAACATACCAGCATCTTTCAATTGTTTTTTTTTTGTGTGTGGTTACAAATTCAAAGCTGATATTTACTTAGAAAACCTTTGAAAAAATGCTTTTCTGTTTTGGGGTCAACCATGGATTTATATGTCTCTCTCTAAAAAGATTAATTTTAAAAGTCAATAATTTTGTAAAGTCTATTTTTGTAAGCAATCTATGTTGTAAATAGTTTTGTAAAGTCCGATCTGGTCCCCAGATCAGTGACAGGAGAAAGACACTACTTAAAAAACAAAACAAAACAAACAAGCAATAATAAATTTGTAATAAATTTGCATTCACATAAGCCCAGAAAATTTCAAATACCCGAAAAATAAATACTCTGTCATGTGTCTACAGATCTGCACTTTGGATTAAGAGGTATCCAAATTATCTTTTTTTTGTTGTTGTTGCTAGTTAACTGTGAGATTCTTTATTTACATTTTTTTTTGTACTTCAGAAGTACACGGATAGATACACAAAGAAAGCGGTACAAAGAAGTGGATATTTTAAACTGTGATATTGCCCAAACCATGATTATGCATACACATACGTCCTGTAAAGTTCATGGAAGTCACAGAATATCTGTGCGCTGGTTAGGTATGAAAAAATATTTGAAGACGTCACTTTGAAAAACATTTTCACGTCCAACTTACACTTACATTTTTAAAATAAAAAGGAAAATTAAATATAGCAAATTACATTAAAGTTCTGCTACAGATACAAATTTAAGGCAAGAAATAAAGTTATCATAGTAATCTTTAATCTCCCACACTGCAGAGGGGATTCCGCGTATGCAGAATGTCATACTGGGCCCAGAGTATTCCAGAGTACCAATTATGTTGGTAAATGTGTACCTTAATTGCAATGAGTCCAGTTCCACCATCAGATATGCAGGCACAGCTCCAATTACTTCAATGGAAGTTGCATGGAGGTATCTGAAGGCAAAATTGATCACTTTAGGTGAAATTTTTAAAGATGGCCTCTTATTTTATGGACAGATATGAAGGGATTAAGATAGGTCAATTAGTGACTGAAGTCAAAAATTTAGGTATCTTAATCCTATCATATATGCATGGAATAGACAGAGTATGTAAGGTAAGAGGGAATATTGAGACCCCTTTAAAAATTTGGCCCTATATGTGTACTGTGCGCAGATAGTTATTCTAAAAAATAACCCTTTCATTGTGTAACTTTTAGGTGTTATGCTCCATAAATTGTACATCATACTAAATAATTTGTATGAAATAATGTTACTGTATTACTTACAATACTTGACAAAGAATATTCTATTGTATAATAGAAGACTATTTCAGTGATTATGTAAAATAAATTTTATAGTCAAGGCTGGGCAAATATTAAACCTTAACTTAGTAATCGCTGATGTCTTGTGTTTTAATTCTTAACCTGAAACCTACAGTTATGTCCTGTTTCACATTAATAAATACCATTATATAAAGTAACATGAGAACAAGTAATGAAGACTGTGAAGAAAAATCTAAATTTCCTAACGGAGAAATCTGGTTTTATGCAAGGAATAAAATGTATTTAGCTCATCAATTAGGTCTTAATGTATTTCTAAGCAAACATATGTCTAATAATGTCTCCACTCCCAGAAAATACAACTGTGTTCTTTTTTGCTTTGCTTACCATGCACATCAGAGCCCTGCTATATCTAACCGAATTCTGCGATGGAAAGTTTGGTCAACTCAAAATGCAGCCTGGGCTATACTTTACATGTTAATCACAAGAAGCAGAAAGAATCTGAGACAGGAAAAAAAGCACATTACCAGAAGCTCCAACAACCATGCAATCACATTGCTTTATTGGAACACAGATAGGTACCACAGGTAATGCAAATTTGACATAAAAATGCTTCAAGGCCTTTAAACGCCTCTGAGAAATATAAGGGTCTGACTTCTAGGCTATGAGTATTTACAGAGTGTTTTTCCCAGAGCTCTTGAGAGGCAGGACCATGCAGTAATTTACATATTGAAGCACTGGAATCCCAAGACCTCTAAACTCTACACTGGCCCTAAAATTAAATTAGTGGTACAGTTACCACCAGGATCAGTTAAGCCAACATGTCACTCTGGTGTCAGAAAAGACACTCTAATCTCTTTAATAGATGCTGATTCAGATATAAGGTGAATCAAGAGGTGAATTAAGAGCACAATTAACTGAAAGAAGAGCACTCATTAAGTAGACTGCTTAAATAAGAGCAGCAAGTTTAGAGTCAAAGCTTTTATAAGGGACTTTCAGTTTCTTCTTATGTAAACCACATCAGAGTTGTGTAACAATGATGTACGTATACAATCAAGCCATGCAAGGGAGAAAAGACAGACATAAAAATGGAATAAAAATGTCAAATTCCATTAATATATTTATAAACCAGTCTGATTCCTCATATTCTCAAACTACAAAGAATTAACTTCCCAATACAGTCCTGCATAGTCTTCTATCCAGCAAACAAACTTCCCTTACCTATTCCTTAATTATTCATCTCACTGCTAAGTCTCATTTACCTTCTACACCTTTCTACTTTTTTTTAATAAATAACATAAAATATACAATTTCTTTTGATTGTTTAAAATATGCATATCCATAATAGCTTACTAATAGGAGGCCGGGATTAAACTAAAAAAATGCCTACAGCTGTCTCATTTGCAGCATACAACCTACTCTCAGAGAAAATTAGGCTAGGCCAACAGCGCCTTTTTCTTAAAGATGATAGACATTTCTTAATTTTTCTAACAGATTATCCTTTAACTAAAATTTATACCCCCTTTTAGTATGCTAGTGCTATGGTAAGGTTTTTAGAGTAGCATCTGATAGCATTAGCTAGCAGAAACTAGAAATAAAACTGAAGTAATTTTGAGTTTTTATGTAAAATAATACAGCTGCCTTTCTAGCTCTTGTTTTTAATTCCCAAGTTTACATGTTTAGCTATCCATCTCTTTCACATTAAGGCAGTCATCAAAGACGATCTATATTCTGCATTTAGAATTTGGATCTGGATAACAGATAACATTTAAAAAGAATTCAAACACTTGAAACAAGGGCTTAATATTATTTTAGCACTAACATTGCTTGCTGTGGAGCAATGAGACCATCTTGCTTCTTAACCACCCCCAAATTCCAAGACAAACAATCATCCACCAAACACCTGGACGTACTACATAGGTACCCCCAGCGAAATGTCACTATATCTGAAGTGGTGATTTGCTGCTACCTAGCAAACAAAAAAGCAAGAAGGAAAATTTTAGCAAAGTATACCAAGATAAGCCTTTATACGTAAGAAAAGAAAAATAAATCTTTAAATGCCATACAAAAGAAAAAGACAGGGAGTTTTAGGATATTAACAAACTCCTGGAAACTAGAAGATACTCAGTTTATGTAGATAAGGTCAAAGAGATTCAGATTCTTTAGTAAGACCATCTTTCCAAGTTTACAGTTGAGGAACATGATTCAGGGAGAAGTCATGAGAATTGTATGAGGTCCAGAGAGCAGTCTTGCAAAAGCAGATTTAGAAAATGATTAAAAAGAAAGCAGATATGTGATTTGATTGTGGTCCATAATCATTTACATGTGGGAAGTGTTCTGAGAGTAAAAGTCTCTGCAATTTAGCAGATGCAAGTACAATAATACGTAACACTTAGAAATCAGTTAGAGAAAAATCAGATAAGTAATACAATCTATGTATACAAACTCAGGTAGTTATTAAGCACTGAATCAATATTCCATAATTTTCAGCCATTATATTAAGTGGAAATACCCTTCTATAAGGGCAATCTTGCTCAAACACAAGCAGGAGCTTAATGCCACAACTACAAGTAACACTATCTGGTCATTTATTGAAGCAGATAATCATAGTCCTCTTTGCTAGGCTATAGAAAAATCTATGTATAACCTTTAGCATTGGTTATAGGATTTCTTGTAAAGGAATTGTCTGCAACCAACAGAGATTTTGCTTTTGAGTACATTTCTGCATAGATGGCAAAATAAAAAGAAGGTATGGGAAAACAGTTCAATTTGGAAATCCTCCAAGTCTTAGTTGCACAATTACCTGCTGGAATAAGCTAGGTAAAAAAATGAAATCGGCATCAAGATTTTAGATGGCTGTAACACTTACCAGTAGATATCACACATTCTTTATGATGCAAACTTTAAGTGAAAAAGTCTGAAAGTCAAAAATGACAGAAAAATTTCCATACACATGGAAGCTATTGAAAAGTAAATCAAAATGAAATCTTATCTCATAAAAACTATTTCACAGTAACAATGTATTAGGGCATTCCTATACTACCCTAAGTGTTTTTATGATGGCTTAAGTCACTACCTAAGATCACTGCTAACTCCCACTGTGCCTTTAAAGGCCTATGCTTTAACAACAAAATGGATGTCATTTGATCTTCCACAATATCCTAGGAAGTTTAGGACTTCCACAGATGCTATAACAAATATGGGATTACTGACAACAATTAGTGGAACCTACTGCCGTAGAGGCTACAGATCTGTCACTTAGCAATGGAGACCACAACTCTGCTCTTGCGCATGTTTTTCCCTGATTTATAAGCAGTCAAGGAAACAGCAAGTTCTGGAAGTTCCTCCTTGTCACAGAAGCTGGCACACAGAGATGTGACCTGTCTTCACCCTCTGTGTCCATACTAAGAAGAAAAAGTGAACCTATGACAAAGAGCTATGGTGAGGTCTCGAAGCAGGTTGGCTAACCTTTCTGTGGGCAGAGGCCAGGAGCTCTGTCTCTCTATGCTGTTTAGATGTTGTGTGGACTGAAATCAAGAAAAAAAAAAGTGGTATGTTTTTTAAAAAACAGAGTTGGAAACCAGAGAAAAAAGACAGGCAGAACCAATGTCCAGAACTAAGATGAGGGAACAGAACAGTAGTGAAAGTTGGATTGGGAAAATTACCCCCTGGAGTGGATAAGGGAAGTCAGTGAGAGGGATCAGGAGTGTTTGTGGAAGAACTGGCTGTGTAACAGAGAGGAGAGAACTGAGAATGGTACTGAACGCAGACAAAGCATTTTAGAAATCTTCAAGTTACTTCTTTGCAGCCTTCAGGCTGAATTTTGAAATGTGCCAACACAAAGCACTGTAGTCTGTTTCATGACTTAAAAATTCACAACAAACTCAAAAGCAAAATGTAAAAAATACCCCAAAATCTGAACTCATGAGCAGATAAATTTTGAAAATTCTATCTATTAATAACACACAGATATCGTATATGACTTTTAGAAGTACGCATCAGCCAGATCTGGACGTAAGGTTGTCATGCTCTGAAGCAGGCCCTGCAGCCTGGATCCCTGGACCTCCCTAGAACGTGTTGTGGCTCCCTTATTTAAGCTTGGGCACGCCGGTTTCATTTCCAGGGAGCTCTTGGTCTCTTTCATTTCTTGGACTCTCCCCAAAAGAGAACTGAGTTCTCTCAAACACATATTCAAGTTGCCAAGCTGTGAAATGGGCTTGGGTCCTCCAGTAAACACAGAGGCATATCAGTGACTTTTGAGTTCAGCAACTTACTCTTGAAGGAAAGTATGCCTATATAAAAAACTGAACTGGCAGTTGCAGCACTTCATTTGCACTTTTTTCTCTGGCGGTTCCAAAGAAAACCAAAGAAAACAAGAAAAACACATTCAAGATGTGCTTGAATTTGAAAAAAATAATTTCCTGACTTGGCCAGCAATCCTAATCAGTTTGACACTTCAGTAAACTGAAGATCTTACAGTGACAGAGGAATCTCTGTGTAGAAAGATCCCATTACCTTCCATCAGCTCCCAGAATCTGGCTAGGTCCCTGAGAATACAGTGGAAACAAGCTCTTAGACAAACCTACAGTTACAAAGGCACGCTCCACTGCTCTGCCTGAAGTCAATTGTTTTTAACAAAGCAACATCTCCTGCTGAGTGGGGTCTCGGGAGTTGAAGGAAACTTAAAAAATGAACTGGAATGATCGATTTGTACTGTTCTGTTTGAAAGGAATATAAAGACAGATTAGCAAAAAGAAAACTGATGGACTCAGAAATAGTTTCTAAAATCAATTGTTCTTAGTGCTATTAATACTACAAAATAACCTGTAGCAGTGAACTTTTAATTTCAATACTATTGCTTTTTCATCTATTTCTTTTCACATCATGATGAAAATACTTTTGAGCATTAACATGGACATTGGTGTTCTTAGATAGCAAAACAGCCACTGCATTTTATATAAGAAACTATGAATGGATCAGTGGGATCCATCCTCTCACAAAGTGAAGAATCTGAAACATATATTCTGATTCAAGTCCATGAAACAAACTGGCTTTGGTCCATCAAAGCCTGGATTCAGAATAAAATTGCTCCAGATCTTAAGGATTCAGCACTGAAAATCAGTAAAGGTTTATCTGTGCTATTAGTGTTTATGCAGTCTAGTATTTTTCTAATAGTTAACTTGAAATAGGATTATCATTCTTTCCCTCTCCAAATTTCATCCTGACTTTGAGATAACTCTTAGATCCAGAAAAAAAATAAAAGCAGGACTTATCTGCAATGTTTCCTTGACTGGGACAGATGATAGTACTATTCAGTGTCCTGGAACAGACTTAAAGACACAGCTCAGAGCTCACTGATTGCTAGGTATGACACAGACCATGGAGAATTCATAGGAGATCAAAACTACACCTGCAAGAATTTTGTGCCTGACTGCAGAAACCTGCCCTAGATGGTGCTTAACTTTCTGAGAAGTTTGAGGGCTTGTCATTAAAATAAAACACAGGTCATGCTGAACTAACTTTTCTTCATAATGTTGCTGTGTGAAATGGATAGTGTCTGGCCAGCATCACTTTCAACTATTCCTATCCTCAAACCTATGAAACATCCTTCACAGAAGCCTGCAGTTGTGGCTGCGTCACTACCATTACATTAGAAGCAGGCAGGTAGACCTCAAGAAGAGCTTAGGTAAACTCTTAGTCTTTGAAAAAATTTTAACCCAAACTAGCAGGTTCTGAGCCATGTAAAACTTCATGACTACTCCTGTTAAATCCAGAATATACCATTTCCATAGTAAAATTAGACATCACAAGAAAAATCCCTTTCAGATTCTGAAGAGATATCAGATAGCATATAGATATTTGAGAAGGAACCATATCACTGGGTAAACACTGTTAACTAAATATAACATACTGACATGGAATATACTGAGGGAAAAGCCAGTATTAACAGTTGCCAAACATTTGTAAAAAATTACATAAATATTTACCTTTTGTGGAAGAGTTAAAATTCTCTTGTTCTTCAATGAATTAAATGCACGGAATGATGGAAACAGAAAAAGAAATCAGCAAATTTAAAGTTAGATAAAGAAATGTGTTACATGTGACAATGGCATGTACAGTAGGCATATTACAGCATATGTAAAAGTAATGTAGAAAATGAAAATGATAAACCATGACAAATAATAAAGCCTATGACTTCCTCTTTAAAATTAACAGGAACAATGAAGTCACTAAGATCCAGATTGTGGATTCTTTAAGTATTCTGCTATAGCAGAATTGTCAAACCCAAGTTTATGAACAATATCATATAATCACTTTAGGTATCTAATTTATGAATCATACAGATGCATTATATGTTTTGAAGCTTTTTTCTACATCGATGAATTTTCCATATTTACTTCCTATTAACTGCTACTCAAATTTCTCGACTATTGTAAATGATTCTTTAAGGAAAATATTATGAGACTTGAATTAATTTGCAGGATTTAGCGGTGCTGAGAGAAAATACTCTTCAATGCAAATAAAGATTCCACAAGCTGCCTCAAAATATGTAGTGCCACCTAATAATTTCAAAATAAAACCAGAAATATGAAGACAAAAATACTAAAAGAGTAAAATCTAAAATTGAAATGACCTATTCTTTTCCTTTGAAACCTCAAGCTTTATACGGATTAATTTGAAAGAAGATTTTAAATCACAGGGTCTGATCTTTTCCAATTACTCAAGCAAAACTCTTACTGGCCGCAAGGAGACTTCAATGATCAAAAACATATACATAAAATGTTTTTCTCTAACTATTTATATTTTAGCTTCTTAAGATGATTAATGATGAAAAGATATTTGCAGCTCAAATGTATTATTTAACAACATGCTGTTTTCTTCACATGAAATTCTGATTCTTGTTTGTTAAAAGGAAATTGAACATCAACACACTTCATTCCTCTGTGTTGTGAGTATCTTTAGGGATTTGTATTTATATTTGCATACGTACATATTATATACATGAATTTTATAAAAGCAATCACCATTAAGTATGGAGCAGTCTTCAAGGAGGAGGTTTTCCTCATGAAATAACGACACACACACACACATGCACACTTCCATGTGGATACAAGATATGTCTTATGCAGATTTTTCTAACATAGGTTAAGATAACTGCAGCACTGAATGCAGGAATAATTCTTTCTGTGGTTACATTTCCACTTCTTTTAAGGCCATTGCATAAGGCTTATTGCTATTTATACCACTGTAAACAGATAGGAAAAGCACTAGTTGAAGATGTTTACAGATGCCCTTTAGATGTAAAGAGAATGCTGATTATCACAATCCTTACTGTCATTATAGGACTTCTGAAACATGAAACCATATTCTCGAGCCTATGAAAAACAACTGTCCTGTAGAGTCAAACAAAAGCAGACACAAGGAGAATGACATTTGTCCCAAATTTGCTCTGAAAGATCATTTCTAAAAAACCAACAACCATCACACATGTATCTTGCTGATTCATAAATGTCAGTAGTACATAATATAGCTTTTCTTGTTTGATTTCTGTCCTATAGTATGTACAGCAACTAACAAGCAGTGTAGAAAAAAAGGCTACAGATCTTCAAGCTATATTCATTTGCTTTCTCTGTAAGATATCATACAAACTACCATACAAAAAGTGCACAGACCCACCCTAATATCCTATTCAAGCAAGAATTCCTGTGAATCTTCATAGTTGCCATGATAAAGAATGAACTGAGTAAAGATTGCAGAAATGAGTTTTATGCAAAAGTACCATTAAAGAAAACATGCAGCTACACAACAAAGTTGTTAGATAAACGGCACAAAAAATAAAGTTATGGCAGAATCCCCACCCCTCTTATGATTTTCAAAGTTCCATTCAAGCATTACCCAAATAACAAACACTGATGAAAATCTCTTACGATTTGGCACAAGATAACATATTGAGAACATGGTATTGTGCTTACCATGGCTTAGAATTTCACTGCTTTAGTCACTGAGCGGAAATGCTTTATTATTAGGTTCTTTTATAAGATTGTCAGGAAAAAAGAAAAAAAAAAAGTGCTTCTTAAGGAGAATAAATTCAGGCAATGATTACTGTATTGGGCTTACTGGAAACAAATACACCCTGCATACCCAAACTAATTTTTCATAGTCAAGCACCTCAGGATCTTATCCTGATAAAAGATCTCTCTGCATCTTGGAGCCTGGGCAGTACTGCTGATGACGTTGCACTGGAAACAGCTACAGTCATGTATTGAACTTGCTGAAAATACCATCTAATTTTTTTTTACAACTCTTCCAAGTGAAAATACATCGTATTTATTTTTCCTTCCATACTAGCCTCGGCAACTATCCCCTTTACAACACAGTGTACAAGAACTTTTACAAATACTGTTTCTCAAGATAAAATTACGAATAGCCTCTTGATCCTTTGTTATCTCTCACTTTTTCATAAAGTGAGTTTTAATGAATAATAAAATTATACAAATAGATTCTTCTATGTCTCCTGAATGTGAAAATATCAAAGGAAAAAAAAAACAGTCTTGATTTAAAGAAATTCAGTCTATTCACAACAATTACTATGATCTATAAAACAGATTTAGATCACAGATGTATATATCCCGATGTGCATTGGTCTCTCCTGACACAAGAGAACTTATGTAGAGCGCAAAACCGTAACAATTATTTCAATATCAAGATGATAGTTTACAGTATATTAAACAGAATTCCCTTGAAGCACAGAGTGTCCCTTGACATCCCTCTACTGGATGTAGAGAAGGAAATCTTTAGTCTTGGATTGCATTTGCCATAATACAGCCATATTGACATAGGGGGTGTAATGGGTAACAGTGAAGTAAGAGATATACAGCATATTCCTTGCGCATTTTATACATGTCACAAGCATATAAATCATAAATGTAAATATGTATTCAATGAAACAGTATTACTTCAGGGATTTTCAAGGTATCAACAACTTTCTAAACAGCTGTTTAATTACTTTTTTTTCCCTTCTGTATAACTACAATCCACCTCTACTCGTTCTCATGGAATTTTATTCACAGCATAATAGTTACCAGAAAGAGGAGAAAGATGATAGATGAATACCCAAACGAAAGTTGAATTAAATTAAAAGCTATTCATCATTATATATTTTATCGAATTCTAAATTGCAAAAGAAATACAAAATACACATGATATTTCATTTCTAAGCTCCTGGCATACTAATATGTGAAAATAGAAGCTGCAAAGGTAGCTTTTTACTAGTTCATAATCCAGAGAGTCCTTCATTCATTAGAAAACAAAACCAGAACACTCAAGTTGAAATTATGACCCGCTTGTATTAGTATAATAATCATTCACAATATATATTAAACAAGAAAATGTATTTGATTTAAGATTAGTTCAAGCTCAAGGCCACAAAGGTAATGTAAGCTGAATTTATGTTAGTATAAATCCTTATGCATGATATAAAAAGCTTTGATAATCCTTTATAAAAGGTCATGGTTGGGAACATTATGCATTCAAATAAGGGGTCAATCAACTGTTGCAGAAGCACTACAATATATTAACATTAGGAGCATTCCTTTCATTTCCATGTTGAAGAAAACCTTGTAGTATACAGCAATCTGAATTGTTACTTGTAGTCAATGAGAAAACAGGCTTTTGAAGACAGAAAAAAAACTAAACATACACGTATTATCTGCTGTGATATTAAAGCTAACTTTATAGCCATTTCATTTTACCATAACAGCTCATATTCTGTGTGGAGTTTGTTGCTAGAAAAAGAGGAGAAATATTCATGCTGATTTGATATTTGTATGCAAAAGCATCTTCCACAACCACTAGGCCTACGTTGTGCTTTCCAAAAGACAAGTTCTCTTTCCATGACTAGCTTATTTTTGAGAATGTAATAGCAGATAACCTGCGCTTTCACATTTCTCATGCTGACTATTTTCATTCTTTACTCACTGGACCAATATTTCATTTCATTCAAGGAAAAAAATATTTATTATTTATGTTAGCAATGCACAACAATTAATATACATCACAAAATAAGAAATGAATAATACCGTTGTCAATATTTTGTATCTTAAATTCTTTAACTGAACACAAACTAAATGTGTTCCTGGAAAAATGTGGATGGAAACTATAACGATTCCAGTAGAAATTTTTAAGTGGACAGACAAAAATGGTACTAGAAAATTAAGGCAATTTTATCATATGTAATATATATATCATCTAGTCTGCTGGACTTTCCAGACTAGAAATAAGCTTTCATTCTCTTCTATTGCTTTATGGTAGAAATAGAGCATTGAATATGTAATTACAAAAGGAGACTTTAAGCAAAGCAAAGAAAGGTAAGAAATCAAAGAGTGTGAGCTATGATAAGCTCATTATTTGATACCTTGCTCTATACTGCCACTTCTTACTGGAACTTGCGGTAGCTGTCTTCCCCTGCGACTGCTGAAGGACGTGTCTGCAGGAGGAGACTGTGTGGGACTTCCTTGTTGATGTATTCTGCAGGCAAAACGAAAATAAAAATAAAATAACCCAAACGAAGACAATTCATGTATTCTGGGTTCTAAACATGTATTCAATTGCATATACAGGAGATGGGTTTGAAACAATTTGTGGTGTATGCCATATGCACATACTCAAATCTGATACCTAATGAATTTATACGGCTTATCTTAAATTTCTCTAACTACCTTTAACTGAGGAGAAATTGTTTCTTTTTTTTTTTTCTCTCCTTGAGAAAGTACTAGCTAAAACCCACTGAACTCTAAGTAGTTTTCTAAGAGTCACTTGACCCACAATTCTATGACGTGCTGCACTGGTATAAAGACTGTACAAAATGCCATCTTCATGCTTTATTAACATTTGTATTCCTTTTGTGCTGATGCAATAATTGTAGGAGGCCACAGAGAACTGGACTGCAGGCAATTAATGTTTTTTTCTCCCTGAAATTGAGCAAAAAAACGAAAGCATTTTTCAATGTTGGTGTTGTCTGTGTGAAAGTAAATGTGTCTGCATATACTGAATAAAATGGAAAGTGTAGAAAGCAATATCTCCAATTTCTAATATTCCACCCTAAATAAATATTAGAACTGCATTAACTATGGCTGAATTCTAGTGAGTATTATTTCAGAGCTCCTAGACTATTTGGTTTCTTACAGTATCTGAGTTTAACACAGGTCTTTGGACCGCTCCTAAATGGGTGAGGCAGAGCACCTCTAACAACTAGGGACAGGGAGAGGCAAGGCGGGAAGCGGACGGCTCAGGGCAGAGCTCACCTTTAGCCCTCCTGGCCAGGGACAGCCACGCGCATCCGAGCGGACAGGCACTGCTTCTCTACCGCACTAGGGTGCAGCTGGGGAGTTTGCCAACCACGTGCAATTTCAAGGCAAACATTTGCCTGTGTTCAAAATACTCTTCAAGTTTATAGTATGTGGAACAACCGACCTCCTCTTAGTCTGTGGGGTGAGAGTTAGCTGCGCCAACGGCAGGTTATTATTTCCTGCACACTACTGAAGCAAAATGCTTTGGCAATTTTCATATGAATACAAAACAAAACACAACAATGGAAGGACAAAACACAGCCAAATTTTTACTCTGCACTGCGTAACTACTCAAATTCAATAGTAAAAAATACTGTCTGGATGGGTGAAGCTGAGCGGAATAAAGGATATGGGAGAAGCGTAAATACCGTGAGGAGAGGATAATCTACGGTGCCAGAATGAGTGAATGTGCCATGTATGCTCAGGAAGGTACAACACCACACTGACACCTGGGAGGCAGGACACAAAGCCGGGCTGTACATGTAATAGCAACCTTGTCAGAAGTGGAGAAGGCGGCGCCGACCCTCCGGGCGCTAGGTGATGTACAGAGCATAAAGGTCTGATACTAGAGTGCTCACTCGACCTCGAGCGAGCGTGATGCCTTCCCCTAATGACTGGCTGTTCAGTCGTTCGTGGGGCTGGAAGTCCCCTTCTAGAGAGACATGGTAGCAGACCCCTAAAACATCAGGGCCAAAAAGAAACCGTTCAGTTGTTAGCTCCAGGCACACGTCCCCATGCCTCCCTCCACCAAAGAACGAACCGCCGATCCCAGCTGCAGGACCAGTGCTGACATTTCAGACCAAGGCCATCAATTCAGACTACAATTCATCTTTCCAAACCACAAACCGCTGAGCACGCACAACTCCACAGACACACGACTCCAGCTGTGAAGCTGATATACTGCACTGAGCAGCACAGTGGGCCAAGAACTCCAGCTGCATCTTCAACACAGCAAACACAGGCTAATGTACATCACAGAAAAGTACTACCACAGAGCAGGCTATCAAAACCTAGTTTTAACACAAAACATTTCTGTTTTTAAGGTGCATGTTTTATTTTTATTCAAAATGCTAACTGTATTCCTATTAATGTCCTAAACAAGGACAATATGTAAGCATATATGCAGTTCCCTTGGTTTCCTTAAGAACTTGAAATGAGGTATGTAGTTCAGTATCTTTCTGCAGTAATCCCTAGAAAATAGAAGGGTTCTGAAGGACCACTAATGAAAACATCAACATATGTAGTAAAATGATCAATTGTGTTAGGATAATAAAGCACAATTATTAGTAGTTTAATAATTGCATATATTGTATGTGTAAGCTAACCTGAAACATTACAGATTTAGACAGTGATAAGGTAAATCTAGCAATTAATGTTAGAGTTTTTGTTTTCTTTTAAGTATTACAACAACATAACAGTGTGCTTCCCAAATTTTATAGGTGGGCACTACCATTGGTGTTTTTTTAAAACATAAAAAAACGCTTTTCCACATATATTTTTATAATTGAAAACCTCCTTAGTTCTTTGAAAGTTAATTCTCTACTTCAGAGAATTGCAATAAGAGGAATCTGAAACAGCTGCTATCTCTTGTGCTCAGTCATACAGTTCATTCAGTTAAAATGCTCCCACAGCAACTGTCTTCTCACTTTGTCCTCAACAGAGTGGAAGCTACAAGCAAGACTGCTTACTTTAACCTTCAGCAATTTTTTTAATTCTAGATGGGAGCCTTATTTCTTTAGATAAAGACCCCAAGTCACTGCCAAATTTGAAAATATCTTTTGAGAAGGTGGCAAGTATAACATAAGATGCCTCCCATCTTGAACGTTGTCCTTTGGTGGTATTCAGGAAACCCCACTAATCATAATCACACCCACAGTGGTTTTATGACTTTGTTAAAGGACTGCAACAAACTGCTTGGATGCTCTAATTGCCTATTTCCATCCTCTGGATTCCTTCCAAGCTTAGTATTAATTCCAGGACTTCCGTGGGGACACCTGTAACATTCTTGAAGAGATTGATTCACCTGGTTGCAAGAGAAACCAAGATAGGGAAGATGAACTGTGTTCTGAAAATGCCCATTTCTCTGTGCTGGCCTAAAGGGAATTCCCACTATTGCACATAACTTGCTTTGAAACATCAAATATGGCAACGTAGACCCCACTTTGTTTTCACAGCAGAAATATGCTCAAAATTAACATGGTTGTCATGTGCTCAGTTCCAATCTGTTTCACATTAAGGGCTCACTAATCCTGGAATTTATTTAAGAATCCAGTGAAACATTATGAGAACTTGTACTTCAGTTACAAAACAGGCACCTGGCCTGGCACTCAGAAACTTTCTGCTGTTTTTTTCAGAAATACCCTCTTTATGGGCATTCTTCCACTAAACAAAACAGGATCTTCCTAACTAAAATGAAGTTAAACCAGACTCAGGTGGGGTTTTAGATAGAGAACAAAAATGCCTGGGGTGAAAATGAAGACTAGAGCTAAAGGGAAACTGCAAAAAAATAAAGAAGAAAAAAAAAAGCAATTAAAGCAATTAAACACAGCAATTAAAGATTCACTGTGTTAGGAGAAAGATCAGTTGCTGAAAGGAAGAATCCTGCAAGTAGCTGGTTAGGAGAGTAAGACAAAAAGGAACAACTATGAGAGACAAAAACTGGTGACCAAGGAACTGGGACAGAAGTGAGGTACATTAGGAGAGGGATGAGATGTGGTAGCAATGGGACTGCAATAGCACATTTGAGCATGTGCCATCTCCAGGCACCGCCGGTCGCTGTGAAGGAAGGTAGCCCTGAGAGCAGCTACTCTGCTAACCCAACAGGCAACAGCTTGCCAGGGAATCTAAATGTCCTGACCTTGCTTTACTCCCAGAAAACTCAAATTCCTCTCACTTGAAACTCGTGTCCCACTGCTATGTATTAAATGAAACATGCTGCTGCATATGGTACTAGGAAGGAAGTGTTCACTGTTGATCTTGAACACCTCTGGCAGGGCATCCTTGGGAAAACACAGCAGATATCATGCTGTTAAACACCGAGTTGTAATGTTGAGATAAAACCTGACAGGCGACTTCAGCTTTGGCATTTTTGGGGTGAGTTGTTAGGGGTAAAACAAAACAAATCAAGAGATGTCTGAGTCAGTTTTTCATCACAGTTTTGCAGTCTCACTCATACAGACACACAGAAATGTCGGATGTTTTTCTAAACAGTTTTACCACTTCGGAAAAGGTTACAGTCCCCTTTTGAAGGCTTACCATGGAATTGTTACGAGAACTTTTAACCTCTGCAAACTATTCTGAAAGGATTTGCTTCCTTCTGTTTATGTAAACACCCTAAGATACCACAATACCTAGAAACATAATCTTACATATCATGTTGAAGGGTTTTATAAAGAAACTGATGGTATCCTGGTTCTTATTTGCACTAATCTGCTGAACTTGACAAGATCTCTGAATTGGAAAATAAGGGCCAAATCTAAGACAACAATGGATAGTTGGGGAAGCACTAGACTGTATTTGCCATTTGTTTGGCCTCTTAACAAAATCTCCTGGCATTAGCACAATATTAATGTTCTGATTAAATATTAAACTAGAGCATTCAGTTATGGTTAGACATTTTTGTGTCTAGCATCTAAAATAATCAGAAATCAGAGCTCTTCTTCTACTGGAATGTAAGAAAAGAAAAAAAAAAGGCTATGCAGGTTGACACTTTTGGAAACTTTGTTTAACTTGGGGGGAGAAGTACTTGTATCTAGTTTCCTTTTTTTTTTCTACTTTTTTCTAGTGCTATTTTTTTCTAGTTTTCCTATTGATTCCTGTCAATAGATTTCACGATGCTTAAAAAACAACATGCTTAATCTACATAACTGCTGACCACAGCCATTACATGGGGACTGATCAATGAGAAAAATGAAAAAATATTTGTTAAAGTTCAGCACATGAATCATTACATCTACTGAAGTCCTCTTTAGAATCCAGCTTCCAAACCATTAAATCCCACAGAAATTCTGCATATAAGGCATTATTTTCAGTATTTTGAG
>JAUBNY010000862.1:2055613-2065936 GCA_032275445.1 Crypturellus soui | reverse complement strand
GAGCTGTGCTGGACCAGTGTGTGCTGGGAAAACCCAGTCCCACCACTTGGCACTAAATGACTATCCTGATGATAGCAGAAAACAAGTGAAACTGAAATACTCCTCAGGGATACTCCTACGGTCAAGTCACAGAGGAGGTTCAAAGCCCAAGACATCAGTCAAGGTCTACAATTCTCACCTTCCCTTAATTAATCCTTTGCTCTTTGGGAGAAGGAAGTTAAACCACTGCATGGCAGTTACAGCTAACTGCATGTTTTGGACTCATCTTCATTTTCTATTGGACATGTAAAATGAAGAACCCCATGTTCTTGTAACTCCTTTTAACCGGGCAGAAAGAACATGGAACAAGGAGGCTGCGCACAGGTAGCAGGATGGGGGCAGCCTCAGCTGCTCTGAGCTCCATCACTGCAGCACTGCTTCTAGTGACCAGATTACCCACAAGACTTCCACATGCACCATCCTTTCTGACCCTTTTGTTTTGTGCAAGAACTACAGAAGGTAACACTAACTTCACTAAGTTAGACTGCCATGCTTCTTTCATTCAAAATCTTACAACGGTTTCTAATCCTACGGATGCTTTACTGTAATGTGTTTGCTAACATGTATTAGATGATTTCAATCTTTTGTACTCTTGCCAAACTTTGACTGGCATTGAAAGAATTACAATTATACAAGAATTAGAGTACTCAGATGAAATTCCAATTTCACTGATGTGTGTGATATAAATACCAATCACTTCAAGGACAGCAAGATTTTAACACGAGATATAATTCACTGTAGTCAGAGACAGTCTTTCCATAGACTTCAAAAACAGGAAACAAAGTTACTTAAATACCTCTACGGTTACTAAAGTACATTTGTGGACAGTAAACCGCTGACCCATCAAATGGCCCAGGATTAGTGTTTGCAAAATGCAGTATCTGTAAGAAGTATCTGTAAGAACTCCATTAAGAGTTTTGAAATAACGTTTTACAAGTTTATAATTTATAATGCTGGCTTACATTTGGTAAAGGAGAAGTAGTATCCAAACACAGTTATAGGTTTCACACACTCTCCACTTTATATTAATGGAATAAAGCCAGTATCAAGTTAGTGAGACAGATTACAGTACAAATGTAACTACTGCGGATAATCTTAAGCAACGGTAAACAGTAGCACTCCAGTAATTGAAGAAAAAATATATCTATATATTTGCCTTACAGTTTCAAGTCCAGCTTCATAAGAGTTTACAGAAATATGGATTATTTACATGAATCAGCTTTATCCTGACATTTGTTATAAAACAAAATATTTTGATGGGTAAATTTTGAATTTTAGTAGAATTATCACCTATCTGCTTTGATGAAAAAAATGGACCTAAGCATTAAGACATTAAAAATTACAATTATAAGGAAAGACATATAAAAATCAGTACTACCAATCGACCACCAAAACTGATTTGAGTAGGAAATTTATGACAGGAAAAATATAAATGCTTCTATTCATCATAGTTGGTAATTTAGCATAAAAGTATATTCAAGGCACTGGCTTTTTTAAGAAAAACTTACCTTGTTAAGAAAACTTATTCCATGAAGACATTCCTAATTTAGGATGGAATTAAGTAACAGTGCCAATTTTTACATACACCAATTAATGTGCGTTACAGGCAGTTCCAACATATCAGATTATTTTCTCTAGAAACAGAGTGTTAGAAAAAAGAACAACAACTAAAATAAAAATAAATACCTAGACAAAAACAGGCTCTACAACAGATACTTATCATATTATAAAGCACCACAGTGAAAACGCCACGAACATTTACAGAAGCAGGTAAAACCAGACTGAAGAACACTGACACAGATGTTGCTCTGTTGCATTAGACATCTTATTTCATGGCTTGTCACTGTTCAGACAAACAAAAGATTTGAACAGGTATTAATTGTTAGGTGCTTTATAACAGTTCAACAAAATGCAGAGATGATATCTAAGCTGCTGTTTTATTTTGGGCTTCTGGAAGTTAGAAGTCTCGATATTTTAAGTTTCAGAATACTCCTCTGAGAGTGCAAGATGCAGTAAGCCACTTTTCAGCTGGGAGGAGCTGACCAGTACCTGTCATCCTCCGGAGATGCATGCTGGATATGAATCCTGGGACTAGTAGGTCGTCTCCTCTCTAGCGAGGGGGACCATCTATCCCTGTTTGCCCGTTCAATAAAACAGGAAAAAAATAGGATATTTAGTTTGTGATAAAATTAAAATATATGGGTTTGGGGACTGGAAAAATACCCTCAAACTAAGGAAATGGATAATGCGCCATTTAGTAATTTTTCTATTAGTTTTCGAATTCCCAGGTCTGCTGACTGCAGAAGTATTATAGTTAAAACAAATAGAACGTGTGCTCAAATAAGCAGGATTTATTTAAATCTTTCCCATAGTGCACTCTAAGTTTTCAAATATTCTCAAATGATAGATTATCTAGATGTCTTTCTCTCACACAGAAAGCTATAATTCCAAACTAAAAGAGCTTTTCAGAGACTGTATGTATGGGTGGTTATCCTAGTTTTTCCTAGATCTCTGGGCTGAAAAGTGCATTCTTAGTTAAAAATCTACAAGTACAAATCAGTTTCTAAAGTTCCCTTAGTCCAACTGCAGTTCAAGTGTAATGGGCCTAAATAGCCCCTCACATACTGCATAGCTGCTAGTATGAAGCAGCTCTGTATACCTTGAAGGGTGTACTTTTATTATACTATATATCACAAAACACCATGACTGTCTTGAACACTTTTATCTTCATATTCTGTTCACTTTGAAGTTTTTCTAAAGTAGACTATGTCCATCCACGTGTTCTCTTAACTGAATACTTCAGTAGAAACTACAGCTCAGAATAACAGTATTGACTACTGCCTCTTGACTACTTGGTTCTTTCATAAAACCAAGAAGATTCAAAGATTAAAGCGGGAATTTCTCAGAGGAGCATTACTCAATAAGCAGTTACTCTCTCTTAAGTAACTTGAAGTTAATGTTTAACCTGGGGTGTTAATTTAACAGAGAGCGCAATACTGTATCCATTTTTCATTAAACACTGTCATTTTTACATACTGTAAAGGCAAATCAATTACAACTGCTAAACTACTCTCATTTCTGTATTATAAATATATATATTTAATTTTACAATATACACTGCAGGTGCATGCAGCCAACTGGTATTCATTTCTTGGTATCCCTGAAATGCATTCCACTAGGTTACATGTTATAGAAGTAAATATAATAAAAAGATCTGAACTGAGAAGGAAAACTGGTGTCTTACACATTTTTTTCTTTAAAAGCTCATTTAATTTAGAATAGTGGAATTTAATTTAGAATAGTAAATAATACACTCTAGATGAGCACTGGTTTTCTTGTGGTGATGTTATATGGTACAACTGTAAATACAACAATTTGCAACTCCAAAATACACTATTTAATTGACAAAAATATCAAAACATAAACTATATAAACTCTGCACAACTATGTAATATTTCACTTTCTGAGGAATTTTTCCAGTCCATGTAAAAAAGGAAAAGAAGTTCACTTATGGGGCATGCAAATAACAAAGGTTTCAAGGAGGTTAGCATCACCTGAACATTTAGGAATATATTTCAGAAGACAGGTTGTTAGTGGTTAGTTTCTTTTTCTCTCCAAAGCAAGAGTTAAAGAAAATGTTAATGCATCAGTGCACTCAAAGCCCTTAATATGCTGATATCTACTATAAATATTAAATAGCAGTTGATAGAATTACCTAGGTCATGCAGTATGAACTTTGTGAACATGCTCTCTTTCACTGAATTTTGAATGATCATGAGCCACATTACAATGCAGACAAACATGCAACAACCCATCCTTTTACATGGTTGAAAGGAAAAAAAACATAATACATTGCACACCTAATACAAACAGCTATTTTCCTGTGCATTGTTTTAAATAAAAAGAGTCAGAATCAATATAGCCTTTAAAAGCATGTGATACAAACAGCTAATATCCCAAAATCACTAAAAAAAATTTAATAAAAATCACACCGAAATAAAAAAAAAAAAGCCTGGAACAGGATAGGACTTAACTGGATCAGATGACTGTTTCAAATTGTGTATTTGTTAGATGGCAGTGACCAATTAGCAAAAAAAAATTCTGCAAGATCTTTGTGATGTTTTGATTCGTCTAGGAGCCAACATCTCAGACTGAATCTCACACGGCGTTTTGCCGGTGTGCTGAGTGTGCTCGGTCTGACTGCTCTGATGTGCTCTTCAGCTCCTTGCTCAGAACTCCACAAACCTCTCAGCACCAAAGCTTACAAATAGTACCAATTTGCTCTGCCCTTTGCTCTCCCCATTTTGTGTTATCTATCTGCTATTACACCCCATGTTTGCTTGCAATACAAGAAATTTAGACAGTAAATAGAAGCCACAATGTGTATTACAAAATAACTATCAGCATCTCTAACATATTAAACAGTAGCTCATATAGGAGACTTGATACTATTAGGAGAAAATGCTAGTGAATTGGTACAGGATATTGCACTTAAATCTCAGGCCTGGGGGCCCTCCTGAGCTGAAGCTGCTGACTGCACATAAGAATTCTCTGCTCTACAGACATGACACAACTTACAACGAGAAATAGGGGAAATTTTGAGATGTAGTGAAAAGAACAGATCAGTAATGAAACAATACACCAATGGAAGTAGTGGCTGCACAAAAACATTTTCAATGGCATTAGAGGCTATTTACTAAGCTAACGTACAACTATTTCCTAAGCTAACGTATGTCCTGCACATGATCACACAAACTTCAACAAGATTTTTTTTTTTTTTTTGACCAAAGCAGTTAGGAATAAACAGGAGGGGAAAAAAAGACTGGTGTAATTGCATCTACATGCATGAGCAGTTTGCCAGTCCAGTTACATTAGCAGACTTTTCTTTTAAAAATGATGTAGCTTACAATAGCAGAAAAAAAGAGTTTATTTTCTAATTTTTAGTGCAACTGAAAAGGCTTATACCTTCATAACTAGTACATACACTGTTAAAAGAACTTTTCTGATGGTAATACAATGACTTTTGTTTTTGCTGGCGCAGCAGCTTCTTCAAAATAACAATTACTCCAATCATTCCAAATGATGAGAAATGTATAGAGTTCAAGGATTTTTTTTTTTTTTTACCCAGTAAAGTATTAACACACAGAAATGGTGTTCTATTGTCAGTCAGTTACACAAAGCTAAAAGCATTTGTGTTATGTGTATGTATGTGTATGAAAAAAATCAAGTAGACTGTTCTAACTTGTGGTGTAAACTGCAATCTACTTTATACTCTCTAAGACAAAACATTGGGGGAACGCAGCAGAAGGAGTTTTCAACAGATGAGTATACTCATAATCTCATTGAAGAAGAAAATATATAATGCTGCATTTGGAAATCTATCTTTATAATTTGAGGCCTAACAGCCCATATTTTAAAATAAAATCTACAAATATATTCTGAGAAAAAAGCATCCGCTTAATGAAAAAAACACCAAAACCCTCAATATATGCTTCTTACACATAATAATAAAGAAGTGGCGCTATACAGATTGTATTTCACAAATCCAGGCAGTATATCTCCTTGCTACAAGCAGGAGCAACTACAGAATTCTGCCAAATCTCTTCTTAGAGCATCTAGTCTAGGCAATCTTTCCATATCATTAATTATACACACTTTCAGAAGCATTTTCTGATGTTTAATAGGAACCTATGTTACCATAACTTAAGGCCATTACTCCTGTCTTGTCCAGCACAGACACAAAATGCTTTTCGCACACTTTGAACTAAATTTTTTGTTCTTCGCACTAAAAGACATCTCTATGATTGCAAGTGATTGATAACTTATCCCATGCTAAAGCATTCAATAGTGGAGGATGAAGCCTTCTAAAACGAGTCTTCCCTCCTCTAATGGTTCAATATCTGTTTACGTATCTTGCTCTGAAACTTGGATCATTGGAATAATGACATCTGTGTCCAAAGGTAAGAAATGCATGTCACTAATCCCCTAATAGAACCACATAGGTATTATTTGCAGCAAAACCATCACAGGAATTTTGAACATAAATGACACTAGAAAAGCTTTTCTCTACTTGGTGAAGGACTCCAAAACAAAAGCAACTATTCAATCACCCTCTGGGACTTCTTAAACCATGGGCAGAAAATCCAAGTGACCCACTGTTTTTATAGACCATGCCTACAGATGACTCAACATAACCTAATGTTTAGTAGTCTACCATTTGGTAGACGCTATTAACATATATTGATTTTTTTTAATAAGGTGCTTACGAAAAATGCTGCAGATTCTATTTAGTGCCTGGTGGTAAAAAGCTATGGCAGATGAATCACACAGACATGATAGGTCTAATTAGCAACAATGATGAATTTAAATTAGAATATTTTAAGGAAATATTTTACAATTGCCAACTATTTTTTCTCTGAATACTCAGTTTGATGTATGAGGTCTTGAAATGAAATTACAAAACATAGACTACCTATACCCATACACTATAAACCAGCTGATTATATAAAAATGCAGCTGTATATATCTACACACAGTTATTAATATTCTCCTGCTATAAATTTATTTTTTTTATCTAGAACAGTATCTTGTGTTTAATTGTGCATTGCCTTATTTCTTTTATAACTAATATATATGTGGTTATCTCAGGCTAGATCTTAAAAAAGAGCAAACTTGCATAGAGCTAGTTGAGATATTATCAATAGAATATTACTTAATCACTCCGGTATAAGAGCACAATTTTGAGAATACTATAATTCCAATCAGGAGCAATGGCAAAGGTGGCAGAAGGGGAGGGAAATTCCACATATGATCAAAAGAAGAGAATATTTAAATAAAAGACAGAAGTAATCACTTACTGCTTTTACTTACAGATCCTTTCCCCTGACAGTGAAAATGAGGCAACCGATTTAACCATCAGATTGTGAGTAGCTATCATCTTCATATTATTAGCTGCCATATTAATTAAATGTAAATTGTATAAATTACATTTTAAATATGGTCAATAGGGATCTCTTATTGCCTTTAGTAAAATCAGAATTTCACCTTAATATGGAGTAATTCTTAGACAAAAATGGAATAACTCTTAGACACTGAGATATTCCCTTGTGGAACAATCCTACATCTCAAGCAAATCATTAGTATTTGGTTCACTTAAGATTTTGAACCAAGTTATTATAATATGAAAAATAGAGAAATTATCCATAATACATGTACAGAATTTAAAGAATTAATCAGTATTTAATTTAAATTATCGAATGACTTCCTAAGGATTATGTCAACCTTAATATCATGTCATAGAGTGAGAAAATTAACGTACTGATCATTTTGTTATTTAAGTAGATGCAAAAGCAGAAGCAGCAAATTAGATTAAGAAAGCAAGGAAGTTTGGCTGGCTCATTTGTAGAAAATACACTATTATACAAACTACAGTTCTCCTTTGAAATATGAGAATTTTGCCATATAGCTTGTAGGTTATGTCACTGCCTTATGAGCAGTCAATGGAACAGGCAAGAAACAAATGTTACAGGTTTTAGCAATGATGATGAAGATTAACAATCACATGGCGCTTCTTCAAAACACTTCACTTAACACTGTAATGCTTTTATCAGCATACTGAGGACTTTTGTAAGCAATGACATCAGCTTGAACTAAAACAAGGAAAGAAGCCAGAAGCAGTTATCAACTCCAACATACAACTTACATGACATACATGAAAATAGGAGCAAAAAGGTCTACAAATACCAAGGCAGACATGAATGTACAGATATGAAGAGTATTCGTGTGAAGAAAAACAAAACTGATAGAGATCACCAGCACAGATGACAAGAATTCACAAGTCTTTATTTTATACCTTTCTCGTTCTGGTGAATGCAAACTAGTATCTGGTCTCAAGCAGTTGGTACTAGCACTCCTAGCCCTGTCAAGGGAGGGCTGTAGTTCACTAGTGCCATTGCATCCAATGGTAGAAGAGAAAGAAAAAGAAAACAAAGAAAGGAATACAATGTTAGATATTAACTCATAAAATAATGCTCTCTTTACAGAAAATGTAGAATCACAATGATTTAATTAAGAAAAACATAAAAAGCTGACTGGATGACAGTGTAAAGATTTGTTTAGAAAATAAAGCAAAAAAAGACTGCTACAAACTCTTTTTGTTAAAAATTATTGATTTTTTTTTTTAAATAAATGGGCCTAAAAAATACACACTAGTAAGAAAGTGGAATGAAAGTGGAATAAATCTAAACTCTTCTTAACAGTAGCAAACCTTAAGCCAGCATTAAAGGATGTGATCTACTGTATATTATGTGAGAGCAGTTTACAGTGAAGCTAATTTATTCTGAAAGTCATATAAAATATCAAACAGGGGGGTATTAATCTTCAGTTTCTTACCTAACCAGTAGTTCATCTCCAAATTTTGATATTCGTGAATTAAGGCAATCACGAAGAAGTGAAATATCCTGTCTAATCACTGATTTGGTCTTAGCACATGCAGGAAGAGTTGAGCTTTGTAAATTAAAACCATTTAAACAAAATGAAAATAAATCTGACATGCAACCAAAATCATATACATTAAAAAAAGTAACAAAGAAAAGTGCAACATCCAATGTTAACAGTGATATCTGAACACAGTTTGAAGTTCTACTTACTAAAAAGTGTTTGTCTTTTATATGTAAAGGTTAATTTAGACACTTAGAACAAGTTATTTTAGGACTAACCCCCTTATCTCTCCATTATCAAAACTGCATGAAATATGAGTTTGCGTATGGCAATGCTTTTTTTTTAATAAAATTAGCTACTGAAAGGGGACTCTAAGTACTTCTTACCTGTATATGTTCCAATGAGTGCCATTTTCTAGCAAAGGCATCTTGGGTGGTAATGTTTTATAATGCGTAACAGAATTTCTTGAATGTTGCAGAAGAGAAAACAGAACAGAACAAAAACATACCAAAAATAAAAACACAGATAAAAATAAGGCAAGACTGACCAGAACTTAAAATAAATGCATGATATTCATAATATTCTACTAAGCTGAAGAACTTGATGAGTAGATTTCTCAGTGTATGTTTTTCTCAATTCAACTATGGTGACAAGCATTTGGGGGACATATTTGTATATTTACACTTTTGCTAGTATGGACAATTTCATGACAATACTTGCACTGATCATATTTTTCCTTGTAATAAAAGTAATCTAATTTCTTTTTATAGAGATTCTAATTAAAATAAGCTGTTGTAAAATATTGTTTTGATAATAAACTTGCTGTTTATTTCTGTCTATTTATTTAGACTCAGAGATATTAACTTCTCCAGGAGCTAAAGCAAGAAAATCCTGCTAAAACATCTATATATAAAGAGTATCTCCAAATCAATTATAGATGCATTAGCATCTGGCACTTTAGAATGCTTTTGGAAGTGGTATATCAGCTTCAAAACCTTACTGCAATTGAACACTATTAATATTCATAAGCTAATTTAAAAAAGTAAAAGAACTCTTCTGTCACTTATTACAGCATAGCTCAAGGGTGCCATATGACAACTGTCTAACATCATATGATTACTCAGAGTATGTATTATTTTAGAAAAGGGGATAGAGATCGCTTTATCCAGTAGCTCTGCCCAGGTGAAGAGAGCAGAAATGTGTCATGACAGATACACCGTGTCTGCCAACATCATAGCTAGGGCACTTCATGGTTCCTCTGCTGCTGAAGTCACTGGAGTTGGAAAAGCGAATGGGTGTCCATGAGATGCTTCAGTTCATCCCGGCTCAGATGCTACCAACCCAAGCGGGTGTGAGCTCTGGGGGGACTGCAAGCTGCACGCGCTGCAGCTCACACCTGCACTCCCTTCCACCCTCTCACACCCACAAGGCAATGCCCACCACTGGACAGGCAGGATGGACAGCTAAGGAGAGTGTTATTTAAAACTGATTTAGCAAAATAACCACATGACTTGGTAGCTTGGAGCATCTGATGCTAAAATGTCTTTTCTTCCTATTTTAAGCTGAAGCTGTCAACTATTTGTAAAAAGATTATGCAGAAGGTTGTCTAGAAAACAAGAATAATGTCATATAGTGCAATTCCTAATATTACTAAATGTTTTCTGTTATCTGATTATTCATATTCAATATACTATTGAAAGCATTATTCTTTTTATGTTATCCCATTGTTATTGCTTTTAAATTGGTGGTTTGGGAGCTTATTTGAACATAAGAAAATAACAGCTATAACTAGAATGGTGAACTAAAAAGTTAATCAAGGGCTGAATTTAGTGTTCCTCTTGTTCC
>JAUBNY010000862.1:2020346-2049867 GCA_032275445.1 Crypturellus soui | reverse complement strand
CATCAAAATGTTATGTAAGTTGTTGTGAGACTGTGTATTTAGATGTCCAAAATATATTAGCACAGAAGTACAAACTATGGCATCTGCAACTCCCAAGGACTAGGAAGGCATGCCTGGTATTTTGTTAACTATCAAAATAAACAAATGCATCTGTTTTCTATGCTACTAGGATAACTATGGCATATACGTAGATTAATGGATTTCTAGCAAAAACCTCTGGGCTCACATTTGTGAAACAAATAATGGAATACACTCAGGGACAAACACTCAAGAACCATTACTCTAGACACCTGCTATTGCTGCCAGCCTACTGCACATTTTTACCGCAAAGAAGACAAAGATAATTTCATCCTGATTAGTTTTGACCATTGGGATGATTTCTCTCTCATTTCCCATTATTATCAGACTGTGTTTTTCCACTGAATACTTGAAAGTTAGGCAAAGAGGCATACACACTTCTAAACTTGTTTCCAAGTTCAGGCTGACAATGTACCTTTCTTGATCTGACAAATACTGACTATCCATGTCTCTGGATCTGTAATCAACTGGACTTCTGGAGGCATCATGGTGTCTAGTTGGAGAGCGTGATCTTCTCATTTGATGAATTTCATCTAAACTCCTGAAAGGCAGACATATGTACAAAAGTTTCATTTTTTCCATAAAAAGTACACCTTAGTGGGTTACAGTACAAGTCAGTTGCAGGAGATCTTTAATCAGTAAACCATTAATATAAAATTTCTGTTTAAAATACTGGTTCCTGAAGGGGAAAAAGAAAATTCCTCTTAAAGCATAGAGAGCAGCCACTTCTACCTTTATGAGAAATGCCTATTGCTATGTACACTGATGGACTCAGCAAAAGCCTTTTTAATGCCTGTACTTAAGAGTAACTGAGAAAACTTAAGAACTCCACTCAAAATTAAATGAAAATTTTATTTTTCATTTAGTAAGTGTCATAGAGAAGGGGAAAAATGCTTGACAACCTTTGGAAGTCTCTGATCTTCATGACCAAATTCTAAAGCTCTCACCATAAGAAAAAAACAAGAGAAGAAACTACTCATTTCTGCTAATTTCTGGAGTGAGAAACTACTCACTCCACTACTCAGGTGGATTCCTCCTTCAGTTTAGTAAATGGCATTGCAGCAAAAGGCACATGTTTTACAGAGTATTGATCAAATGGATGGTGGAGCTGTTTATCAAATATTTTCGTGTTGTGCTTACAGAGAAAAAGATATAGATTTTTTCTTTTGCAAACAGTACTGTGCAAACAGTAATAGCTTTCTGGGAGAAAGAGGAACTGTCTCATTTTTGAACTATACGAAGAGGAGAACGTACCATAGCCCTCTATGTACTGAGGATGCATTTCAGAAAACTGTAACTGCTACTGATATACGAAAATACTCAAGTGTCTTCACAGAAGATTTAGCCACTGACAAAAGTATTTCTGAAGCTATATTTTCATCATGGTACAACAAACAAAGATGATGAATCACAGAGAAAATATCAGTAAGAAAAGCTATACAAGGTGATGTTTAAGAACTTGTTTCATAGGTGCTCTTGAGTCATTAATGAAAGCATACTTCAGGTTCAAATTCTACACCATTAAATTAAGATATACAGCCCCCCCCACCCCCCCAAGAAAAAAAGTAAACATCATGAAAAAATGGATCATTGCTGAACATGAGAAAAAGTTCACAGGAACCAGCGACATACTCTACAGACTTCCAGCTTCAGCGCTCAGTGTTTCATGACGCTTACCTCTGTAATGGCACATTTGGTAAACGTGAACGGGTCCTGCCCTGATCGTCGCCACGGTGAGGAGATACAGATCGCGAACGATGATGTGTTGTTCTCTGCTGTTCTGGCACAGTTAGCGTTGTAGATTTACTTTCTCTAGAACTAGATCTATAGGCTACTGGTAAGAGGGCAACAGAAGGAAATTAGAGAATAAAAGTTTGTGTTTACAAAGAATTCAAATGGTTACTCCTGTCAGGAACACACATCTAAACATTCATATAACTTTCAAATAACTTTCAAAAGCTGTTGGATATCTTGATGTATCATGCAGTCAGGACAAATTATGAGCATTACCTTGAAATGTCTGCATACAGAGGTAAAGAAACTGAGTTTTCTGACTTTGGGAATAGTACACAGAGTAATTTACATTTCAAAATTTTCATATGGTATAGAATATCTGAAAGGAATTTAACAAATATAGATGTTACCTAATCAGTGGAGAAGGCATCCTTGTGAAGGCAAAAGTCAAGATGCATCCAGCACTACTCATATACAAAGTGTCCTGACTTTTGCTTCAGCTAAACAGAAAGATGTTCTCCTGCTGAATTTAGCCAAAGCTATCTTGCTTCTAAAACAATAAGCATTTAGAGTAAATCACATAGAATATTTACTGTTACATATATATTCTAGACTTTTTTATATACCATGAATGAGCTGTAAGATTTTTGGTGGTTGATTTCTGTTTAGGATTTAAAACTATTATCAGAATGTTATTCCATTTTGAAGTGTTGATACTCCTTTGCCTTTTCAATTTAGCATGTTGATTGCCTTAATAAACACTTTGCATCTCATTCTAAACTAGATAATGAAAATAAGTGAGATGAACTCCCTTCAATAGGTGCTTATTATCTTTCAGATTTCATTTGCTAACTCCTAGATATTTAACAAGAATCTCATCCTCACTGGCAGAAAATTTGTCACTTCCAAAATTATTGGTTAGATTCCAAAGTAAGTATTTTGTTTCTCTGAATTTGTTTAGTTTCAGTTTCCTACATCTGTCCCTGTAATGCTGATTTTATATCTTATAATATCACAGGTTCAAGAACTGTGATTATATTTTTTCAATACAGAGAAAGTTAATACTGATCTAGATAGTGAAAGCTATCCAAAATAGCTGAAGAACAACTAGGCGTCCTACACTACACCAGCGTCCAACCTTTTATCAACTTTCCAGGAACTTTAGCCTCTAAAGAAAAGATCAGCTCAATAATTTCTTCCTAGCCTGCATACTTTTATGACTCCAAAGATGAGACAGAGAAGGCAGGTGCGACATAGACAATGCGGACAAAAAGATGACTGCACAGTTTACTATGGAGTTTTTGTAACCATCAGAGCTAGAAAGCATGTACAGTCAGGCCACTGCAAATGCAGCTATCATTTTGTCTAATCTTTACTTCTTATACTTCATACTAGCCAGGGTTGGTGTGAGAATATAGGGCATATCTTTTTCTTCCACTTGTTGAATGGGAGGGGGATGCCAAAAATCAGGGAGACAAGAAGCATTATGACTTTTGAGGGTAGAATTGGGTGCAAAGAAAACTGCTCTTAATAAAAACATATCATATAGCTCAGAAACAATCAAAATCAGTTACTATTATGCTGTCTACACATGTTCACTGACACTACACTGAGTTTAACACCAGAAATAAAAATAATGAATATGGTTTCATATTTAAAATGTGACATTATCCAAGTCTGGGGAGGGTTCGTGTTACCATTTTAAAATCAGAAAAGGACAGGGACAAAAGACTTCTAAGAGAGTTCATCAGTAGCTACATACACACACAGCAAATGCTTGACACTTACAGGTATTTTAGTAGCAAAGGTTAGTGAGTGCTGAGTGCAAGATAGACCCGCGAAAGCTGATGAAAATTTTGAAGCAGAACAGGAATTCCTTCGGAAAGACTGCTAAGGATACTCCCTCATCTTGAGTACTGAGCTGCTGAAGATGAGATTTTTTTTATTGTTGGAGGAAGTTAAAAGACTACTTCAGATAGGAACTGGCTGTATTCTCTCTCCCAGAATGACTATATCTGAGCTGTATCTGCTTCATTTTCTGAGCAAGGTTGCTTCAGATAAAATCACACCTCTCCAATCAAAATGAACTCTACACTTACTTGAAAACTAAAATCAAAACAATCTAAACCGAAACTTTTCCAAGCAAAAAAATACATTTTAGATTTTTTGAATATACATTTCAGTTTAAAATATAATTCTACAAAAGCTCTTGTTCACCTAAAAGAATTATGTAGAGGGTAGATATATACATACAAACATCTGGTATCCAAATTGGTTTTTTGCTATATACTTTTCATAGCTAAGCTGTCCGGGAAACAGTACCTGAAATCCTTGGTATACAAGGCTTACAGGACAGAGACAGCAATAGCAAGCAACTCCTAGTTTAAATAAGTATTAACTGAAGTATTGTCAAGCTGCCCAAAGTTTATCCATACTTCCATAGTGACCACAACAGTGACAGCAACAGTAGCATTTCATAATATACTCAAACAAAAAGGCTCTGTGCTCTCCAGAGTGAGCAGAGAATTGTTTGCATGGCCAGCACGACAGCAGCAATAAAGCGCATGGCAGTTTACGTAGAAGTTTCTCAGTTGCTCATGGGAAACTCTCAGGTATGACATGGAATGGAAGCTGCACGGATGATGAAAACAATTGTAGTAAATGTTCTGATACTGTCCTAGCTTTGTTATTTCTAAGAAAGGACAATACAGAAAATGACAAGGTATTACTGTCACCCTGCCGCTAAGGGAGCAAGGCAAAGTACAATACAATCATTTATACTATTTCAGATAGGGAAATAAAATATTCTGAAGTTTTACCCATAGTACAAGCAGCATAGCTCATTAAAAACACCCATGTGAATATTGCTGACTATATATCTGCTTTTAATTTTATGTAATTGAGAAATTCCTTGAAAATTTGATTGAAAAGACATACAGCTACTTGTCCCTTCTCGTAACACTAAATAGCAATGAAAATGAGTCGTAGGTACATTTTATTTTGATCTTTTCATTATGTTTGCCTTAATGTTTCACTAAGTTAGACTTGAATATGTGCAACCCTACCTAGTAGAAACCAAAGGACTCTGTGCCAAAGTGGTGCAAGTGTGTACCTGGGCTGCCCTGTGATCCCACCCCACGGACAATCACGGCTGTGAATTCTGGACCACAGAGGAGCAGCAGGGCACTCTGGTGAGGTCCATGACTGGCAGAGGGATGGGGAGGAGAAGGGAAGGCCCTGCAGCACAAGGAACTTGCATATAACTCACATGTAACGGAAAAGACTGTTGGACGGAGAAGACACTAATAGTATCACTCCATGCAAATAAAAGTAGGAGGACACAGTCTTAAAATATTTAGTCGTGTGGTAACTAATAAAGATTTGGTAACTAATAAAGATAGAAAGGCAGAAATGCAAATCTGACCTTGGTGCCCATGCACACTTGCAAGTCAGTGTCTAAGATTCTCAAGTAGATCAGTAGAAAATGGGACAAACAACATTTTCTAGCTCTAGCTGCAAAATACATGTTCATACGCTGTCTTGTCGGTCACACACCAGCGATTTAAGACCGAAATTTTCTGTGTCCTCAGTGTCTAAAGTTTGCCCCATTATAAGAATTCAGGCTATAACTAAAAAAAGAAGCACGTACTTAGATGTATCCACTCATCTCATACAAATCACAAATGGATGACCTCCACCCACTCTTGATGAAAAATGTATCCATTAAGGTCCAAAAATACAAATTTGTGCTTTGTCACATCAGTTACCAGAATGCCTCTAACTAAGCTGACTTCAGAAAAAAGCTTCCTCCCCAGGCTCTTATTGCAAATTCTTTTGTTACAGATGAAATCAAAGGCATGCTTGAGCACGCACAATGCTAAGAAATTTCCACAAGAATCAGTTACTCATGTATTGATTGCATGAACATAATCAAATGAGTTCAGGTGTCATTTTAATTTTGAATATTTCCTTTGTCAGATAGGCAATGGTTTATTTCAAAAGGAAAAGGCATGTCTTGAAGAACTGGCAGTTTACAAATGCCCCTATTCTTAATATGGCATACCAAAGTCTTAGAGGTAGGTAAGCCTTCATGGATACACCAATTTCTATATTGACAACTAGCAAAATAATAAAAAGGAAAAAAAAAGTATTTGGAAATATATGATTTATTTTCATTTGAAATGTTCTTAGCTGATGGAGAATTATCAAGATTAATCACAACTTTCTGAATGCCACTATAATTCAATTTAATATTTTTTTTCAGCAGGAAAATCCACATAAAAACTGGTTTAGTACATGGAATAATGTAATTTAATAATAGATTTACTAATGGAATAATGACTCTTTGGTGAGTTTGGGACTATTGGTCAACATATTAATCTGATCTATGGCAACAATCAAATGAAATGTGGCATCAAAAATGATTCCCAAAATGTTGAGTGTGTAATAGGTGATGTTCTAAACTTAAAAGCATAATAGCTCAGAAATATGTACTTAATGAACATTTAGGGTAATGACAGTTCATGGAGGCTCATGAAAACTCTAAAAGATAAAGCCATGCTACATGCATATGCATCTTAATCTACAGCCATGCATTTTAAATATAGTCCACAGAGGACTGCATTAAATCTAAGTTTCAAGCAAAAAGAAAAAGGAAAAAAAAAAAAAAGACTTACAATAAGCATTGAAATCTTAATTAGTATTAATTACTTAATTTTTAATAATGCTTGGAATATTATGAAGTAACTTCTGAACCATCTAGTGGTTCACATATGAAGAATGATGTGTATGAATGAATGAATTAGTATTCACCTTTTAATTCCCCATAATTATAAGGACAAGTACCATGGAATCATCAGTAAAACTATTTTCTCCACAAGGCACTTCCCCAAATCAGTATCCTCAATAATCTGAAATGTTATAATGGAAAAACAAACAAGCCAAAAAGAAGAAAGCAGGACCATGCTGTTCACCCACGCACCTGGAGGAACAACTCCAATACCATCATCAACATCATAATCTGAGATGTCACTATCACTGATTGGCCGAGATCCTGCACAACAGTAAGGTAAACAAATACCTGAACATCTGGTCATATTGGAAAATGTAAAAATATGTTCTTTATAGTACTGCTAAAATTCAAAAGATAATCTTAACTGTAAACAACAGGAGATGTAAAATACAGCAATTTACAGCGATGATTGAGGAGACAGCTGAGCCAACTCAATAGCTTAATGTTGCTGCTGCAGCCTCCTGTCCCCGTCTCCTTCACCCCTTTCCTCACTAATTTTCTACTAGGTCAGCTCAGCTCACTAAACCAGCAAATGCTAATTCAAGATAAAGAAAAAAAATGTATACTTTGGTGCTATTTCAGTGAGCTGAGTAAGCTAAATCAGCTTGCTGAACAGGAAAGGAGATGTGGCACCATATGGTGGGAAAGGTGAAGAGGAAAGAGCACTGAGAGCTTTTATGAAAGTTCAAATATCTCACAAAAACTAAGCTTTCATTTGCTACCTTTACATGCATTCTTATGCAGCTATTCTAACATTACCACATTTCTATAATTTATTCTTGAATGTGCCTCTATTTGCTATGCAAAATCGTCTGGAATTAATGACACTTAAATCGAAGGAAAAACAGAAAAAAATAGCCCTGGGTTATATTTAAAATCATTCCCTCTGGCCTTCCTATTTCTAAATGTATTTTAAATTAAATGAGCAAAGCCATAATCATTACATATTCCAAAATAATCATTAATTTAATATGCATTATGCAACTGTGCAATCAGACTCCTGAAAATTAACTCTTTTCAAATGCCACTAAGCCTCCCAAATACACATACAGAACTTGTCTTTGCTGCAAAAGTATGCTTGCCATCTGACTGAGCAGCGAGTGTATGGGAGGTTGAAATTAACTATATTCTAAAAATTGCTTTTAGGACCCATAAAGTCTTACAGGCTTTTCTAAAACAAAAAGTTTTAATTATTATCAAAGAATCCAGTAATGATGAACCTCGTCTTTGTCCTTAAAAGGAAAATTGTGCAAATGATTGTACTAACAATTCTCTTCTGAGAGTGAAAATCAAACCAATTCCAACATCTGTCACAACTTAGAAGTTACTTATCCACATGCCATGATGTCATAATTTCATGTCTTTTCTCACGTTGAAAGACTGAATTTTAATTTAAAATTTTAAAAGATGAATGGAATTTGGACCTACTTTGTAATTTTTTGCTAGAACTTTCTCCGCCATGGACATGTCTTCTGGGCATGAAGGGTGATGGATGAGGCAGAGGTAGTGAAGATTCATCATGTGTCTGTAGCTTATACCAATGTGGTTCATCATCTAAAAGTGCTGTTTCCAGCTCTATAAGAATCTAGTAGAAAAATTATCAGGTTAAATGTTACTGTTAAGGAATGATAAATTACACAGCATGTGTACATACAGAGACACATGTATGTATCCATAACCAAATACACAATGAAGAAATGAGGAATTTCTATACGTCACCTCTCCAAGAAATTCACTTTCTTCTTCTTGTACTCTTGGCTGATCCCATACAGTTATTTCAAGCATTCGTTCCCTAAAATCTCTACGATGTACGTGTGAGTAGAGAAAAGTTTGGTTCCATTTTGGTTCTAGACTTTTCTTTACTGTTTTGGTCCTCCTTTTACTCTTATCACTGAAACACAAGTATTTCTTGTAAAATGCATGGAGAAATAAATCACAAAATGCCACCTACTTATCAGCACTTGCTGTTTTCATTCCTTCTGATCTAACAGTGCCTAGAAGAGGTATTTCCGTATAGTAGCTCACATTTATGCAAATGTCTACAGCATTTATTTGATGCTGGCTTGCATACTTTGAATGCAGGTTTTCCTATATTTAATCTAACTTTAATAACTTATATAATTTATATGCAACCTTTACTTGTTAACCATTAATTTTACACTTGATTCAATAATTTAAAATGGTTGATTATAAAATAGATTTCTAAACTAAAATGCTACCTTCTGTCTGGAAGAAAATACATTTTTACATAGGGATTCCTGGGGCGTCCATCTACTCTTGGTGGCAAATCTGTTGCTTGCAGAACATTTACTATTAATTGATGTCCCACTTTGTCATACCACAGTTTCACCTGCAGGAATCAAGTTGGCAAAACATATTAATCAAAATGAGAAAAAAATACAGAATTTTCATACTGCATCACATTAAGCATAAAATAAAGGCTTTTTTTTTTTATTTAAGAGGCAAGATTTAATTTATTTCAACTCAATAAAACTTTGTTAAGATAGATGGAAAAGATTTTCGTATTATTCCAAAGACTTTTTTAAACTACCAAAGCTGAATAAAATGGTGGTAAAATGTGGCCCCATTCTGCTCACACTGAGTACAGACATTATGATACATCCAGCAAAATCTTTTATCCAAATAAGTTTAAATAAGTGAGTACATATCTCAGCAGTATACCTGAAGAGTTATATTTTAAATGTGAAGCCCAGAATACAGCAAAGGTTGAGGTCTAACTGAAACTCATCTACCCTGATTTGTCACCTTGCAAATCCTCTTATGAAAAGAAGAATAATCAGCTAGATTATTTCTTAAAAGAATCATAACATCATGACATTTTTGAGCCTGCTGTATACTCAGAAATTAATATAATCACTGAGTGATTTCAGTCTTTTAGAGACTTTATAAGTATCTACAAATCAAAGTCTAAGTACTCATGATATCTTGAATAAGCATGGCTTCAATTAGCATAGCATTACAGAGAACTCCAGGATGCTGTATTCATCTAAATTAAAATACATTACTGACTCATCAATGTAACAATTACAAGAATAAAGCTCTTCAAATGCTCCCATAAAGAAGATTGAGTGGTACTATGCCTGTTACCTGCACATTACTGGACATGTACATAGTAGTTTCTACGTGCAATATTGAGGGTACGCAATGGCACTTTCATGGGCTCTTCACAAATATAACTTCCTGCATTCCCTGGAGTCATATGACAACAACTCCAGCATCTCCACTGTGATTCCATTAATGGCTTGTGAGTGTGTACAAGAGGTCTAAAAACATCTGAAAGCTGTTGGACTTCACCAGCAATAGCCATTCCCCTTGGCCTCCCCACGGACCTTATCAGAGACCATGGAGGGCTGCAGGACCAACACTTGACTGCATTATCAACTCAGGAAAAACAAAACATGCTTACAGAAAGCTGCCCTGGTAAAACTTGCGGTGCATCCCTTAGAGCTCCAGGGCTGGTTGGAGATATTACAGAAATAGAAGGCCTTTCCATCTTCTGAGATTCAAAAGAACTTGAACCTAAAAACATGAGAGAAACTCAATAACTTTCCATCTGAAATTCTGATAATGTGAAATTTGGATAATCTATGAATTGCTTCTTTGAATTGTAAAAAACTGCATAGAGTACAGCACAATTTATATAAAGGAGAATTTTAAACTCATGTAGGTAGGATGCCAGAAAAGACTGCCTGCCCTCACTTTATCTCAGATTAAACCTATCATTTTTTTATTCTATTCCAAAAAATGAGCACTCAGATAACACCGACACATCAAACTATATGTTTTAAACAAAATATTCTCTTTCCATAGACAGAATTATGCATGTGAAAGCTTTGAATAAGCCCATATTTATCATGCAGCTTATACTTCTAGTAGCCTCAGAAATGTAATTTCCATTTCAAGGAGCAGAGAAGTAGCTACGTGTAGGAGCAAGACAAATGCCTGGCACAGAGGGCATTCCTGCCCAAGTGGTCTACCAGCAGCTCTCAGCCAGTAGAGCAGAGCCCTCAGTGCCGACAGCAACCTCATCGCAGGAACCGAGCAGCACTGCAACAGCGCTCAGGCCGTCCGTCAGTGAAGGACTGTTTTGGGTACGCACTTACAGACAGTCTTGAAATGCAAAAAGTATACACTTGTATGGCCCGGACAACATGCAAAAGCAGGCAATAAAATTCTGCCAACATTTGAAATATATATATTGCTATACTACTGCAAATATTTGTAAATTATTGAACCCAAAGATTGCTTCAAATTCAAAAATACACTGAATGTTTCTGCGTAAAATCCTAGGAGCTGCCTAGCTGCTTCTAGAAAATTCATAGCTGAAATGATTATACTTAGCAAAGACCTTAGTCAGTGTTAAGAACAAAATCAGTACTTACTAGACTCTAGCGGGGGATGAGAACTTTCAGGAATCCGTGGAATATCACTAAAACATGAATATACATGAAATAATTAGAAATAACTTAAATGAACTTGTGCTGTATCAACTAAAATGGTTATGGGACATTTTCTTTTTTTTTTTTTTTTAGAAACACGGATCTGTTTTTGTTCTCATGCATGGATGAACAGAGGGAAAGAAAGGGAAAATAATCAGACAGTTGACTGTTTTACACTAGTGTTCATGAAAATTTTAATAATGTAAACTACTAATTCTTTCAAAACGAGGAACTAGAAGAACTACCAATATGAACACTACAATGTTAATATTGTGGATAGATTCCACAATATTTTTACAAGTAAAATAACAAAGAGCTTTTATGAAGAGAAAAGTGGTAAAAGAGACTATAACTACTGGTGTTCAACTATATGAGGGGAAAAAAAGAAGCAAAGAGATAGATTAACTCACTAGTAATTTTTATACAAACGTCTCAACGAGTTCACGGAATGAAAGTGATGAAAATGTCTTACAACAATAAAAAGAAAAAGCAAGTAACATAAGCAACATTAAATAACAAGAAAAATGTATTTCTTCAAAGGCTAAAAACATGGCATACTACAAATAAAAACGGACATTTTTCTGTGTTCACATACAAATACCTTGCATAGAAATATATATACATATATATATACACACATATTCAAAATTACACTGTTTAAGTCCATGGACATCAACTGGAATTTTGCCATCAATAAAATTACTCCTCCATCAAAAGATGGATGACACTAGCTCCTGGACCTGTTCTGTTTTCATTACTGATAGATTGGAAAAGTAAGAAATTACGGTGACTGTACACGAGTTATTAAACTGCAGCAGGAAAATGGAAACACTCTTGAAACTACAATATTTTAATGAATACTTACAGGTTTTGGAGTAAAAATCTGGGCATTTTAAAAATACTCAATGAAACACTATGTTACTGACTTGGAAATAAGTAAATCTAGGGCTCCTAGGTGCATATGTATGTCATTGTCAAAAAAAAAGAATAGATATTTTAAGTCAAGAAAGGCATGTAAGAGTGCCCTATCCCTCAGAACGCCAATTCCAAAACAATCAAATTTCAGTAAAATGGCTACTGACACTGCACCGACACTCTTAGCCCAGATTTCCAATCAGCTATTCATAAATCTGCATTTCAAGTCCTCTTATTTTGCTTCTCTGGTCTGTGTAATGAAATGAAGTGTCTCTGAGCTCCCAGCCATTATCTCACTTTCGCTTCCATTTCACATCACTGAACAAGAACGTGCTTCTCCTGGCCTTGACTTTGTACTTCAAGAGTAATGTGGTTTTCTCAAATTCATGGAAAAATAGTGACTTAATTTATTCTCAACTGGGCATATTACTGTTTCATGAACATATATCCATAGGGACAGCAGAATACTCAGAATATTCAAACTGATTTTTCTGTTCAATATAACTTTGTTTCCACTTCTTTTTTCCTGTGCACTCTCTCCTGCAGTATAGCATTATTTGTATTAATATCAAAATTAAGACAAAGGAGTGTTTAAAGATAGGAAGTTCAGCCTCCAGGGTCAAGTTATGCCTGGATTAGTGAAGAAAATAAAACACTTTCATTTCCATTTTTCTTGTATTGTCCACAATACAGTGGACAAACCTTCAGAGGAATGGGAAAGAGGGCTAAAAGTAAGCCCAAATAATGATTATGCACATGTAAGTACTTAAGACTTGATTCACTTTAACATCCCTTTACACTGTTAGGCTTACACAGAGCAGTCTAATAATGAATGAATATGAGAATCAAATCCACGCAGTTCACAAGAGAAAGATTAAATATTACTGTGAATACAAAGATCCTGACAAACTGGTCAGGATGAGAGCATTTTCTCCACTTAAAGCTGGTAATACAAAAATCTTTCTAAATATTCACCAGGCAATGTGGAGTGACAAAAATAAGCTGCGCTTTTAAAGATGATGCACATCTGACAGGAGAGAAATGAAAGTACAATTTATAATACATTTTTCTAAAATCTCAAAATCCTTATGTAAAACTCACAGAAACAGAAAAATCTAGAAGATAAATTTAACTGCATGGTTTACAATGGAAATATTATTTGGCAAAATTTCTTAAATATTATATTCCCCAAGAACAATACTGGTGTACTAATTTTTGTCAAATGTATGAATGATTTTTCTCTTTTAAATGTTAGTATTCAAATTAAAGAACGAAGTTTCTAAAATTACACTCGTATCTATGACTTGTAAAGTAAAAAATGAGCCTTATCTAGGCTACTGTTATTTTTGGATTGCAGGAAATATTCTGAGATTATTATTTACAAAACTGCTTTTTAGAAGAAATAGTAAAAATCTCATGACTTACTTAAAATATTCAAAATTAGACTAGCCAAAGCAATGACAAAACTGTATGACATAGTTAAGCACTTATTAAAATGGAAACAGAATTTTACTCATCTTTCAAAACAATGCGAATTTCAGAAAAGTAACATCAGAAACTATGAAAATAAAAAATTGCCTATGCTAAAATTTAATTTCCCCTTTTAAAGGCAATGCTAGCACTAAGCATTATGTGATGCTACATACAATCATCCGTGTTCTGACCCTTCTGCTCCTCCAGGAACACTTAAATCCAAACTGTAGCTGAGCGTGAAACTGTTGTGAGCAGATTTGGTTTTTGAGCAAATGGAGGCAACCACTATTTTTTAAAGCATATACACAGCTCTTTCTCCTTACTCTGAGGAGTAGGGAAGCATCATCCTCTACATTTTTCAGAGATCCTGAGTTCCTGTTCCCAATATTCATCCTCCTTTTTCCCAAACCACTCTTTCTTATCAGAATTTGTAGCTCAATCTGTACTTCGCATTCTTTATATTACGAGCAACTCTCTGGACTTTAGTACTGTCGATTTTGTCATAGCTCAACAATCCCTACACAGGAACCAGAGAAATAACAGTTTTGACACTATTAATAATATCTGTGGAAATCCAAGAAAAGATAATTTGGATCAGACAAATAAAACTGGAAAAAAAATATTGGTTTTACCTGCATTATCTCATCTAAGCTCACCGGAACACACAAGAGACATAAGAGAAGGTTACCGTGCCAAATATCTTCTCCGAACAGCTTACTGCCAGAGGCCTTTCTGTGCTGTCTTATGTCAGCAGCCCCTTGTGATTTATGCATATCGTAGGTGTTTTTCCCCTCAAATTTAGATGTCCAACCCATTAATTGCACTTTTTATAGGCTACTTACCCACCTTGCGTTGCAATCATTAGCATTACCGTCAATTAGTTCCTATGGTGTTTCTATGGTATTATTGTGGTTTTACAGTTTATTGTTGTTATGCCTTTATCTGTTAATAGCACAATATTTTTTGCATTTTCCCTAATAAACATCCTACAATTATCCATTACTCATAATTACATTTACTGATAAACACAGAAATACATATTTACAAGACCAAGCAAATTGTTTAGGCATTAATTTTGTCACTTGCAGGCATCTAATCTATGCCTTTGCAGTCCACCACTTGAGTCAAATTTCTCATATTTGGGCTTTTTAGACATAATATGCTGGACTTTTAAAATAAAGGCCATTAGATGTGCTGGTACATTATTTGCATTATTAATATCAAGAGATGAAAACACTTAAATTATGCAGACGAAATATCATTTTTCAGGACTTTCTGGAATTTGTTTCTTCACAGAAATTTTAGGTGTAATGGACACATTGCTACTATTAATCAGATAAAATTTTGCTGAATCAGCACCTCAGGTAGACACAAAGCTTGACTCTTTGGTTCAAGTGAGAGTCACTTTCATGATTTCATAACTTCGAAATGTCCACATAACTCAGACATGGAGAACTTTTGTTTTTTCTTTTTAAATGATAGACAAGTATATCACAATCTAATTCAAGAAAAAGGACTTTGATTCTTTATTACTGGGCAAAGGATATAACTTTAAATTTCAAAGTTATATGATCTAGTCAATTCTGATATTTATATCCTCTCTCTCAACACAAAACAAAGAAAAACAGGACACAGTTGTAGTCAAGAATAAAGTTGTTATACTATGTAAATACTTCATACTAAGACTCATTTTGTTCCACAACAGTGCAATCTGACGTGGTCTGTATTTGCCTCTATCTGGAAAGAAGTACGAATGGGTCATGAAAGCAAAACATTGTGTTTTTCTTGTTTCAGAATCCATTTGATGAAATTCAATGATCAGATTCAGAAATGTTCTTTAGTATGGAAGTCCATATTAAAATGGAAATGTTCTATAATATGGAATTCATATTTTTAATATGAAAATCTTGACTCTTAAGAATCTCCTTATGGCTTTTTTATTATAAAGACTGAGGTGTGAATCTACAATTTTCACTCAAGAAGATCTCCTAGTTTATCTGACTAAAGAATGCAAAATTAGGTTTCTACTCCTCCCCCCTACACAGTCTCCATCTGGATTGTAATTTTAGTCTTAAAAATCAGAATAATTGCATCAAGCTTTAATTTTCTATATAAAGGTCAAACTCATAAATGAAATTATAACCATGTTAATTTCATTTAAAAACTGATAATGGTGATCATGATTATAAAAGCAGAGCTCATTTGCAAAATAGCTACATTTGCATAGTACAGACAAAAATCAAATATCAAAAGCTGATGTGAAATAGATGTAGAACAAAACTCTTCTAGGGAGAAATGTGTTTATCTTACTAAGATAAAAACACTTATTAGATTTGAGAGAGATAAAAATTACAATTGGGTAAAATCTGACAAATTCAGAATGAGATAAAACGTATTACTACAGAGGAAATGGTTTATTGTCTGCCTACAAGATACAGATTTGCAAGATGTGGGAAGCTGACAAGCTACAGATAGATTTTTTACTTTGCTTCAAAACTAACCAAAAGCTACTTGTTAATCATGGAACACAACTGTACTGAAAGATACAAAACCTGATTCACACTGAAATCTGTACAACTTAGCTCAAAACAGTCCCAACAGCATCATGCTCAGGGATGGGATGCCCAATATGACACAAAGCAGCTGTGACAATTAGAGAGATTATTTTTTCCAACTGAAACAGATTTTCTGACTCTTCTGATGCCTGTTTGGGAAATCAATACTTGAAGAATTCTTGTCAATAACCTCAAGCTTGGATTTATTATAAATAAGCACTAAGACTATAAATGTCACATGTTATTTTTTGTTTAAAGTCTGTAAATGCAAAGGTATTTTTATCCTTCTGTTTTTGATTCTGATAATGCTATTACTTGAATCTATGTACAGTATTTTCAAATAAAATAAAGTCTTTTGTTTCTATACTGGTATTGACTTATTTCAAATTATAAAATACTCAGTGATTGCTGATGCTTTCTTCTGCTCATTAATACTCATGTAAGTTATTTTAATTTAACAAATTTAAAGCCTGATTGATAAATACATTTAACTCACCGTTCCACTCACTTTATGAGAGAAGCATGGCTTAATTCATCATAAACAATAAAAAAAATTTTCTTCTGCCATTTGGCAAAAACCTTGTTAGTATTTTGACCATACTGAAATACTAATATATACCACTGTACAGATCCAAGCTTCTTATAAGTAGCAAATAAGCGCAATATTAATAATAAAAAGTGAATCATCCCATTATTAAAAGACAAAAGCTAATGAATTCACAAATAGTCCCTTTAAAAGTCACATTACTGGAAGTAATAGCTGTGCTTAAAAAGCAAGTCTTTAGCCTTACCCAATAGGCCTTGAAACAATAATTTCAACTTGAGGTTCTGATTTTGATTCTAAAATAATGTTGTAAACTTCTTCATTTGTAGCTCCAGGCAGAGGTTTACCATTCCATTCTAGAACTTCATCCCCTTGAATTTAAAAAGAAGTTTATCTCATTTCCATATTCTTTTACAATGAAGTGCAAAACATTCATGAAACCCAATATAACTAACTTCCATTCACCAAACGAAATAAATTAAAACACTGTGTTGAAATCTGAAAAATGTTTTGAGTTTTTGAGTCATTTTCAAGGTTCCCATCTCAGAACACTGCTACTATTTGTGGACAACAAAACATGTTAAAGAAATAATCTCTTAAAACATTAAATATTTCTGAAATAAAGTAGCATAAATCACTGTGTTGTGAAATGAAAGAACAGCGCTTTTTAAGGAAGAGTGCTTTAAAAGGTTTATTAGCTAGTAAAAATAAACACTGGAAATAGTGTTCTTCACATCTCCAAAAATGAGAAATGTGAATATCTAATGTTGAAACTTTTTCAATTATGCCTTTTATTATAATTAATACCCTGTACATTTTGATTTCTCTACAAAAAGGAAAGCTTTCATTGTCCATGGCAAATGAATAAAAGTTATAGGCAAAGAATGAGTCAATGTCTCCTGAGCATGTTAGGGAGGATGAAAACAATGTAAAGTAATTAAATAATATTCATTTTTTTAAAGTTTGCCATCTAACATTTAAATACATATGTCCACTGCATTGTCCTTTGGCATTATTATGAAAGACAAGAAGTTTTTAAATATAGTTTCTAAGGAAAAATCAGTATATAAAATTAAACTGCAGCGACTGTAAGGTTTTAAATTCCCATATCCCATCATATACAGCAATAATGAAGCATTTTAGCTTTCATTAGCACATAAGGGTTTGCAGTATACTAATGAAAGCTGCAATGCTTGCTTGCTGAAGTTTAATTTTCCACTGCAAAATGGAATAATCATTTAACTGCAACTAATTTAAATATATAATATACTTTTAATTTAAAATTCTTACATCTTAGTGAAAACACTCCACATTTCTTTTATAATGTTGATTGCATTTTAAAGTTAACAACAGCTATAAACTAATGTGACTATCTTTCCTTAAAATAAAATCTTATTTTTTACAGAAAGCTAACTTAATTTCTAAAAGGCATTAAAAAGAACAAGTTTTTCAATTCTTATAATTTAATACCAAAAAAATAACATACAGATATGCTAAAGTTCTAATACAAATAAAAGCATAGAATTTATACTTAAACTGCATAGCAATGAATCTAACACATTTTCAAGGAGACAGAATAGGTGCACCATAGCGGAGGATCCTCTGGAGCCACCTGTGAGATGTCTGTACTGCTATTTCAGAAATCTAAGCAGCTTTTTCACTAGCAGAAGAAAACTAGCAGAAGAGAGTCACTAGCAGAAGAAAACAAGTTAAAAATTTATCACCTCAATCTGACTAAGCATAAGATCATCATAGAGGGAATGTTAAATTAATAGAAGTGGCTCTAATCATGCTTGCAAATAACAACTTAAGGCTACATCCAAATGGGGATTTAAGTGTGATAACACTCCTCCTAATTCTAACCAGATAACCAGCAGCCAGCAGACATGCTTCTTATTTTGCTCAGCTGGACCAATTTTTGGTCTCTTATGTTGTCTTTTTCATCATTTTGTGCTCTGATTTCTTCCCTCAGTGACATGAAAACAGGGAAACATCACAAATGGCTGTAAATCCAGGTGAGCTGAGCTCCCCAGTCTCACATCGCACTATTGCAGTCCAGAGCTCCAAGTGCAAGGCAGCCAAGGAGCTGTTAAGTGTAAGTAAAATAGTAAAATAACTGTAGCGAGTTTGGTTGTGCAATGAGCCATTTAAAAAAAAAATGTTTATATTGTTTATTTTATAGAGTTTAACAAGCAGCTCCTGAGACAGCAAGCAAAAATTTCACAGGTGGTACTCAGTACTGACACTTCAGCACTAACTAATAATGTCTTGTGTTTTGTTCATGTATCTAAGCCACTCAAGGAATAATAAACTAGAAATGTAAGCAGTTTTAGCATACTATAAGGGCTTGAAAAACATGTTTCTGTGTTTATAAATTATCAGCAAATCACCTATCACTTGACTGAAATGAAGCATATTAGCAACTGCATTCCTAAAAGCCATAATTTAAGACAATATATTTTATGCGCAACTGGTTTACTTACCCGCCCTGAGATGCCCCACCACATCGGCCAAGCTACCTTTCTTCACTTTGGTAATGAAGGCACCGAGTCGTCCTAATTCTGTCATTTTCCCTCCAACAACCTGCATAATGATAAATCTGTAAGCTTCTAGGCAACAAGCCAGACATAATATCAAGTATAAACCTACAGAGAGATTATTTTTTGGATTATTTTTAAACTAAGCTAAATCATGCATAGTCAAAACTTTATTTCAATTTACCATTATGGAGACTGGAATTTAGTATACACACAAAATATTTTAAATTTCCTCAGCTAACTTTAAAATTTCTGCATCATGTTTTATTTCAGCTAAGAGATATTTACAGATAACACTTGAAAGGCAAACAATGCCTGCAAACTTTATGAGATTCTTAGTACTTGGCAAGACAGCAGAATGAATTTCATGTTACCATTTACCTGGTTTATACCTATTCTGCATGGAATATCTGGAACTTGAATTCAAGGGATTTAACAGAAAAAAATAGAGAAAGTATACTTAAAAATGAAGAGATAAGTGTATAAAAAATGTGTCTCTGTTTCCAGTCTATCAAGCATATGAGTTGCTCCAACTTCCAATACATGTTTCTTCAGCTCAAGATCAGGTGGTCTCTAGAGGGCTACAGTGGGGCTCTGATTGTCCCTAGTTTAATTTTCCAAGTGCTCGTAACACTACATATGTAGGAAATAAATACTGTCTATAATGAATACGAAGTGAAGGCTTTTTCCTGTCTGATATTTCAAGGAAAACACCCTGGAATGCTTCAAGGAAACACCTTGCTTGTATTCAAACACCAGACTGCATTTGCAGCCAAGCAAATGCTGCTGCTTCCATAGGCACAAGGCTGCATCAGGCAGCTGTGCATCAGGCCCAAGGGCTTCTTTAACCAGGATGGGCCGCATTTTGTCCTTGAGCGAAGCAGCAGCTGCCCAGCAGCAGCTACAGGCACTCATTTAAAACTTGAACACATATTATATGGCTACAAATGAAGAAGAAAAGATGCAGTGGAAATAAAGGCACGTAGTAGTCAGGAGATGGAGGAACGTGAGGCTGGGGAGTACAAAGGTCTACAGAATTAGAACTGTGTGTCAGAATGGATACAAAAAGGGAGATGAGTGGTGAACACCTCCCACTGCCTACTCACATCCAAAGAGATCACTCAATACTGAGGATTACCTCATATTTTGAAGAAATAGAGCATGTGGAATAGCACATGCTAAATTTTTTTTGCTAAATGAGAGTATAAACTGAAAGGCCTCTGATTTAAGGTTAGACTTCTACATATTAGGTCAGTGATAATTTCATTCCTTTACCACACAGTCCCTTCACTACTTACTTTTAGCCCCAGTAATGCACCTGATTCCTTTGGCATGGTTGTTCTCTTGTTAAGAATAACACGGCCAATTAAGCGATCTCCCTCTTTAGAAGGCTGCCACGTTACTGGATGCTGTTAAAAAACAAGCAGTGGAATAAAAAAAAGGAATCATTTTCCAGTTTCCGTATGTGCACTTGGGTATATATACAATTTGCTAAATCATCATGTCATGTTAAACACGAGCACCCTTCTGATGAATGATACTGCTGAGCTTTCTGTTGTTGTATTTGTTAGGCTCTGGCTTCAGTAAATACATAATTAACATGCCCATTGCAAAAGCATACTAAATCTACACATAAAATTAAAGCACAGTTCAAAGGTTAATATAATTAAACCTTTAAAACACATGTTAAGTGATAGAATTAAACATTTACATTTAATTACATAACCCTGAAAAGTGTTGCTACAAATTCTGTCCTTTAAATATGTACATTATTCAGTTTTATGGGTTCATTATATAATAAAAGTCAACATACTTTTTCCATTCAAAAAGTGAAATGAAACATTCTCTAACCACACTCAGTGTAGTCTCACATTTATAACTTCCTTTGTGATGTGTAACTGCCATGGTGAAATAGTACATATGAACAAGAATTCAATCTGTATTAAAACTCAGAATATATTTTGATGAAAATCTCTTGAGTTCCAAGACACTTAAGCCAAGTAATCCTATATTGTAAATAGCATCAAAGTTTTAATAGCAACATATCAAAGTTGAAGTGAAATTATCAGTAAACATTTTGATTCGTACATATGAACTTATTTTTTCTCTATTTCTTACCGAACTAATTGGGGATGTCTCCCTACTGTGCCACGTGGCAGGATCCAGCCAGTAATAATCCAAGTCACCTAGAAAAATATGAATGGAAAGAAATGCATAATCTCTCAAACAGAGAAAGGTGTATGAATGATTAGTTCAGTAGGCATTACTTTCAATGTACAATAGTCTAATCATACAAATTCAACACTTGCATTATGATTCAAATTAACTTAGACGCAAAATATAGCATACAAATATACATATACATATATAGTAACACAAGGACCTCTGTTTCTTCATGAATCACACATCCAAATCAGCTGGGATGCGAGCTGTTCTTCAGTTTGCCCAGTCACTTCCCAAGGATGGATCCCAATATACAGCATTCACATTCTTCCTCCTCCTCCATCTCCATAATAAACACACAGTGCTACAGCTAATAATAACAGCTAATAATATTAAAGAAAATGCTTCACAGAAGAAGCACCTAGCTAGAATTAAGGACAGACCAGTAAACCACTCCCAATAAACTACAAAGGAGATAATGCTGTGCAAAAAGGCACTGTGCAGACCGTGATGGACAGGAGATGAGAAATAATAACAGAACACAGATTACAGGGTTAAAATAGCCACATACAAAAAATAAACTGTACGAAGAGCAAATACAAGGTTGGGATCTTTCTTTTTTCCTTTGGGACAAACTGCTACAGTGTGTACATACATTGAGAATACAACAACAAATGAAGCTGTCAGGAAGCCCTGGGTCACATCAGTGGAGGCTGGGACACCGAGGGCAGGCAGAGGAAAACCGGGAATTTTTTATTCCTTTAGGCATTACTGCAGTATAAGAGTGCAATTAAATAGTTAGGTAGAAGGGTAACTCTTTGTAATGCTTTCTTGAAATAACAGATGTGTCAAAAGAAGTAAGTTATTCTGCTATTTATTGCAATATCTTAAAAAAAAAAATCAAAATCAAAACACCCACCTCTCCCTGTTGAAGTCTATATTCATACCTAACCCCTTCTGATATTTTTTCACCTTCACTTCTGGAGAAAACCTTGATCATTTGAACTATTGGCAGAACAGTTTGACATGACTGCTTTTTGAACTCACAGTGGGTATTTTCTTTTAAGTCTTCAAATTATGTCCTAGAGTCTAGATTTCATTATGGAACAACTATTTCTAGGCTCTTCTAATGACACTCCTAGATCACTTAAAAACTACTGGATAAAAATGCTCCTTTCAGGAGTAAAAATGCTCCTGACCTTAAGGTCAAGGACTTATTTCAGATACACCAGCTTTTCATGCTTCATATGTTCTATGCCTCGGGTAAACATACTATATTTTTTATGTGCACTCTATGTAACAGAACTTCACTATTTTATTTTAGCAAATATATCTCTATAACTATAGTTACATCATTACTCTTACACGCAACCAACAGAAGTCCAAACAAAGCAGGCACTTAGCAAGAAAAAAACACAAATCTAGGCAAAGGCTCCACCATTTTGTCATTCTATATTATTGTTGCTGCTTTACCTAGCAGCTATTTATGTATGCCATTCTTGCACTGCAGTATCCCAGAAGCTAGTGTTTGTTTAACTACACGTAATTTCACTAAACTAGTATTAGAGGTGTGAAAATGTAAAGGCGTCGTTTCAGAATTTCGTATTTTCTCAAGAACAAGCAAACTAAAAAAGAACTATACATAGAGTGCTCTAACCCTGATAAAAATCAATAAAATAATTAATAGAGGGAAATTTGGACAGCATAAAAAAAAATATTTTCCAATGATTAAAGTCTCAATTTATAGGCTTGCTCAGTTTTTAAAAACATCTTAAATAATGCCTCAAAATTACAAACATCAAATATTTAAAGATAAGAGAGTGATATGAACATAAGATATAGAAACATTGTACCATTTTTGCTGTAGATTATTGATATACTTAAATAATATATATACAGATGTACCTCAACATTATGTCTATGTTTAAAAAACATTTATAGTTACAATTCATGCTTTACTTCGGATCAACAGCATGAAATAAGTATACAGTTATAAAACCTTGTTCCATCTATTATCCCAATGGAATAATTCAAAACGTTGTAAGCTGTCAGAAATGAAATACTTTTCCTATTCTATCATATTATACAGCTGCTCAATTACTATACATTAGGGCATAAACTGATACAATCATGCATCTAATTTGCCAAATACATGAAGATATGAGAGAACTGTATTGAGTATTTCTTGAGAAGTGTTTGGTGGTCTTCAATCTAATTTCAAGATGGGGAATAATAACTGTTGATTTTTTATCAGCAACATATAAGCCTTCAAAATAGAGGGGAAAACAAAATTGGCAGTGCTGACACAGCACTCTATCCAAAACACATCCTCTTCAGCAGTACTATCCATAGCATAAGCTAATGCTGTGGTCTTGCGTGAAATTCTGCAAAACTCTTAAGCGCTAGAAATGACAGCCTCGTCTCTGCTGCCAAGCTGAAGCTTGCTTGAATGTGCACAGAACACAAGAAATACTGTTATCATGTATGACTAGTCACTGCTTTCCAAAGAATCTTCAATGCTGGAGGTTAAATGCCCCAAAATGCTTCTCTAGCCCTAGACTGCATTGAAAGACCAGTGATATTTGGCAGAGTCCTACTCTGGTGCTTTGCTCACAGCCAGACGCACCACGTCTGCAGCAGTTACCTAAGACGACAGGCAGGCAGAGCCCATAGGAAGATTCAGCCCGCCTTCGTTAGACACTTCCATGGAGATTTAGCTGCTAATTAATGAAATATCCCTAGAAAACTTAGACCATCATTTTCAGAGGTTTCACCTAAAATTAAAATGCAAAACACCTTCCTAAATTAGACAGACTAGATTCTTCTACTAGGAGAAACATCAGGCATATAAGGGGTTTGTATTTATTAACTTTGTTAACTTAAAGATTTAAAAATGGCATGTATGCTATAGAGGGAAAAAAAAAAGCTTATCAAAAAAATTGGAATAGTCCTCACTTCCTCAGATCTCACGGAACGAGATTGGTATTTTATGACTGTTGATAATTTTTAAGCCACAGAATCCACAGAAAGTTAGGACAAGACCACCCTATGAATAGAAAAACTGGAAAATATCCTTAGTATATTGTTACATTTGGCTGCTATAACACATGAGATAAATCATATCATTAAGACATTAACAGGAAGCCAAGAAAGCAGTTCTATGCCCAAGGGGAAAAAAAAGAATTTTTTAATCACTTCAAAAAATAATTAACAGTATAAACAATCTATGCTTAAATTATTACAGCCAAGGTCCTGACTAACCACAAAAGGAGAAAACACATAAAGTTCCCTGGCTTGACACAGAACTCTCACATCTAAGTGGCAAATGGAGAATTCTAAAAGCTCCCTGTTGCCTATTCATTTAGGAAGCTTCACAAAATGTTTGTTTTGAAGTCTGTGTTTTAACATTTGCACAGGTCGATGACAGGCTAGCTCATGTGACACTTGAGAAGAATTTCCCATGAGTATGAAGTTATGATCTTATTTTGTACAGAAATTATGTAATTGCCATGGACATGAGCTACTCATACAGGTCATAACCACTCAATGCTATCGTACTGTAAGACTCCAAAATACAAATAAATACAGGTAATCCATGTAAGTGACTGTTAGGTTTTTGTTTAATAGGTAATCAAATTTGTAAAATGAAAAACAAGTTATATTTTTCAAGAAAATAATATGAGCTTATAATTTTGGATACAGAGATACACATCTACCTCTTAAATTGAAAGCCTGTTGTTATTTTGTGAAGCCATCCAAGTACTTCCAAGTTTGCCATGTTTAGCTAACAGAATTCTCCTTTCTCTTCTTCCTTTTTGTTTGTTTGTTTTTTTGGCTGGAGGTTGATTCCCTTTGAGAGAGGGGTGGTAAAAGGTATTTTAAAAAGCCAACATAGGCAAAACTGCTTTTTTTTTTCTATAGAGATTTAAAAATGGTTGAATAAGTGTCAACTGTGAAAGAAGGTAGTATTTTCAGTTAGGTCTCTTGGTATTTTTTCCCTAATAATTTAAAAAAGATTTCTATCTTAATACTTGTTAAAGACTAATTCACGAAAAATAATATATAATTCAATATCCGAACAGAAAATAAATTCCTCCCAGGCTCCAGGGTGTTCCATATACATGGCTATTAAGTCAGAATTTTAACAAGGAGACGTGCACGAGCAGAGCCGTCATGCTGCGACACCACAGCCCAAGGTCTTGGAGTCTCGGGGATGAGATCCCAGAGAGAGGCCAGTGTCCTGGAAGACCTTGCTGCAGAGTAGGAGCGGTGACTAAAATAGGCAAGGCCCAGACACACTTATCTGGCCAGTCCTCCACAGCACTGCACTGGATGGTATTCAAACATGATCCTTTCTCCTGTTCAGAAGGGAATACTGCAGGGCAAAAGTCTTGGAGTCCGCATGGGTGATCACTGATACAAAGCAAGCAAGCAAAAAAAGAACTTCTTCCAACCAGGGGAGGGAAATTGTTATGAAAATGAATCTGCTTTATGATTTTTAAATGAGGAAGGAGGATGAGAATGGAATTAAAAAACAAAATATCCTTAGACTTTAAAAATATTAGAAGCAAAATTAGAAAAATTGAAGCAGATATTCTGGCAAAAGAGTTATGGAAGTTCTTCAAAAAAACAGTGCAGTTGTCAGCATCATAACCAGCCCAATACAGAGGAGAAGTACAGTAAATGACCTAGCCATGACTGTTTCATTTCTCAGAAGATGTACCGAGCATGGAGTGTTATTTGTAAGCAAACAGCTTAAGATGACTGTGATAGAGTATACGGAGCATGCAGGGCCAAATCAAAGGTCATACAGACCAAATGCAAGCACAAAGGGGTGGAAAGATGATCAAGAAATCATTCTGCACTATCAGAGAGTTAAACCACAACTGTTTGGCTCTTACAGCAAATGATTCCAGGCAGGCTATGACTCTCTGCCTTTTTTATTTTAAATGACACTTCTCATAAGAAGGAACTTGACTAAAATCTCAGCAATAACCTCTAAAGCAAAAAACAAGGAATCTTCTGCCAAAGCAGGAAAAGATGAGGTCAGACTATCTAAATAAATTATACACTGAGAGAGTTCACTTCATCCTAGAGTACTTATAGACCTGTCTGAAATTATCGCATTGCCAGGAAGAATTGTTTCTGAGAATTAGTGAAGTATGGATGAAGCTCCACAAAACTGGCAGAGCAAACACCATACCTACTTTTTAAAGAAGGAAGAAGGCTAGAAATTATAGACAGGTTGTCTTAGTATCGGTTCTTGGAAAAATATTAAAAAAGAAAAAGAAGCACTTACAAGACATTAAAAAAAGTCACATCTAAAGACAAATTGTCTGTAACAAATCAACCTGATTTCATTTCCTACTGCTGCAGTAAGATTGTAGATAGGGAAAAAACAGCAGATACCATAAATTGTCAGTTGAATAGTTTTGTTCTTTTTTCACATGCACACCGTGTTATAATCACACCAAAGAAACTGGCTAAATTAAACTACTAGAAAGTAGAGAACTATTTTAGAGGGCATGTAGACATAAAGAAACAATGGAGGCATTAACAAAGGATGTATTAGAAACAGAGAAATGAAGTCTGCATTACCTATGCAAAAGTGGACCAGGTTCATTTATGAGACCAAAGCAGCAAGGGGTGAGGAGAGGAGGCAAGCCTGACGGCTGCCTCTAAGCTATCACCCTCGCACTTGAGAAGCCAGCAGCGTTGGCCACAGGCCAGGTTCAGAGTCTCACCTAACCACTTGCCTGCTAAATATCTCCTCAGGTCACATTGGCAGGGACCTTGATGTTTTTTGCTGTTACTGTTTTGAGGGGAACAGTAGATGCTTTAGTCTGCATCTTGGTTTATCTTGCAGGCACCTTGAAACCACCTAGCTCCCTAACATGACAGCATGTAAAGCTGACAGATCAGTCCCTCAATTTCTCTCCTCATAGCACCGTTTAATTTTCAGAGCTGAACATTTGTCTTAACTGAAGTGTAGCTGTGAAGGATATGAATGAGATATGAAGATCTCATTCTCATATCTGAAGGATATGAATCTTAAGCCATTTTAGACATCTTAAGGTATTTTAAGACATCATTTAGCTCTCCTAAATCCACCCTGTTCCTGAGGCTGGAGATGTCCCCAGTGTGACAGCAGCATCCTGGTGCTGCTGCAGGCTATGCAGCACAGCCAGGAAGCCCCACGGTGCTGGGTCTGTGTGGGTGCCACAGCTCGTCACTTTCCAATCTCAACCCTACTGCACATCTTTATCTCAGTTTGCAAGAGGGCTTTGGAAGGCAGTTTAGACTTGCCTACCTCAGCGAGTACCATGAAAAAGAAACAGGGTTTCACCTTCTTTTTACTGAGTGTCGGAGACAGTGCAAGACTTCAATCTTTAACAAAGACTTTCTCTAGTCTTGCGCTTTAAATTCTGTTCACAGCTAAGGCTCACCCCTGTCTCTTCAAACTTGGCAGGGTCTTTCTTTATTAATATTCCTACCTCTCTGCTTTCCCCTACCTGATTGCCATGCAGCCCCATGTTCTGCAATGCATCTCTCCAGATTCTGCCCTCGATATACTCTTCTAAGGAAAGAATTTCACACACAGTGTTTTCAATGTGCTAACTAATGTAACTATAATCTCAGAGAAGATAAAGCTTCTTCCATGACCTTTGCCAACATAAAACCTTTAGGATTCATTCTTCTAAGTGAAAAAGTTACTTTTCAAAATTGACTTTTGCAAACAGCATTACCAGCTATGTAGATAAAAGTTTTAAAAGCTCTTGGTTATTCTCAACACACTGCATAATCCCCAAGGAACTTTTCAATTGTCAGTCCTCCCTCCCCTTACGTTCTTAGTGATTTAGCCAACAGCCTTATTCTGAATGCGAGTTTTCTCTCTTCCTTTTCCTTTGTGGGGGTCTTGAGGAGAGTCCTGATGTCCTTCACTGGTTCAGAAAGTGCAATGCATCACATGGTGATGCAGAGCCACTATATAAAAAACTGTAACTGTATGTATGTATGGCTATTTCATGTAGGATTATATTATTAACCTCAACTTCTTATTATGCTAAACATATGTATTTTTATGTTCATATTATCTGCAATATTTTTTAAAAAATAATATGAAAAATAAAAGTAACAGAACATATTCTATTCTGAATTTGTTAAGGCTATTATATCTACTAACTAGAGCACAATTCAGAGCATTTAGGGGATGCAGGATATAATAATTGTATTCTCCCCCCAAAATCAGTTAAAAATAGTTTACCTGAACAATTATTAGTTTCCTGAAGGAAATTTCTATTTTTTACCTATAACTTCCAAACATGCAAAATATTTTAAAGGCAAACAGAATGTTATTACTTGTAAGAACTGCATTTAAATTTTGATGTATGCTTTCAAAATATATCTTTGTGTTTGAAAATTCACAAGACATAACATTAATGTTTCAAATTATATCTGACATAAAACCTTTCAAAATATCGACAAGCAAGTAAAATGGTTCCTTATTCCTAGCTTAAACTGAACATGTTACAGTTAATATTTTACATTCAGAAGACCCAATAGCACCACTCATACTATACAGTTAAGTAAATCTCTTCATTAATAATACATAGGTAAAAGTTCAGCATTATAAAGCCACTTGTTTACCTGTCCCTGAATGCAACGTATGGAGCAGAAACTGAAGAACCCCAGCAAACATAGCAGCATCAGCAATAGAACGGTTAAAAAAGCACAACTGGCATCTAGTACATTGCTGAATTCCAGCCTGCAACTGTAGCAATGCCGTGAGGCAATTCAAAATCCACTTCTTTATGAAGGAGATATAAGAGAAAAAGTCCCTAAGGTCCTTGCGTCCTGATCCTAAGCCAAATTATTCCGCAGCATCAAATATCCTATACCGGTGACACCAAACAGGGCTAGGAGAGCTCTTGTCATCAAAACAAATCTCTGCAGTGTAGTGTAAGCATCGATTACTGCATCGGTTCATACATGCTCACTGCAACACTAAGGAGCTTCAGTCTCTAGGGAGAGCTAATGATTTTAGGCACCCAGAATTAACAGTCCTCAGGAAAGAAGACTGAAAAATTCCTGCTTCCTCCCTGGATAGAATAGGAGTTTCTTAGCTCTGAAAGCTTTCAGGGCGCACAAGCGCAGGTACCTGAGCAATCAATAGCGCTGCTGCAGTTGTTATTTGTATGCAGCAGCGTTATGCTGCTGAATAAGTTTTAATGAACTGCATAAACGCAACAATCATGTAAAGTGACTCTGTT